>JBAMBP010001419.1:0-285105 GCA_037044515.1 Phortica magna
TAATCGTCCCAATCGACCAAAAAAAGCACGCCAAGTTCGATCAAATGTCAAAGTCTTGCTCACTGTTTTCTTCGATTTCTATGGCGTGGTGCATCAGAAGTTCTTACCATATGGTTGTAGGTCAATAAACAGTATTATCTGGAAGTTATGCGCCGTTTGCGAGAAGCAATACGAAGAATACGTCCAGAATTGTTGAAAAACAATTCATGGCTTTTGCATCACGATAATACCCTTGCTTCCTCATCTTTGCTTAAGAGAGATTTTTTGGCCAAAAACAACACCACAATCATGCCTCAGCCACAATTTGACTTTTTCTTGTTTGTACATGGTTTAATTTAAGTTGTTGTTATAATACCATTAAAGTTTAAATTTTATTAAAAAAAAAATCAATTTCGGATTTTTACCGAAAAAAAGTTAAAAATAGCGACTATCGTTACGATAGATAGCTTTGCAGTCCTTCATAATATACAAGTCGCTTATGTTCCTTTAAAAGCGCAGGCTAACATTCATACCACAATATTTTCTAAACAGAAAGAAATGCATAATTTAGAAATGCATGCTAAATTAGCACAAAGCTAATCAGATTTCATTACATTTTCAAATGCTTACAAATTCAAGTAAATTAAATATCATTGAATCTCAATCAAAGCTTAAATAAACTTCCAAAGACTTTTATTGGATTATTATTATATGAATAGAAATTAATTTTAAATGGTTTCTAATTGAGCTGTTCATCATTGAGTGACTGAATAAATTTTACCTAAAGAAATTGCCCAATATCAAGGATTGCCGCAGGTACTTACATTATGATCAGCGGGACATATGGTATGCAATGGAGTTGATGCCGTCAGTGTTGTCTGTACCCTGTTTGTGTAGATACATATTCTCTCGCTATAGCATGACAATCAATCGTGAGGATGGATAGTGACACAGATGAGCATGTCTTCGACATAAGTTTCAAATAATTCATGTTCATGAGAACAATTTCAGAGGCTTAATTTGCAAAGCAAAGCAAGACTATTTAATCATCATATGAGCGCATTTTTTTGACAACTTCTCGATTTGTATTTGATTTTTTCACACGATTAAGCAAAAAAAAAAAATTATACACTGTATACACTGTGTACCAGGGTATGTTATGTTTGTTTGGGAGAAAAAGTGTGTAACGCAAAGTAGGAGGGGAGGGGTACCCATAAAGAATACATAATCATTATCAAATTGAAAAGACCTTATAGCTATGTCCAACCGCCTGTATGTCTATTCGTTCTTAACAATGGTTCTCGGAAGCTATAAGAGCTAACGACTTGAAATTTATAGGGTATACTCGTGATACTTGGCAGCTGATCAAGTTTGAATGGGATTGTGTCACGCCAACTCCTTCCTTACAAAATTGCATACCAAAATTTTAGCTCCTCCACCTCATTTATCCTAAAAAAAAGTTTTTCTTTAAAGTGGTATATTTCCAAAACTATAAAAGATATACGCCTGAAATAAGCAGGCTTTGTAAATGTGCGTCATTAAAACTGCGTACCAAAAAGTACACCTTCTTTCTAATGGTTGCTCCCCACAGACCATCAAACTGAAATTTTTAATAAATTCTTCATTTTTTCAACCGATGTTCTTGAAAGTTTATAAAGGGACAAATATACATTTGTTTTTTAGAATTCGGGCGTGGCACAACCTAACGTGTATGCAGGGTATAACACTGTCGTGTATACTCGACTATACCGTCCATACTTGTTGAATTTTCTTGTTATTACTTAAATAAAAACGATAGGGCATTTACCAGACAAGGGCGTTGCCCATCTCTCCTACATCTTCACTGAACATTTCTTAGTTCTTAGAATTTTGAGAATCGATTAAGAATTAAAACAAAATTGATTGTTAGCGTTTAACTATCGTAAAGGATGTTAATTTCTGCAAAAATGGCTTCATATTTGTGGCACATAAAGCAATGTGTGCACATAATACAATATAATGCTTGAGTGGTTTTGTTGACAGAATTAATTAAGAAAAAAGAGGACAAAGAAATATAAAAGGATTGGTTTTAACACAAGCACACACACGCGTATACTCATTCATAATACATACATATACTCGTACTAAGTATATGCAAACATGTACATATGTTGATGTACTATTAGACAAAATGACAATTAGCTTGGCACGCACATTGTAGTATCTCAGACTTTGCGGACCAGTCAGTTAGCCATCCAGTCATTCAGTCTGTCAGTCATATAGTCAGGCAAGCTTTTCTGTCTGTTAGCCAATTCAGATGTAACACATTAATCCGAAGAGACAAGTTCAAAATGTGTCAGTCGATGTGCATATAAATATATATAAGAGTGTGTGTGTGTGTGTGTGTGTGAGGCACGACATGCCAATTTGTGCTGCAATAGAATTGCTCCAACAACAATTCTGAACTAAACAATCTGTTGACAACTCTTGGCCACAAAATCTTTGTTAATTGCCTTTTGTCTCGTACTATTGAAAAGTATATACAAACATACATACATGAGCAATTATAGATACACACACACGTGCGCGTTCATTTATTACCGCTTTAAATAAAAACTGAAAGCAACTTGTACAAAAGACTGAATAGAATTTGTATATTTTGTACATGTTTAGTAAATGTTCCTCAAAATGCCTCAATTGTTATCTTCCTCGTGTAAGTCGGCATTTGTCATAAACATACATATGTATGTATCTTAAAGCCCATGAAACTCTGGTTTTGTGTGTATTTGTGCGTGTGTGATTTAGCAAATTATACAAAATTAATATTACAATTTTGAGTAATTAAAATTGTTTTTGATAAATTTAATTACAATTAAAGTGCGTAATGCAGATTGTTGCGAATCCTAATTGCTTCTTGTTGGCATGCAATTGAATATGTTAATAGGGAAAAATGTGTGAGTTGTCCCATTTTCGATAGTTTTGAACTAGTTCTCAACTGACGAATTTAGGAACAGTATACTTTGGTATATAGAATATTTCTATTAGCAAACTAGCACCCAATTGACGAATTTAAAACTAGTACAAGAACTAGTCAAAAGTGATTCATAATCGCATCAGTTTGAAACACAAAACGTCGAACCATCTTCGTTATTTTTAAACAAGTTTTCAACTAGTGAAGTTGGGACTCTTAGTTTGAGCGTTTCAAATAAATAAGATTTATCAAATATCAGGTAGTTTTAATTCGCTTGTGTAGCTCAGCTTTAGTGCGTTGGACAGAAGGTAGGAGGTTCAATCACCAGCGCCATCAGAATTTAAATCTTTATTAGTTTGATGAAATTATGAAATCACAATCAAGTAAAAAAATTAGCCAAATTAATAATGAATTAAAAAAAAAAGCAATTAGTTTGGTTTGGTAAAACTGTACAGTTGAAAGCAGGCAGAGTAGATTGAAACGGCACTAAAATAAAATTCAAAATGCATATTGTTAGGCGCATTTCAAACGAAATATATGCAGACGAAAATGCTCGCCAATAACAAATAAAAATAACAATAACAAAAGGAAGAAATATTAAAATACATTAGTTAGTGTTTTTGAATCAATTGCAAAATCAAGTATAACAATCAATCATACGGATGTGATATGTGTGTACATGTATTTACGTTGTCTGTTAATAAAAGTTTTTTTTGTTACTATTGAATTTTAATGAAGTCAGCTTGTTGCGATATTTGGCACATTGATTGGGCCAATGCGCTTACAAACCGTTCTATTTCAAAACGCATCAACAACTACAATATTTTCACGTTCTTGGCTTTGCCGACAAATCTTTTACAAGCTTAAGTACAAAATTTAATTTCGGCTTGGCGCTGACTATGTTGTTGTTGTTGTTGCTACCGCTTACTGCTTTCATTTCTCATATCTCTGTCTTTTAACCTGTTTTTGCTATTATTTGAATTTTTTATTTTTTGTTTTGGTTTTCAGTTTTATACATACGTGCAGCTGTCTGCCTGCCTGTCTGTCTGTCTGTCTGTAGCGCTGCTTGTGGGCAACATGTTGTATGAGTTATGTGTTGGTCATGCATGTGTACATCTTCAATGGGAAAACTCATTTTAAGCAGAGCAAAGCGTGCGAGCAAACGTCGACCAGCCAAAAAGAGAGAAAAAAATATGTATACATGTATGTGTGTTAGTGTGCAAGAGCAGAGCCAAAATATTCAAATGTTTGAGCTGTCATAAAAAAGCAAGCACTATCAAAGTTTTATAGTTTCCTTTCTATTCGTTTAATTATAAAATTTTTTTTTCTTTCTTATTATTATGAGTTTTTTTTTTGTTACGTTTTGCTTCCTTTTACAATTCACTTTTTCGCTTATGTTGATGGATCAAGGGAGATGAACAAGCGTGTCGACGAATCTGATGAACGAATGAAAAGACATGAGAACATGCCGATGCAATTAAGGCACAAAAGATAAAAAAAAACAAAATGAAATTAAAAAATGTTTAAAACAAAAAAAAAAAACAAGAACCTTTTGTTTTTGTAAACGTTGAATATAAAAAAGTGAATATTTAAGCTGGTATTTGTATATGTGTCAGTCTTAGAATGTGAGGCATAGTGTGTGTGTGTGTGTGTGTGTGTGTGTGTGTGTGTGTGTCGGGAAACCAACGTATTTAGTCACTTTGTATGCATTGTCTTTGGCTTTGTATGTGCTTTGGAGTCATTGTCGCTGTTGCTCATGTCGACGCCAAAGCCGAAGCTGAAGCCGTGGTAGAGGTTGTAGTTTCATGCCTGACTTTGACTTTAGCTTGAGCATAACAACAGCAACAGCAATAGCAACAAAAACAAAAACAGCAAGAGCGTTTCACTCGCGACATGCTCTCGCTTTACATCTTCACTGCCCATTTGGCAATTTGATGGCTTTGAATTGCCTGCGGCTCGCATTGTGTTACATCGTGAGCGGCCACAGCTGCAGTTAACATAAAGTAATCAAAAAAGTTTTGCTTTATTGTGGCGAAAGTCATCAGCAGACAAGTCGGGCACATGCCGCGTGTGATGCGATGATGCACAGCAGAAAAAAGTTGCAAAAAAAAAATATATATATATGCACATACATATATGTATGTATATACAAAACTACAAAAATGACAGCGACTACGCGATGATGACAATGACAACAACGAAATAGTCATAAAAGTAACGCAACACATATACACATACATATACATATACATAAACAAACACTGACACAAATGTAACGAAATAACAAAATGAATGGCAATGTTGACGGAAATGGCAAAGATTTGCGAATTGGCAGTCGGCGGTTGAGCTGAGCTGAGTTGCGTTGCGTTGAATGTGAAGACCGTTGTAGACGTTGGCATTGACAGCGACGTCGACGTCGACGCAGCATAATTGAAATGGCCATTGGCATATGACCTCGAAGCGCGCGAAATAAATTGTTGGCAAGCAGATCATGATGATGTTCATGACAATAATGAACAAGACAAAAAAAAAAAAAATAAATAAAAAAAAACCGGCAATTGTTGCGACAAGTTGACAAAAAGTCTCTCTAATGTTGACCAGTTTTGTGAAATGAGATGGCATGGCTTGGGCTGGCATGGGCTGGCATGAGATGCGAGACAAAACAGTATGCTATGGTGTGGCACTGCGTCTGGGTCAGAAAGTGTGGCGTGGTGAGAGAACGGTGAGGACAAGTGTGCAGCCTGTGTAGCATATGAGATAAATTATATTTGAGTTTTTGGGTTTTTTGTTTTTATTTGTTTGGTTTTTTTTGGCGTTACGCTTACATTCTTTTCAGATTAAATATTAATCAGAATGTGCTGCACGGCGTTTACGTAATATTTGTATTGTCATTGTATACGACTGGTGTGCCAAAGGGCAAAAAACATTACCAATGCGATACAAGCTTACATTTTTTTATATACACATATATTTTTATATATTTTTATTATATTTCGTGTTCGAATGCGAAAGTTGAAAAACAAAACAGAGTTTAATGTAAGTAATTGTAAAGAAAGTGTTCGAACTCGGCAAATAGAAAGTAAAGCTAAATTTACAGAATGACTTGGTTACACCAATTGATCACGTATGTGTGACTTATCAAAGGAATATTAATCAACTGTTTTCTTTTAAATTAGTAGTTAAAGCTTAAGGGACTTGGGATCAGCTTGCAAGAAACAAAAAAATTCTTTCAAGTTATTTATGTGCATATCAGAGAGCTGCAACAAGCATGAACGATTATGAACAATCACCCTACCAAAATTTCGAATCAAATCAAATCACACAAAAAACGATTTCAATCAAATCATGCACACGGAACGACAAATTGTAGGATCGAGCATGACGAGTATGCATTGAACATTTTCAATCGAGCAGCTTTGTTTACAAACAAATCATCCAGCTTGCTCACTTCATATATTAAGTATGGACGAATGGTCGATTCGAACCTGACTGACAGCATGTTCAAGCAGATTCGTTTTAACTATACGATTTTGAGCGCATGAACATGATCGAATCGGCTCGATTCATCATACGTATAAAAATGAGGAATGTTACTAACTAAGCTTACTAAACATATACCATTGCATTGTCAAATTTGCTCTCATATATGTATATACGTTTGTAACGTTTGTTCGTACCATGTCTATTCAAATGACGCATGTTACTAACTAAGCTTACTAAACATAGACCATTGCATTGTCAATTTCACTCCCATATATGTATGTACGTTTGTAACGTCCGTTCGTTCGATTCACCATATGTATTCAAATGACGCATGTTATTAACTAACCTTACTAAACATAGACCATTGCATTGCCAATTTATCTCCCATATACGTACGGTTGTTACAATTGTTCGTACGTTGTATGGCATATAATTTATGTAGGCATTTGTTTATGTATGTATGAATGTATATTTGTTTCCATTCAAATTAAAAAAAAAACTTTAAAGTAACAGTTTCACACATTTCTTTAGTATAAAAAATGAAGAATCTGATTTAAGCAAAGGATAAAAAACAGCTGTATTCCATATGTTCATATGTTCATTCTTCAAATTGAGCATCATACAACTTAACTGTTCAATAGCACAAAAGCATATGACAACTTCGTGCGTGCACGATTTAAGCATAGCCTCTCGTGTCATGAGCGTACCGAACAAAAGTTGCTTGAACACTTTTTGATGGAGCATAGTTTGTTGCTGAGCAAAAATGAAAAAGCGAAACGAATCATGTACGATATTTTGTTATTTGATTCGAAATGTATGTTCGCTTTGAGCACATCCTCAATCGATCTATCATGTTCATACCACCAAACTACAAAATCACAACGACTACGAATCAATGTATGAGTGTGATCGAAAAATTGTGATTCATTGCAACTCTCTGATGCATATCGATGTTCGAAGTGCCATAAGGTTACAAAGGCAGCAAAGAACGATGATGTTAAACAGAGTTAAATAAGTACATAAAACTTTGTATGGATCATGTACGTCATAATTGTAGCAGGCCGTATATACCTCTACTCTCTAGTTGTGCAAATAAGGTATTAAAAGTTATTGGTGAACTGTTATTATTTTGTATGACTTCCTAGAACTGCGGCTCTAAAAGCAGTGAAGAGTATTTATCCTACTATTTTATCTTACTATGCATTTACATACTTGGAGCTAAAGAAAATAAGTTTTCGGTTACGACTGAGAATACGAAAGCTACGCTGACTTATGGCATCGAAAGAGTCTAAAGCGACATTAATCAATTGATCGAGAAAGAAGGTTTTGTGGAATTGAAACAATAATAATAATTTAAGGATGAACTCATCTTTCGACTAAGACTCTATCGCTTTCTCGCTCTCTCGCATTCTCGTTCTTGTCTCACACATGCAAACACTTTTGGAAATGTTTCAAAAATTTACCAAATAAAAATTGGTTATTTTTCTCACGTAATTCGATGAAATTTTAATAATCCAACAGCAAAAAGTAATAAAGAAGTTTCTTTCATTCTTTGCCGTTTGTTTGCTTCATTTCACTATTTGTCTTTTTACACTCTCCACAAAGTGAAAAGTATTATAGTTTTGTCACGAAGTTCGTAACACCCAGAAGGAGGCGTGGCCGACTATACAAAGTATATATATTCTTGATCGGGATGACAAGACGTGTTGATATAGCCATATCCGTCTGTCTGTCTATATGTATGCAAACTCCTCCCTTAATTTTGAAGCTATCGACCTGAAATTTGGCACAGACCCTTGTATTTTATTACGGTGACACATTGGTCGGAACCAGCAAGATCGAACCACTGGAACTGGTAGCCACCATACGAAAAGAAGAAGAAAAAAAAAATTTCAATCGTTGTATGAAAAATTTTTTGATTTTCAAGATAGAGCGCTGAAATAATACAAGTAGTAATTTGGTGTAACCAGATCAGTTGCTTTAAGGTTTAATTAAGATCGGACAACTGGAACTGGTACCTGCTATACAAAATGAAGAAGAGGAAGAGAAGAAAATTTAAGTCGTACGGAAAACTTTTTTGTTTCTTAAATAATTGACTTGAAACTTCATACTTATGTTGTGTGGCTTTAAAGCTATTTTAATATCAAAATGGGCGTGGCACCGCTCACATATGACCATAACCAATTGTTTCCATATATCTGGCACCTAAAGAGGTATAACAACAAAAATTGATATGTAGGCTATGTGGACAAAAAGAAATAAGTTTCCAAAAACAAAATGGGCGTGCCACAAAAGGTGTCGTGAAGAGTATACATCTTCGGCGAGGCCGAAGATAACGTCCTTACTAGTTCATTGTTGTTGTTGTTGCTGTTGTGCGGATGTGTTGCGAAAATCTATTGTTCTTTTGTTGTTGTTATATTGCTAGCTGAATACCTGTGTTAAAATACACACACAAACACACGCATACATACATAGTTTGCACACATAAACGATAGTTGCGAAAAGGTGTTAGTTGTGGCGTTGCATTCAATTCCTTATTTGATTTGATTGCAATTTTGTAAAGTTAATCAAAGCGCATCGAAGCATTCAAAAGGAATGCATTGGCACTAAAATTAATTAAATGCATTGCTATAAAAGCGTCGAATATGAACGATGCTAATAAAAATAGCAGCAAATGTGAGCACATTTAATTAAATTACAGCTCTATGTATTTGTATTTGTATTTGTGTATGTATGTACATATATATGTGTGTGTGTGTGTTTGTGCTTTAAAGTGATAAAATATAAATGAAAAATAAAAAAATCAACGATCTTTTCAACAAATCAAACACTTGAAATTATTTTAAATTTGTCTCTCAAACAAAAAATAATCAAAATAATAAAAAAAGGAAAAATTAATGTTGAGCAGTAAAAGAAGCAAAAATTGCGCACAATGCAAACAACACACACAAGTGCATATGTGCATATGCATGTGTGTGTGCATGTGTGTGTGCATGTGTGTATTGCATAGGAAACGAACTTTAATTTAACAAAATGGCCACTAAATTACATTACGCAATGGTGAACGTTATTGGCAGCAACTATGCCAGCACCAGCGGCAGCGGCGCCTGTAAAACTTCAACTGCAAATCAAACACACTTCAAAACTCGTTGGCGGCATTGCAATGCAACGTGTCGCTACGCTACCGCAAAGCGTTACTGATGTGGGCGTGGCACAGCTCCATGGGGCTGTAGTAACCGGCCAAATGCCAACAGCGTGACCAATAAAATAGTGAAAAATAAACTAAAAATGAAAGTAATAAAAACCAGAAAACAGAAACAACCTCAACCAAGCCGAACCATTGATACTCTCCACACAACAGCGTTTGTAGTTTTTTGTTTTTAGCCGAAGAACTTCAAAAGACTTCAAAAAGTTCCGCATTAAAACAAAAAATAAAACAAAAAAATTCAAAAAACGTTTAAATTTCACTCAGATTTTTTTTATTGAAGCACGTCTTCAAGGCGTTAGAACAAGTTGCAAACTTAATACAGATATTCTGTCTTAGATCTTGAGGAGACTTTTTGGCGATTTTAAGCTTTTACTCGAAATTAATTACCAACAACACATCGATTTAATTTTGCTATGTGCAAACTTTGTGCTAAAGTTTATAAGCTATAGACAAGCAAGCGTGAAGAGTGGAACAATACATATATGTATGTATGCTTATAAAGGATATAAAACGAATAAAGCATTGGCATATATAAAATCGGTTAAAAAATATTAAATTCAATTGTATGCCATAGCGGCTTTTGCACACACACACCAATACATGCTTACACACATACAAAGCCACGTTTAGGAATACAACAAATCCAATATTAATAATAAAATAAACAACTTGAACTGCCGCGGTCGCAAATGACTTAAATGCACATTTTTTGAAGGCAAAATGTCCGAATCAGAAATAAATATGAATATTATTGTTTTTAAATTTAATACAAACATTTGAAATAAGTCACAAAATTCTCTTTCGGTAAACAGTAAATATAATAAAAACAAGAAAATTTTTTTATATTTTCAAGAAGTCTAAGGTTTCTTTGTGTGTCCATGTTGCTGCTCATTTCAAACGTACCGCGATAATCATGAGAAGACTATCACTCAAGTGTATTTATCTTAGCATCAAGTTGTGTGTGCATGTGTGTGAGTGAGTGAGTGTGTGTTTTTGGTGGTGTCTAGTATTTAGTTTTAAACTTCAAATACTTTCATTTAGTCATTCGTTTCATATCTCGTTTACCGACTTTCATGCACACGTATAATTTTGCTCTTTTTATGCACAAATTCGCACACATACACACATACAAAGGTTTGACCATAGATTTTCTAAACTGTATGCGTAATATTTCAAAATGCTGGCAAAAGTTTCAACTTTCAAAATATAAGAAGAACATGTAACAAACGCATTTCAAAAGTTTAACATGTTAAGAGCATGAATTCTACTATGTGTGAGTTTTATTTCCACACTTGCTCACTGCCTCACGCTTGCTTTTTAGAAATGCGCGTGCAATTTTAATAATTACATATTTATTGTTTTTAAGTTGCAAACATATTTGCACTGTGGAAAGCCATTTGGCATTTGATTTGTTGGTCGTGTTTCTTTGCCAAATTGACATACAATATTCACATAGCAATTTGCATATTAATTTAATTTTAACATTGTAAATAAAGATACGATTTATCTAAGCCAAAAACTAAGTAGTGCAAGAAATGGCACGGAACGTGCGCCAAGTGTTGTATCAAAGTGTGTTCAATGTGCGATAAATGCTTCAACTTGAATCAATGAATGTCTTCTTTTGTAGCATAAGCGCAGGCGCCGATAGCAAATTACATCAACTACAGCAATGACAACAACAACAGCAACAGCACTAGCAGCAACAACGACAGTAAATCAGCAGCAGTAGCAGTAGCACCAACAACAACAACAACAATAATTACATTTAATATAAATAAGCCAGAAATGCAGCTAAAGCCAAGGCCAAAGCATAAAACGAAGTAATGAAAACGACGAACTAACAACGATAAAGCACGAACATGTTTCGAAACTGGCACGAACAAACGACAAGCTACGATGAAATACGACAAGGCTGATGCTTACAACAACGGCTAAGCACGAACACGTGCACGACGTCGCACGAATTCAGCTTGTGCTGCTTGGTGTGTGCGGTGCTGTGAGGTGGTGTCGTGCGTTGCGACCAATGAAAGCAAACCGACAGGACTGAAGGCGCCGACAGACTGTGCGCCACGCTTTGGTGTGTTCAGTTCAGTTTGGCTCACTTCAGTTCGATTTGAAACGTGAACGCGCACGAATGTTGTCGTCGGACCTGTGAATTTATGAAGTTTGATTTCGATACAATACGTTACGATGATTTTGAATGTAAACGCGTTGCTAAGAAAGTGACTCAAATTAAATAATTGTTGTTTTTTTTTGTTTTTTTTTTCTTGTAAGGCAAACATAAATAATTACCTTTTTTTATTTATTTTATGCAATGCATAAATATTTACAAGAAGAGTATTTTTTTTTTTTCATTTTAGAATTGCATAAAAAATGATCTTGAAATAAATTTTTGAAAAAGGAACTAAAGAAAAATAATTGTTAGTAAAATTGTGCCGTAATAGAAAAATAAAGTATCTCAAACAAACAACAATAATAAACCTAAGTTTGAATACTTCAAAAAATTGTGACTGCAACAAATTAAAATAAACCGTCGGAAGAGGAGAAAACCCCAAAACACGCAACGCTTTTGCAGGTAGTCAATAAAACAATTTCACTTAACAACAAAGTGCATTAAATAGTTGCGGAGTTAATGAGGAAAGCCCAGAAGGTTGCTTGTTAATTTGTGATTTCATGATAGAATCGAACACGAAACTAGTCAAGACAGCCGAGTTGTCATGCCATGCTTCACAGAGCCAAGAACTCTCAAGAGTGATGCTTACACACGATCATTGAGCTTATGAAAACCAAAAATATAATTTGGAAAATTTACTCTATTCAAGTTTATTCATTTATTTTGTTTTCTTTTAACTTGGCAAGAATATTTAGTTTTATAAACAACAAGTTTACCAGCCGATATTTTGGCTAAGATCAAAGTGTGTTTCATACTTCTTCTTATCAACTTTATACTTGATGACTGTTAAGCTCCTTGTTTTGTTTCTTTTCATAACCATAATCATGTGCGATCAGCAAAGATGGATTGCAAATTTTGTGTCATTGAATTGATAGAAAACTGTTTTCAAATAAGTTTCGGTTATTGTTTTTGTCTAATTTTTGTTTTAGATCAAAACAAATAAAAATAAAAAAGTTTCAAGATCTCAAAATTATTAATATTATTATAATTTCTCCTCATTCTTAAAACTTGATTTTACTGTATTAATTATACTAAAAAACCAAACACATGTTTCCAACTAAAAAAACAAAAAACGTTCAGTTGACATGTTGAAATAAAACAATGAAAAACAACATTAAAAAAAAGTAAAAGCAAAAAATCAAATCAATTGTAATTTGTACTCATTATAATCAGCAAGCGAACACACACACACATACACACACAGACATACCATATACAAATATATAAATTGAGACAAAGAGCGAAGACTAATTTTCGATTTGTTGCCTTACTTATTTTTACCATGTTGATTGTTGTTGTTGGTATTGTTCGGTTTTGTATTGTTATTGCTGCAATGTTTATGGTTGTTACTGTTGTTGTTGTTGTTGTTGCTGTCGTCGTTAAATTTAATCAGCAAACGAGTCAGTGAACGAAATAAAAGTAAAAATACATAATAATAAAAGTCAAAGGCAACTAATCGTTTGGTGATTGTTTCAATGTCGCGACATTGAAGCGAGTTTCTTTGTCCCCAGCGGTCTACGATAATGTAATGACGTTGCCGATAATGATGATAACGATGATGACGATGATGATGATTGTGATGATAATGATAATGATATTGATGTTGATGTTGATGGCAGCTGATTGAAGCAAGTGCATACAAACATTGCTGATGACGATAATGACGACAGCGGCAACTCAGCACTTAACATAAAACATAAGCACATAAAGTTTATGAGTACGCAACACAGACACAAAACAACAACGACAATAACAGCAACAAAACAAATAACAAGAAAAACGAAAAAGTATTAAAACCAAAAATAACAAATAACAAAAGAAAAAAAGGAAGGCAAGGCAAGTGAGCGCGCGATTTTTATGCTTTAATGTAGGCGATTTTCGTGCAGCGACTTTATTGTATTTGCTTATGTGTGCGACTGCGTATGTGTGTGTGTGTGTCTGTGCAACAATTACGCTTACAATTACAAGCAGCAAAAAAAAAAAAAAATAAACAAAGAAAGGAATAAATAAAACGATACGATCATTTTTTCCTGTTTGTTGTTGCGTTTGTGAGTGTGCGAACATGTACACTAGAAGCATCAGCACTTCCGCTTTTGACGCTTCCGTTTCCGTTTTACACTTTACAATTGTTTTTGTTTATATTCTTGTCGTTGTTTTGTATTTTTGTCTCATATGTCGTTTGCATGTCATGGGTTACAGTTTTTCGACGTTGTGCAATTAAAAATCAAGTTTAATTCATTTCATGTCTGCATTTCAACACTGTATGCGTGTGCGTATGTGTGTGTGTGTATTGTGTCTGCATAAACATATGTATGTATTATATGCTGTGAGTGCTCATGATGATATATCATTAACTTCATTTTCTTTAATGTCAACAATTTTTTCATATTATATTTTTGCTTTTTTTTTCCTCCAATTTTTCTTGTTGTTATTTTTGGCTTTTCTTTTTTCCTCCAATTTTTCTTGTTGTTATTTTTGGCTTTTCTTATTACACTTCTCTCCCTCTGTATCTTGTGGCCATAATTTGTTTAATTTTATTTCATTTTATTTCGTCGCTTTCATATTTAACGCTCATTTTGTGGTCACACATTTATGCGTTTTCATACATTTTTGCCCTTATTTAATTACTAACGGGCAACAACATTCAACGACATCAGTCAACAACAGTAACACCAACAAAAACAATAGCAACCACGACAACAAACATTTCAGCTTTAGCATTAAATGTTTAGCCATTCCGCCACCACCGCTCTGCTAATCAGAGTCACAGCGTTTGAGTCACTCTCGTTTAGGTGTTAATTTTTCAATTAGTTTGCTCGTTTATATTGCGCGCACTTGTGCAAAATGCTTAACGAACTGTTATCGCAGGGGTGAGCATAGCGGATGATGGTTTGGCGGTTGTTGGGTTGTTGGGTTGTTGTGTCGTTGGGTTCGCGAAGCCATTGGTCAAGGTTGAAAGGGGAATTTTGTTTCATGTTGCTGTTAAACTTTTGTTGGATTAAACTGTTGCATACTTTTTTGGTTTGCGGTGAGCACAAAAAAAAAATTCCAAATTTAATTTGTTGCTTTGAAAAATGTTTAGAATTTTGTTTGCTTAGACTAAGCAGAAGCGTAGATATTTTTGTATCTCTGTTTATTATAAATATTTCAATCTTTCCACAAACTTAAAACTGAGCCTTGAGTTGGCAACATTTGTAAAATGTTTAATAAATTGAAAAAGCAGTAATTTTATGCCACAAGTGATGAAGCAGTTCGGATGTAGATCAGATCATTCGGTAGTTTTTTCTCTACAAGAGTTAGCGAAACGGCTCATGATTAAAATTAATATTTTTTTTTATTTTTATAAATTTTCGTGTTGATACTTTTAATTATTATCCTCTTAATATCTTTATTCAACAATATTTCAAGCGATGTGAATGTTGTTTACATGAGTAACTGAGTTGCTTACACGAACTTTACTTAAATGCATTAATTCAATTAGTTGTGTAAAAATCTCTTTTAATGATACTTAATAAAATCCAAAGTTAATTCTGATTAAGAAAGCAGCCGAAATTTGCATAAAATCCGTTGTTGTGCTTAATCCCAAAAATGTTAATATTTTACCAATTTGAGTAAGTGCGTGTGTGTGTGTGCTATAGCAGTCGAGCGTATAAATGAATGAATAAATGAATGATAAATTTATTTCGTGCGGATGTTGGCTGCCGTTTCGGTTGCTCAAATGTGTCAGCGTGTCATGAATATTAAAATGTAGTGAAATTAAAAAAAACAAATGATAAGTAAAATGCATATATGTACATATGTACATATATTTATAAACGTTTTTGTTTTTGTTTTCGTGCCTTTTTTTCACTCATATTTATTACAACTCTTGAATGCAATGCTGGCATAATTCATTCATCTTCTGGCATTCAAAAAATAATTGCAATAATTTTTTTATACTCTTATTTTATTCTTCATGTAATGTATAGCATTATAACTAACACTTTTAACCGAAAATAGAACTCGAGCCTGCTATTATCATCTGGATTATAACTTTCCGATGAAGTTTGTAACACGCATATGAATATAAGTGATCGATATCTTTACAACAAATTGAGACGTAAGCAATAAGAACTTTAGTTAGTCAACGTGATCCATTACATGAACAAATAGTCATTAATAAAACGAGTCATAAGTAATATAGTTGAATGTGCGTCTTGTATTTACAGCATTCCTTAGTTGAGCCATGAAGTTCATTTATTTTTATTATTATTTATTTATTGCTGTTGAATTTTGATAAATGATTTCTTAATGAAAAATAACACATTTATTTTATTAATTTATTTCTTTGGTAATGTTTTTTTTTTTCTTTTTATCAACTCAATTGAATTTTGTTGCTATTCAAATTTCATTGTTTCTTTGTTTATTTATTTACTTATTGTTAATTTTGATTTCCATTTAAATTCGTTTTGGTTGAAAAAACTTGGCCATGTCTAAAGTGTAATTTCTGAAAATCATTTCCTGAAATTTGTGTATTTTATCTGAGAAAATAAGCAACATTTTAACTTGTACATTGTGCATGTATGTGTGTGTGTGTGTGTTTGTCTTACAGCAAAAAAGGGTTTATTTTTGTAGTCAATTAACTTTTAAATCTATTCTTGCACAAATACAAATACATCGACACACATACACATTCTATGCTTAAAATTGAAATATTTCTTCATTGACGTCTTTTGAAAACTGATTTGATTTTCTGTCTTCATCTTTTAAGTTTCGCTTTCATTTCTTATCTTTTGCCACAGAAAAACACAGCAAAATTAGTTTCCTTTGCTTTTCTTTGATTTTCTCTCTTTAAATCTCTTATCATTTAGTTTCTTTCATTTCGTCTCTGTCCGTCTGTCTATCTGTCTGTCTTGCTGTCTTTCACTCATCCACTCTATCTGACTTTATATCTGTCTGTCTGTCCTTCCGTTGCTGGCCGTGTGTTGGCGTAAATTATTTAGGCAGAAATATTCTTATTTGATGTAGTCTTTGCAGTGTTCGTTACCTTACTTATCGCTTCTTTCCTTTTGTATATTTTCATTTTCGTTTGTTGCGACTTTAATTGAATTTGTTGTTGTTGTTGTCGTTGTGTTTCTATAATCAATTTTGATAGTAAGATAAAAGGTGTTCTTTGCCTAATTTACTAAAGCGATAAATGATTTTGTGCCTGCGGCGTTTTTCATACAATTTTGCTTACGTTGAAGTGCCAAGTATGAAAATGTACTTAAATATTTTGTATTGCATACTTTTAAGGTTGCTATAATTTGAATTAACATTTAATAAAAACCATTTAAATTTTTATTTGCTATGAAATTTCTTTGAAAAAAAATGCTTACTAAATGATTTTCCATCTCTTAATGGAAAACTGTTTTCATTGGAAATAAAAGTACATTTTTATTGGTAAAGTGCATTTCAAACGTTTGATTTTAATTAGTGACCTTTATTTCAAAATACATGTAACTAAACTTACAAACACACACACGAACACACAAATACACATACACACTTAAGCACTTTACCTAAATTTTAAGTTAAGTGCAGTGCCAAATCACAGTCAAAGCCGAAACCGAAGCCACAGTCACAGTCACAGTCAACAACGACAAAAATCGATCGTCTCAAGTCCATTAATGCCGAGTGCACTTTGCCATTTATTTCCTACGTTTTGGTTGTTTTTTTTTTGTAGGTTTCTTGGTTTCCTGTTGAACTAATGACCTTTAGCAAACAGTAAACAAGTAATATGATTTTAATTTTGCCACAAAAGATGGCAGCCAAGTTAGAAGAAAACAAGAAGCAACAAAACAATAAATGAAAGAAGAAAAAAAAGGACAACAGAAAAAATAAGTAAATGTCACGAAGTGAAATAAACAAGAGTTAAGAATGCATTTTCTGGTTGAGTTAATGAAATTCATTAAAAATGCAACAGCAAAAAATAAAGTAACAAAGAAGAAAGGCAAAGCAGAAGAGGCAGAAAAGGAGTGGGAGTGGAAGAAGTATAAAAAAACGGTTAGGCGGTAATAAATGGCAAAGGTGTTTCAACGTTGACCTTCATGTGTGTATGTGTGCGTGTGTGCGTGTGCGTGTGGCTGGCTGAGTGTATGAGGAAGTGAGTGTATGAATAACGCCCACAACAATGTCTACCACAATAACAATAAGAACAACAACAACAACAACAACAACAACAACACACTTAAAACTACAACTAAGTGCACAAAAGTTTATTGCAAGCAAGTCAGCTCATAAAAATTGCTATGCGAATGACAGCGATAAAATGCGAGCGAACGCCAGACAGTGTTGACACTTGCTCTAAAGTCTAACAGAAAGCGGATGCAGAGACAGGGTGACGCAGTCAGTGAGAGAGTGAGATATAGAGTGAGAAAGAGTGAGCGAGAGTGTGTAAACAAAATGAATGCACTGAGACAGAAATAAAGGCGAAATAAAGGCACAGCTTGAGAATGAATTGTGTTTTCACTTTTGTAATTAGCTGACTAACTGACTCATTGACTGACTGACTGAATGTCTGTCTGAGTGACTGAAGCAAGGCTAGTTGGGTGACGCAATGTCGTCTTTACTTGCAGCAAAATTGTCGCAAAAAGTTGCATTGCCAAACAACAAAACAAAAAAACAAAAGAAAAACAAACAAGAAAAAACAACAGAAAATAAAGGAATGAAAGAAAAATTCAGAAAGCGACAATTGAAGTTGTTACAAAATGGCGTCAGTTTCAGTTTTAGTGCTAATGTTGCTGTTGTTGTCGCTGTTGTTGTTGTCGTAGCACAAGTGAAGCGTTGAACATTTTCAATTACGCTCATGACATGACATAAAATGTAAATTAAGGCAAATGTCTAAAAGTCAGCGTAACGCTTGATTTGCGCTGACATAAGTGCCGTGGCGATTTCTTCCTTTCCTTTTCTTTTCTTTTATTTATTTTTACTTTTTTTGCCAACTTCCGGTCACCCTCACCTTTTCGCCTAGCGCTCTGCGCGCATCACTCTGCACTTTCGTTCATCGTTCACTCATTTGCAAACTACAAATTTTGTTTGCCTTGTTTCGTTTCGTTACGTTTCGTGTGTCCTTTGTTCACTCCATTTGCTGAGTTTATTGTTTTTGTTGTTGGTGTTGAGAAACGTGCTTGATTTTTCACATGCTTCGTTTTATTATTGTCCTTTTATTTTATTTTAGTTTCGGTTTGTTTTTCCTTTTTTTTTGGTGCCATTTTGGTTTAGCCTGATGTGACCGAACAATGCCGTGCCTTGCCGGGCCGGGCCGGGCCGAGTCAGGCCTGCTTGTCTAGCTTGGCAAAGTATCGAAAG
Source organism: Phortica magna (assembly GCA_037044515.1). Taxonomy (NCBI): domain Eukaryota; kingdom Metazoa; phylum Arthropoda; class Insecta; order Diptera; family Drosophilidae; genus Phortica; species Phortica magna. Next base: position 19,123 of record JBAMBP010001419.1, read on the forward strand.
CGCGCGCCCATCGAGAGCAACAATGCGAATGACGTTGGCGTCGCGTCGGCGTCGACGTCAACGTGATGTTTGTAGCGACTGTGCCGAGTCGAGTGCATGTTAAGTGCCTTATTATCCTGTTTATGTATACGTGTGTATGCCAAAGGACATTCAAGCACACACACACACACATACACATGACACCATATCATTACCATTCTTGAGCTTGTTAGCTTTGCTTGCGTTTTTCTTTTGTTCTTTTCTTTTTTGTCATTTTTTTATTTGACTTTTTTTTTTTGTGCGCAAAGTGTTTTCCGATCATGTTTTATTCAGCTTAGTTTACAAATTGTCGTAACGACCTTTGACCAAGTGAACGTAAGGCGTACGGACAATTTTTTGCATACAAATCGTTTCTGTTATTCGATGTTAATAGCGCCAAAAGCAGCGAAGGCGACACATGATAATCGCAATGCCAAAAGACGGTTGAGTTTGTTGGCCCTGAAATTTTTAAATTCTTTCAAATGCTAATTATTGTTAATTAATAATACACGAATTTCTTACAGCGCATAGCATTTGAACCGCTTTCAATTGAAGGGCAGTTGTACTTGAATTCGGCCGTGGTCGCTTCTGCTAAGCTGTAATTACTTAAAAGACGTGCTGCATGCAAAATGGAGCTGCTACAGGCGCTTTGTTGCACGTTACTCGTGCTCATAGCGAGAATGCAAGGTAAGTTGCAATATTCTCTTAAGCATACACAATAATAAAACAAGAATTAAAAATTGAAATGTCTAATAAATCTTTAACTTAGAGAAGCGTATAAGTTGTGTGAATTTTTAAATGCCGCCTTAGCGTATGCAACACTAAATATTATTACTCATTTCAATACTAATTTGAGCTCGATTTGAAAGTGTATTTTCATTTGTTAATGAGTATTTAAAACCAGCGAAATACTTTGCTAAACGACAACAACTGCAACAACAACAACAACAGCAACAATAATAACAGTTGCAATTACAGCACAAGTAAAAGAAGAAAGATGGGCGTGCCAGAGAAAATAAATAATATGCCAAAGTGACCGAAAGTTTACACATAAATCCCATAAAAGAAGAAACAAACAAAAAAACAGTTTTAACTACTTTGTTTGGCTACCTTTGCCATTTGCTACTTTTCTTACTTCTAAATTATTTCTTACTTTTGGTAACATTTCTTTTGCGTGAGTTTGAAATGTTAAGCGTGCGAATAAAGAAAATGGCCAATGGCTTCGGTGTTGCCGTTGCCGATGGTGTTGCCTTTGCCGCTGGTGTTGGCGTTGTCGTTGGCGCTCGAAAGCCAAGTGCAAACGATGAAAATAAGCAAGTAAAATTCTGTAATAAATTTACGTTAAAATTTTGCAATACTAAAATCGAGACACAGACAGCGGCAGCGGCAGCGATGCGACTGCGGCCACGACACTGACACCAACACCGACACCAACACCGAGCAGCATCTTCATTTCGTTATTCCTGCGCTGCTGGCTGGCTTCTGCTCCACCATCAACATCGTTCCTGTGCTTACGTCGCAGTGTTGCATGATGCTGCTGCTGCTGCTGCTACTGTTGCTGCTTGGGCTGTGCTCAGCTGCAACTTGCTCGCTTTTGTGCTCTGTGCAATGCATTTTGTTTGCTTGCTTGTGCTTCTTAATTTCGCCGCCGGCGTACATTTCACTAAATAAACTTATTTTTCTTTGTTTAATATGTGTTTTCCCTAGCTTTTTTAGGCGTCACTCAGCGACTAAGAATGGCAAAAAAACACGAATAAAAATATACATATAAATACGTTAAATTTATATGTATATCACTGAAAGTTGTAATTTTGTGATAGTGTTGTATAAGTTGTGACTCACGTTGCGCTTCGGTATGAGCAGAGCGCAGCATTGGCTGCGAAGAAAGTTAAATGTTGCACTGAGCCAAGCCGACCGGCCAGCGAAGCTTGATAAGTGTTTGTCTGAATGTCAGCATAGGTGGCAAGTTAAAGTTGTGATAAACAGCAACGCTGATAACTTCTGCTTAACTTGTTCATGCTGCACAGTGTGCTGCATACACATTTTTTTTATTGGTGGTTAAGTGAAAAAGTCAAACAAAGCAAAAGACTTGCAATGAAGAACGCTTCATGGCAACTGTTATGACAGTCATGTTGCAAGTACTAATGCATCTTTTTTATTTCGTTTAATTTGGAAATTGCAATTCATAAACAGAAACCATATAATTATTAATACTTATAAATATTTTCTCACTACAACTTCTATTTGATGACTTGGCTTGTTTTAAGCCCGTTGTCCATAAGCCCATGTCAGTCAAGCGTTGAAACAATGTCTTAGCGTCGCTCACTTGTGCATGCTTTATGTATTGACTATTAAAACTCTGCGAAAATTTCTCCTTTTCATGACACTTCATAGCACTGTTCCTGTTCCTGCTCCTTTTCATTTTCGGCATGTCTCTTTTTCGGTTTGAACAAATTTTTCACAGCTGTCTGAGTGAAATATGCAAGCGCGCTCGGCTGTCTAAGTGAACATGAGTGCGTGTGTATGTGTGAGCTTAGATTAAACTAAACATAAATTCCAACCACAATAAATCAGCCGCAAGCAGTGGCAGCAGCGGCAGCGGCAGCGGCAGCAGCAGCAGCAGCAAAAGCAGCATTTATATGCATCACGATGCAATATAAAGACTTCAATGCAATGTCTTGGTCAATTCGCAGCTGCTCTTCATTCAATTGTTCCTTCATCAATTGAAATCCACTTGTCGTTCTCTCTCCTTCTATCTCTATCTCTCCCTCTCTGTCTCTATTACTGCACTCTTCAGCAGAACATCTTTGCAATGTTCATGTTCAACATTAAACAATAATAAAAAATAAAAAATAGTAAAAGGAGTATTACAAGTACTCACATTTCTACAATTTGCTGTGCACTGAAGCGCACTTATTAAATAAAATGCTTTTAATGAATTACTATATTTTCTCATTCTCTTGCACACACGCACGCATGCATGCATGAATGTGTGTATGTATGTATCTATGTGTGCGCATTTGTTGAAAAACAATTAAAATTGAAATGTATGCAAATACGTTGATCATCTTTGTTTGCTGCATTTGCCACTTTAGCACGGCTATTTTGGTCTTTCTGTCTCTCTCTCTCTCTCTTAGTCACAATGCTTAACTCACTGCCTTCATCACATTTCACACACATATACACATTTATATGATTTTCCCTTGCACTTAAATGCATGTTTCTCATGTGAATGTTTAAGCAAAATAAAAGCAGAGCAATTTTATTTTCTTTTCTTTTTGTTTTTGTTTTTGTTGCTGTTCTATTTCTTTGCAATTCCCAAATCGTTGAATAAAAAAAGATTGTTGTTGTTGTTGTTGCTCAACGATGTTGCATAAAAAGAGAAACAAATCGATAGGGAAAATATTAAAACTCATGCAGAAAATCTGTTGAAAAAAATTCAGCAATGATTTGCTATTACTGCAAGCGTTGCCGATTCTCCTCCGAAGGAGTCTTTCTGTGCATGTGTGCATGTGTTGAGCTCAGCTATGAAATGTTTAAAGCACTTGAATAAATGTAAAAAAAAAAAAAAAACAAAAGAGCGAATGGGGAAAAAGAAGAATAAAAAATGAAAAACAAAAAAAAATGAAAAATTTACTCGAAATAGGAACATGATTTTATTGAACGTTAGGCGGTGAAGAGCTGAGCGTATTGTGGCATGCTGCACTATACTAATGCCAAATTAAGTTGCACGCTCCGAGCACTGGAGCTATGCACATTGGCCGACTGGGGGACGCGGGTTGTGTTGGCGGCTCGTTCGGTCGGTTACTTGTTTGTTTGTTGGGTTGCTTGGATGGTTGATCGAAGCGGCAACATATGAACGTATTACGAACGGAAATTTATCCGGCCATGTGATATACCATGATATGTTCGAATTTGGCTTCTGTTTTTGTTACTCTGTGTGCTCTGACTTCGCTTAGTGTTGAATATCCTTTAAATGCGCTCGTTTGTCTGATGTTTGTTTCTTTATGCTTTACATATGCTGTGTATGTGTGTGTGTGTGTGTGTATACATTTGGATTTGTGTGTAAATGAAAATTCAATTTGAAATGGAAATTTTTTGGCAAATGTGTTTGTCTGTCCATGTGTTTTTGATTTCTTTTCACATGCCTCAAACGCTCGCTTAACGCTGTCTCAATTCCTAACGTCTCGTTTCGTTTCGTTTCGTTTCGTCGCGTCTCGCCCCATCACGCCTCGCTTTGCCTTGGCACACCACACGGCACATCCCTTTACATGTTGAGTAGTTAAATTTAAACTTGTTTTGATTGTATTGCAAATGGAAATATGATTGCTTGCTTGCTTGTTTGTTTGTTGGTTTGTTTGTTGGTTCTTTCGTTCGTTCGTTTGCTTGGTCAAATGGCATTAGCATGGCATCAGTAAGTCAACGCTTGGCCAGACGCCATCAGAACGTGTCGGCCAAGTGGGTGTTTTTGGTGGCGCTTGGCAGCTTTTGCTTCTCTCTTCTTATTTCCATTTCACATGGCATTTTTCATGTTCATTATAAAATGCAAAAACATCTTTGAAAGCATTGCAATTTACTTACCTTTTCTTCTGACACTCTCGCCTTTCCCCTCTCGCTCTCACATTATTTATATGTGTTATAATTTTGTCTTATTTAATCGTCGGCTTTGAGAACTTCTTTTCTTCTTTTACACATATTTTCACATCTTGTTCTTTTCAAATGAGAATATTCGATATCTTCATTTCAAATGCACTAAAATACTGCAGACAACGTCTAAGTTAAGACAGACTCACACACACACACACACACACACCTGCACGTGTCTACCACTGTTGACCATCACTACATATACATTTAGACATCTTATGGTAAGTCGTAGTTTTTCTATTTTACCGCTCAGCTTGCACGTTGGGTGACTCACTCGTTCAATAATCCCTAATTGGGACGTAAAACAATGCCGTGTCGAGTCGAGTCGAATCGAATCGAGTTGTAGCAAATTATTTCGTGCCGTGTCGGGCCGAGGCACAACATAATGTCAAATATTTAAGCATCGTGATGCTAAGCTATTGGCATCTGTTCGTGCTTGTCGTCTACTAGAACAGTTGCCCTGCACTAACAACTATTGATAGTTTTACGAATACAAACAACAAACAAATTCAACTATTTTCCATGCTTAATATGACTAAACTCTTCAATTCTTTTGTTTATGTAAAGAAGCAAACGACTTTGGCACAATAACGATTTATGTTTTTATACTCTGACAAAAAGAGTAAATTAACATTGTCGCAGAGAAGGAGACGTTTCCGGCTATATACATATTTTCATTCTTGATCAGCAAGACGAGACGAGTTCATATAGCCATGTCTGTCCGTTCGGCTGTCTGTCTGTTTAATTTTAAACGCCTCCTAGAGCTTTCTCTTCTCCTTTGAGTTTTCAAAAAATTAAGATTCTTTTTTGCATTTTCTGAAGGTTGAAATATTCTCTGAGAATTTCTGGTCGATGCGACGAATATTTTTCAAGTTATTCAGGAATTAATGGCGGCCTCTCTGACGGTTGCTAGTAGAAACATACGATTTCGCAAATCTTTTTTTTTTATGTAGGGGTTTGCCGTCACCACTTTCATTTAAAAACCGCTTGATTGATTTTGATGAAATTCACATTACTTCTTAATAACACATAAATCAAGTGTTTAATCGAAGGATTTAAATTTTTATTAAAATTTCGATTTTTTATAAACAATTTACTGTTATTTTTCGTCTAAAAATAAAAAATTGTACTTTCTAAGTCCGGCATTTTGTTGATTTTCGAAATAAATCAAAAACCTTCGATTTACTAGGCTTACTATTAAGCTACTTGTGTTTTAAATTTGAATGATGGGTGCACGGTTGAGAAGCTATGTTGGTCACCGCAAAGGACTGTTTTTAAAAAGGAACCGATGTGTATAGCTGTACCTTTTTATTTTTTCAATATTTTTTTCTGAAATTTTAGTGAAATAAACTTTAATTAGAACGAAATAAAGTAAAATTTATATTAAAAATATTTAAAATATACTAATTTTTTCGTGACGCTTAGGAGACCCCAAGCGTTCTTATACTTCGTACAGAAAAAATATATTTAGCTAACGAGTCTTTGGTTTTGCTCATTTCATATTATAAAAATAGAGTTCTATGCTTCAAGTCGTTTCCAAATGAGTTCAATCTGTTTTTCTTGTTCCACCTTTTCTGTGCGCATTGTTTCTTTGGGCTCATTATCATCATCACCATCATCATCATAATCATCATTGTGAGCGTCGCAGTGGAGTGATATCTTTTGCAGACTTGCGACCACTGTGACAGGTTAATTTTGCAATGTTTTTTAAGTGAACACAAAAAACAGATTAATATATGCTCAAATTGCAAGCAGCTCAGGCAACGTCTTTGGCAGCCATTTGACCTTTTTTGCTGTGCTCTTTCATGGCTAAGCAAACTCAATGGCGAAATTAGTCAAGATTAAAAAAAACAACAACAAGGACAATAAAAAAATTGTGCTTAGTTTGAGTGCATCAATGAGTAAAGACAATGCGAGATTCGAAGACAAAGCCAAAGACACGAAGACAAGTCAACCGGATTCGTTTCAACGTGACTTCCAGCTCATCTTTAGCTTTCATTCATTGCGACTGCCACAATCACTGCCGCCATCATGACCATTACCATTGCCACTACTCAGCACCCGCTTGTGCTTCAGTTCAGTTACGAATGCAGTTTCAATTTAAGAGCAACGGCAACGACAACGACAACGGCGGCGGCAAACCAATTGAAAACTTTGTTCATTACAAACAAAGCAACGATTAATTATTATATCGAATGGCAAATGACTGCAAAAAAACAAACAATTAAAACAGAAAAACAAGAAAAGGACTCGCACACTTTCATAAAAAAAGAGAGCAAAAATACAAAAAAATGGAGCGTAAAAGAATGGCCAAACAAAAGCCGAATGGACAAATGATTTGAGTTCATTTTGTGGCGCTTGAAAAAAATTCTGAAATTGGCACTTGGCTTGGAAAATGTTAGAATTTTTTTTTATTTTTATTTCACTCGCTTTTGTTACACTTCAGTTGCTTCCTACTACTTTTTTTGTTGTTATTTCTTACTTCAGTTTTATAATATTGAAATTTCTTATTTTGATTTCTTCATTTTTTTCGTTACTTGCAAAATTTAATACCATTTAATTGTTGATTGCAATGCATAAAGTAGACCAGGCGTGGGTGGGTGGTCAAGTGTTCGGTTCGCGCATTGGCAACTTTGTGCTTTTGCTGCAAAATGAAATCATTTCATTGATTTGCACAAAACTTTGCTAATAAATGAAAGTATTTGGCCAAATGCTACTTTCACTGCGATTTTTTTCACGTTATTATTTTTTTTTTTGCTTTTGTATGCTCTACGTTGAAGCCAATTGCCGTTTGGCAATTGCTTAATGTTCGTATGGCTTCACTAGTCTCCACTCGCATTCGGCCCATTCCGCCTACCGAGGCAGTTACTTGTCTGAGAGTGTTGCCAATTTGCGGCCATTTTGCAATGCTAATGTGCATAGTTTCGATACTGTGTTTGTTTTGTTGCATGATTTTTCGTCTTAAGTTTCGTAAGCGGCGCTAAAACGTTTGCAGTTAGTCGCATGTGTTGCCCTTTATTTACGCTTCATTAAGTTTCTAATATTTTGGCCATTTTTATTTGCTTTTTTTTGGCATTTATTTTGTCATTTTGCTTTTATTTAAATTTTTCGTCTGCGTTATTTGCATAACATGAAGGGCTGCAACAAATTGAAACATTTTACATTTGATTTGCAATTTGTAGGCAAACTTTTTTTCCACGTTTTGTTACAAACAATGGGTTTTTACAGGGGCACATAAAAGTATGCATCAAATTTTGTCCTTTCTATTATTTGTATTAACAAAAAGGATCAAATAGAGCGGTCGCCTGAGTGCGACCTTCTCAGCCGAATATCATGTCAGTGCCTGGTTTGCACAAGTTTAAGAACTAGTATTTTTTACTAAGCCACAATGAGGGCATTAATTGGTAAGCCTTAAGATATGCAACACGAAATTTGGTATGTTCTCTTGATTTCGTTTGCTTCGTCAATCTCTCTTAAAGTCACTTAAAGCAGCAACGACGATTAGCAAAGGTAGTGCAAGAAAAGAAAAGGAAAAACAAAAAAAAATCAAAAAATCAAAATCATCGATGACAATTAACAAAACACGCGGCCAAGCATTGATTTCCGTGCGTGAAATGAAGCCAATGCGAAATGGTCATTCGACCTTTTGCTCAATTTTCGTTGCCCTTATCGCCGATGCGTCGCTTCATTCATGCGCTGTTTAACACGTTCTCTCATTTCCATTCCATCATTTGGACACGTTGAAGAGCGTTTTTGCCGTTTTGTTTTTTTTTCTGTACATTTCATTTCGACGGACAGGTGATGGCAACTGAAACTTGTTTAGCTCGCTCTCGTTTTCGTTTCAACATGCTTTGCCTTCGGTTACAATTGTTGGGACCAACAATTGGTCCGGTCGGACAATTTTAAGCGCAAAAACAAATGTCAATGTGTATGGATTTGAGTGTTTGTAAGGAAGAGGTGATTTTGTGTCTGTCTGTCTGCGTGTGTGTGTGTGTGTGAGCGTGTGTATTGCGTATTTAAGCGTACGTTGATAATCGTAAATGTACGACAACAACAACAGCAACAACAACGATGAGCTGTAACAGAAACTCAAAGTAAAGTGAAATGAAATGAAAAGGCATAAACGTGTGTAGACATGTTAGCTGCTGACTTTGTTGTTGTTGTTGTTTTGTGTATGTCATATTTGTCATGTGTGTGTTGGTGTCAGTATCGTTGTCTATCGGTCGGTCGGTCTATCTAACTGTCTGTCTGTCTTGCTGTATTTCTGTCAGGGTCATAACAGTAATTGCCGACACAAAACGAGTGATTAAGCTGACAATTCACTCGCTCACTTATAAACACTCTCACACACTCACACACAGCTCTCGACATTTGACATTGCGTGCTTGCCATTTTGTTGTTTTGTGTTCTCCACTTGATTTCTTCCCTATGGTTTTTTTGTTTTTTTTTGTTTACTTTTTTCATTTCTGTTGTTGTTGTTCTTGTTGTTGTGTGTTTTGAGTTTTTGTCCTGCTGTGCGGAGCATGCCTGCTGCTATGTTTTGACCTTGGGGCAAGCCGGCGTCATGTTACCTGCCGAGCCTTCCACAACCACGCCCACCATACTGTAGGCAACTTTGTTGTCATCAACGTCATCATTGTCATCATCGTTGTTGTCGACGTTGTCATCGTTGCCTTTCTGATCGCACGCCACACACAACCGGCCACTTTCATGTTTGCTTGCTCATTCATTCGTGCATTTCGCTTCGAGATGATTCTATTCGTTGCGATTTGATTTCACCCGTTCGATTGCTCACCTTCCGCTCATTTCCTTTTTCCGTTTAACTGTCATTTAGCGCTCTACACGCGTCTCCTTTACCTTTCTATTTTTTACATTCATTTATTTTTTTGTAATAAATATCATTATTTTTTTTGTGTTTTTTGTTTTGACCATATTCTTGCGCCATTCACGTTCGTCGCTTAAGTGGCCATAAATTTTTAATAAACTCTACTTTTATAAATCAGTTGATTGCTTTTAATTGCTACAACAGACACGTTTGCAACTTAATAGCATTTTTTATTTTCATAATTATAATTATTACAATTTTTTTTACTTATTTACAAACTAAATAAAAATGTTTGTATGCTGACGCATTCAATATTTACATATTTAATCAAATTAATGGGACATGACAAATGCATTCAAAGACCAGTAAGGACTCTATCTTCGGCCTTGCCGAAGGTGAATACTCTTCGCGACACCATTTGTGCCATTTGAAGTTTAAAGTCAATTGGTTAAGAAACAAAAAAGTTTCCCATGCAACGAGTTAAATTTGCTTCTCTTACTCTTCTTCATTTTGTATGGCAGGTACCAGTTCCAATAGTCCGATCTCAATAAAGCTTTCTGGCGTTTGGTCTGGCTACGGTTTATTACTACTTGTAAAATTTCAGTGTTTTTCTTCATCTTTTCGTATGATGACTACAAGTTCCAGTGGTCTGATGTTGCTGGTTCCGACCAATGTGTCATCGTAGTAACAAACAAGGGTCTGTGCAAAATTTTGGATCGATAGCTTCATGGCTATATTAACACGTCTTGTCATCCTGATCAATAAATTTACTTTGTATAGTCGACACGCCTCCTTTTGGGTGTTACCAACTTCGTGACAAAACTTTAATATTTTTCACTTTGTGAAGAGTATAAAAATAGTGATTTCAGAGCCATCCTCAAACAAGACTGTGTGTGAGAAAGAAAGGGAGGGAGACAGATTGGGAGAGCTTGTGTAACGAGCGTATTCATTTTGCTCATGTATATATATACCTTTTATTTACGCTGTCACTCTAAGTAGATTTCACTTCAAAACTGAACAAAGATTTATGAATATTTGTTTTCTGAATGTTGACACTTAACAATTTTTATACCAAGTACCTTATGGTTCAAGGAATATTAGTTTTGTGGACGTCGGAATTGTAACACCTAATAGGAAGCGTCGCAGATCCTATAAAGTATGTATATTCTTTATCAGTATCGAAAGAGAAGTCGATTTAGCCCTGTCCGTCTGTACGTCCGTCCGTCTGTCATTCTATGTCAACGCGTCAACCACGGAAACTATATAGTCCAGTCGTTTGTTCGTAAAAAGACGGATTGCCTGGAAAGTTTTGTGGGAGTTTTGAAAATTGGCATTCTTAAGTATTTATTTAAAAAAATGGCACCCAAAATCGGTTTTTTCACCATATCTCCATTTTTGCTCATCTTACGGCAAAAACATCTCTATGCTAAATTAAACTAGAGGAAACTTCCTAAATTTAATGTTCTGACGTTTTTTTTCGTAAAAGTAATAGTTTCGTCGTGCGAGCGTCGTATGAGCTAACTAACAAATTTTGTATAGTTTGTCTCCACCAACAAATGGGTCAGAATTTCTTTTTCAACTTAGGAATTTGTGGACAATTAGCCATTGGTAACCATTTATCTTTGTGACCCTTGCAATGGCACCAGCCACGTAAAGTTTTCGCTGGGTTATTTTGATAATAAATTACTTATTCATTACAATGAATGTGTATCTGCTCATCTGTCCTTGGATCATCTGCCCTTTTAATTTCGTTGAAACATTCAATCTGAAGTTTTTCTGCATCCGAAATTTTTGTTAGGTAGACTTGTTTTCATTCTTCGGACGAAAATCCATAGCGCAGACACTCTTTAAAACCGGGATCTTCCATTCTTAGCGCTGCATTAGAACTTTGTTTAAGCAGGAGTAGAAAAATTGCATAGATAGCGTATTTAATTTCAGCTGAACTCAGCTTAACTCAACTGATTATAACTAAATTCAAACGAGTTGAGTCAACGATTTGCGCGTACGACAACGTATATCGACTGAACGAGTATTTTAACTGAATTGCCGTTCATAACAAGATTTATATTTATACATTTGTTATCTTTAGTGGTGTTGGTTATTATTGTGAATGTGAGAATATTTCACTCACACTTTCTGCTTAGGCTGAACATATTCAAATTCTGCCTGGCTGAGCTTTGCAGATATGTTACAAAGCTCTGCGAAAAAGTCGGGTAAATCTCATACAATCAAAGATTTCGTTGTGTGAGTAAGCAGCAAAAAACGAAATTAGTCGGCTATGCACTGAGAAAAATTGCGAGCAACAGTGGCCACACAAAAAGGGACATTTATATTTTCAAAGAAAAACTAGTAAGGGCGGTATAGTTGAGTATACTCAACCATATAATACCCTGCACATACCCTCACCCATTTAAATGGTGTTCCAAATATAAAAAATCAGTCAAAAGTGAGGAATTTTCGAAAAATTCGAGTTTGTAGATCTCTGAGGGGGAAGCCATGAAATAAAGGGGTGTTTTTCGGTATGCAGTTTAAAGGACGTATATTAACTGAATCTGCATACAAAATTTCTGACATGTATATTTCATAGTTGTGGAGATATACATATTTTAATAAAAATAAACTGGAATTTACCCAAAATTTAAGTTTGCCGACCTCTAATGGGTAGTCCAAATACAAAATGGTATTTTCTGGTATGCAGTCTTAAGAAGTTATATATACTTTGTCTACGAACAAAATTTCAGGTCCGTACCTTCAACAATTTCGGAGATGTAGGCTTTGACATGCAAACACTATTTGAGGGGTAATAAAGGGTAGGGGGGAAAAATTTGGTATGCAGTTTTAAAGACATACATCTATGAAGTCTGCATACAAAGTTTCAATTTCGTATCCGTTATAGTTGTGGAGATATACAAATTTTTGTAAAAAAAAAGTGAAATTTACAAAAAATGTAAGTTTGGTGGTCTTTGAGGGGTAGTCAAAAATACAAATGGGTATTTTCTGGTATGCAGTTTTAAGGACATGTATTTACTGAGTCTACATACAAAATTTCAGGTCCGTATCTTTTATAGTTTTGAAGATACAGTAATTTACAAAAAAACACTTTTTGAGTGGAAATGAAGGGTTGGGGGGAAAATTGGGGTATGCAGTTTTATAGGTCTTTACATACTTAGTCGACATACCAACTTTCATAGTTCTAGCGTGTCTGGTGTTCAAGTTATAGCCTTTTCAAAAAGTGGGCGTAGCTGGTTGGGCGGGAAGGAGTGAGCGTGGCTCAAAACCGTTCAAACTTGATCTGCTGCCGAGCATCACGAGTCTATCCTCCAAATCTCAAGTCTCTATCTTTTATAGTTTCCGAGAACCATTGGTGAGGACGGACGGACGGACGGACGGACGGACAGACGGACAGACGGACGGACATGGCTTACTCAATTTGTCTTGTCGTCCTGATCAAGAATATATATACTTTATAGGGTCCCCCTCCCCTCCTTCTCTGCGTTACATACATTTCGGCCAAACAAACACAATATACCCTGGTACAGTATGTACAGGGTATAAAAATCATGCACCAATACTACTGAAAACATTTTCGTAAAGTGTACGTTTCCGATCCTCCGCAACATATTCTACTTCAGTGAGTTCAAAAGAGCGACTAATTGCATTTTTTCGCTCAAAAGAATTGCGAGTAAGAGTGCTAACACAACGACGATTTGTCGTCGGCGAAGCACAACCGAGAGCGACATATAAGCCGAAGTTTCATCTTCAGGCGTCACCCGAAGTATCACGGCTGGGCGTCACCCGAGTGTGCTTACACTATGCGTGAGCTGACTGCGCTGCGTCGGAATTTGGTGACATATGCACGCGTGATATCGAAGAGAGAGTTTGCCCTTCTATACTTTAGGCTGGAAGAGAGAAACGCAAGACGCGAAATGAGTTCATTTTTGACTCTATTTTTAACTATAATAAGAAATTAGTTAGTTTGTTTTGACATTTGGAACATTTTAAGACATTTGTAAATTTTTTGCATACATTTGTCATATGTTTTCTTATCATAGCAATGGAAGGAGCTCGATTGTCATATTAATTGTAAAAGTTGGAGGTCTGCACAATTTGGAAAACAAAATGTGTTTGAATTTATAACTAATACTTTAATGACATTGTAAGTTTTTATATTATTAAATGTATATATAAAATTCTTACAATTTGATGACAAAGCATACACAATATTCGAAGGGAAATGTTCTGAAAAACAAAATCTTGGTGATTTCTGTGGCACCAACCAGAGATTTGTCACGAATCGTATTCGAAAAAAATAGAGATTTCTGAGACATCATCAAACAAGACTGTGTGTGAGAAAGAAGAGTGAGAGTGACAGATTGGGGAAAAGATTGTGAGAGCTTGTGTAACGAGCGTGTTCATTTTGCTCATATATGTAAATACATACCTTTTATTTACGCTATCACTCTAAGTAGATTTCACTGCGAAACTAAACAAAGTTTTATGAATATTTGTTTTTTGAATGTTGACACTCAACAGTTTTTATACTCTTCACGAAGTGAAAAGTATTAGATTTTTGTCATGAAGTTTGTAAAACGCAGAAGGAGGCGTGGCCGACTATACAAAGTATATATATTCTTGATCAGGATGACAAGACGAGTTGTTATAGCCATGTCCGTCTGAGTTTCTGTCTGTATGTATGCAAATTCCTCTCTCAGTTTTAAAGCTATCGACCTGACATTTTGCATAGACCCTTGTATTTTATTACGATGACACATTGGTCGGAACCAGCTAGATCGGACCACTGGAACTGGTAGCCACCATACGAAAAGAAGAAGAAAAAAAATTGCAATCGTTGTATAAAAAACTTTTTTGTTTTCCAAGATAGAGCGCTGACTACACGTGGTAGTAAGCCGTAGCCAAACCAAATGCCTGAAAGTTTTATTAACTTCGGACAATGGGAACTTGTACCTGCCATACAAAGTGAAGAAGAGGAAGAGAAGCAAATTTGAGTCGTTGTATTGAAAACTTTTTTGTTTCTTAACTAATTGGTTTGAAACTTCACACTTATGTTGATAATGTGGCTGAAAAACTATTTTGATATCAAAATGGGCGTGACACCGCTCACATATGACCAATGAGGGGGACACCATAAAGTATATATATTCTTGATCAGGATCACAAGACAAATTGATTAAGCGATGTCCTTCCGTCTGTCCGTCCGTCTATCCGTCCGTCTGTCCGTCCGTCCTCACCAATGGTTCTCGGAAACTATAAAAGGTAGAGACTTGAGATTTGGAAGATAGACTCGTAATGCTCGGCAGCAGATCAAGTTTGAACGGTTTTGAGCCACGCCACTCCTTCCCGGCCAACCAGCTACGCCCACTTTTGGAAAAGGCTACAACTTGAACATCAGAACTGCTAGAACTATGAAAGTTGGTATGTAGACTAAGTATGAAATGTTCTATAAAACTGCATACTACATTTTCCCCCTCCTCTTAATTACCCCTCAAAAAGTGTTTTATTGTTAATTACTATATCTTCAAAACCATGAAAGGCACGGACCTGAAATTTTGTATGTACACTCAGTAAATACATATCCTCAAGACTGCTTACCACAAAATACCCCTCTGTATTTAGAACTACCCCTCAAAAACAATCAAACTTAAATTTTTCGTAAATTCCACTTTTTTTTTTACGAAAATTTGTACATCTCCACAACTATAACAGATACGAACCTAAAACTTGGTATGCAGACATAAGAAATGTATGTCTTGAAAAATGCATACCAAATTTTACCCCTCCACCTCTAATTACCCCTCAAATAGTGTTTGTATGTCAATGCCTATATCTCCGAAATTGTTAAAAGCACTAACCTGAAATTTTGTAAGTAGACAAAGTATATATAACTTCATAAGACTGCATACTAGAAAATACCATTTTGTATTTGGACTACCTATTAAAGGACGGCAACCTTAAATTTTGGGTAAATTCCAGTTTATTTTTATTAAAATATGTATATCTCCACAACTATGAAATATACATGTCTGAAATTTTGTATGCAGGTTCAGTTAATAAACGTCCTTTAAACTGTATACCAAAAAACACCCCTTTATTTCATGGCTTTCCCTTCAGAGATCAACAAACTCGAATTTTTCGAAAATTCCTCACATTTGACTGTTATTTTTTAATATTTGGTACACCATTTAAATAGGTGAGGGTATGGGCAGGGTATTATATGGTTGAGTATACTCAACTATACCGCCCTAACAAGTTTTTTTGTCATAAGGTTGCAATTAACAGAAGAAAGCATCTCCGAAAAGATAAAGTACCGAAGTGCGCCGAAGATTTTTTGGTGGATATGTGAGAAGATCCTCCTAACAGTACACGATACAAAACAATTGAATTAAACACACAGAACACTTTCCTTCCATTTTTATTTATATAAATTTTAAATGGTACAAGTATATTCTAAACTAACAATGTTGTTTTTTGCGGTGTTTACATTTTTCCATTGGTAAACATATTTTACTATGCTTCATAACGCAACGACACCAGTTTCCTAAACATTTCGCTGGGTCATTTTGATAATAAATTACTTCTGCATTACAATGAATGTGTATCTCTTCATCTGTCCTTGGATCATCTTTCCTTTTGATTGCGTTGAAACATTCAATCTGAAGTTTTTCTGCATCCCAAATTTTTTTTTGATATTGTAGCTTACAACCTTCGGACGAAAGTCCATAGCCCAGACACTCTTTATAACCGGGATCATCTTCCATTGGCGCTGCATTAGAACTTTGTTTTAGCAGGAGTAGAAAAATTGCATAGATAGCGTATTTCATTTCGACGGAACTGAGCTTAACTGAACTGATTTTAACTAAGTTGAAACGAGTTGAGTCAACGATTTGCGCGTACGACAACGTATATCGATTGAACGAGTATTTTAACTGAATTGCCGTTCATAACAAGATTTATATTTATACATTTGTTATCTTTAGTGGTGTTGGTTATTATTGTGAATGTGAGAAAGTTTTACTCACTCTTTCTGCTTAGGCTGAGGCTGAACATATTCAACAATCTGCTTTGCTGAGCTTTGCTGATAACCAAACTGAGAGCAGCAAAAAATTAAACAATGTTGATTCAATGCCTCATTTAAAAGAGGAAAAATCATGGGGGGTAGTGTGTTCCGGTTTAAAAAGTTCTGATTATGCCGTTAGATTTACAATTTTCGATAACATAGAAGCTGCGAATTTCAGAGCTCTACAACTTTTTCCCAATTTTTATTTAAAGTGCGATGGATAGTGTTAAACGGTTGTTCTCCATGTTTCATCTGTGTAGTGTGAAGTTAGATAGTTCTGAATTTAACAAAAACCATCGAAGGTGATGCAGAAAGTTAATTTAAAAAACTAGTAAGGGCGGTATAGTTGAGTACACTTAACCATAAAATATCCTGCACACACGGTAGGAGGTGTGACATCCTAAATAAAAAAAATCGTATATTTGGCCACACCCATTTAAATAATGTTCCAAATATTAAAAAAAATCAATCAAAAGTGAAGTGAAATTTACGAAAAGTTCGACTTTGCTGGTCTCTGAGAGGGCAATGAAATTAAGGTGTTTTTTTGGTATACAGTTTTAAGGACATATATTAGCTAAGCCTGCATACAAAATTTCAGACACGCATATTTCATGGTTGTGAAGATATACCAATTTAAAAAAAAAACTGTAATTTACCTCAAATTTAAGTTTGCCGGCCTTTGATGGCTAGTCCAAATACAAAATGGTATTTTCTGGTATGCAGTCTTAATAAATTATATATACTTATATATATATACGTACAAAATTTCAGGTCCGTACCTTTAACAATTTTGGATATATCGGCATGTAAGCAGTATTTGAGGAATAATAAAAGGTAGGGAGGAAAAATGTGGTATGCAGTTTTGAGTCTGTATACAAAGTACAATTATTGAGTCTGTATACAAAGTTTCAGGTTTCTGTCGTTTATAGTTGTGGAGATATAAAAATTTTTGTAAAAAAAAGTGGAATTTGCCAAAAATTTAAGTTTATGGGCCTTTAGTCGAAAGAGGGGTAGTCGAAAATACAGAGGGGTATTTTCTGGTATGCAGTTTTAAGGACATGTATCTACTGAGTGTACATACAATTTCGGGTCCGTACCTTTCATGGTTTTGAAGATATCGTAATTAACAATAAAACACTTTTTGAGTGGTAATTAAGGGGAGGGGGGAAAATTGGGGTATGCAGTTTTGTAGGTCTTTACCAACTTAGTCGACATACCAACTTTCATTGTTCTAGCGTTTCTGGTGTTCAAGTTATAGCCTTTTCAAAAAGTGGGCGTAGCTGGTTGGGCGGGAAGGAGTGAGCGTGGCTCAAAACCGTTCAAACTTGATCTGCTGCCGAGCATCACGAGTCTATCCTCCAAATCTCAAGTCTCTATCATTTATAGTTTCCGAGAACCATTGGTGAGGACGGCTGGACGGACGGACGGACAGACGGACGGACATGGCTTAATCAATTTGTCTTGTCGTCCTGATCAAGAATATATATACTTTATAGGGTCCCCCTCCCCTCCTTCTCTGCGTTACATACATTTCGGCCAAACAAACACAATATACCCTGGTACAGTATGTACAGGGTATAAAAATTAGTAAGGGCGGTATAGTTGAGTATACTTAACCATTTAATACCCTGCACACACGGTAGGGGGTGTGACGTCCTAAATTAAAAAAATCGTATACTTTGCATCACCAATTTAAATAGGGTTCCAAGTATCAAAAAAATCAATCAAAAGTGAAGTGAAATTTACGAAAAGTTCGAGTTTGCTGGTCTCTGAGAGGGCCACGAAATTAAGGAGTTTTTTTGGTATGCAGTTTTAAGGACTAAAAGCTAAACCTGCATACAAAATTTCAGACACATATATATCATAGTTGTGAAGATATACCAATTTAAAACCAGTAAGGACGTTATCTTCGGCCTTGCCGAAAATACATATGTACTCTTTACGATTTGTGGTATGCCCATTTTATTTTTGGATTCTTATTTCTTTTTGTCCACATAGCCTACAGATCAATTTTCGTTGTTAAGCCTCATTGGTCATATGTGAGCGGTACCACGCCCATTTTGATATCAAAATAGTTTTTAAGCCACATTATCAACATAAGTATGAACTTTCAAGTCAATTAGTTAAGAAAAAAGAAAGTTTTCCATACAACGACTTATATTTTGCTCCCCTCTTCTTCTTCATTTTGTATGGTAGGTACCAGTTCCAGTCGTCCGATCTCAATTTAACTTTTAGGCAGTAAGCCTGGCTACGGTTTACTATTACTAATAATTTCAGCACTCTACCTTGGAAAACAAAACAGGTTTTCATACGATTGAAATTTTTTTATACTCTTGCAAAAAGAGTATATTAACTTTGTCATGAAGTTTGCAACGCAGTGAAGGAGACATCTCCGACTATATAAAGTATATATATTCTTGATCAGCACGACGAGACGAGTTCAAATAACGATGTCCGTCTGTCCGTCTGTCTGTCTGTCTGTTTCAATGCGATTTCCAGCCAGAGTTTTAAAGTTAGCAAAAAAATTTAAACGCAGAAAATTTTCTTCTCCTTGCAGGTATTTGGTATGTAAAATTCAGTTTGATCGGATGACTATAGCAAATAGCTCCCATAGGAACGATCGTTCAAAAATGATGTTTTTCCTTAAAAAGCCGCGTATTTTAGGAGTTATCGACTCAATATTTTGCACAAAAACGTTTTTGACATCAACAAAGATACCGTGCAAAAATGGTCAAGATCGGGCTACTATAGCATATAGCTGCCATAGGAAGGATCGGTCAAAAATTATGTTTTTGCTTAAAAAACAGCGTGTTTTTGGAGCTATCGACTCAATATTTTGCACAACATTTTTTTTTACATCAACAAAGATACAATGCAAAAATGGTCAAGATCAGGCTACTATAGCATAAAGCTCCCATAGGAACGATCGGTTAAAAATACAGTTTTTGTTAGAAAAACTTTTTTGTTCTTGAATATAAGCAAACCAAACTTTGCTATTACGTGTTTTTATTAATGCCTGACTTAAGTCCAGAATTTTATTAAAATCGGACATAAGGGCGTGGTACCGCCCATACAACTAAAAACTTAAAAATGAGACTTCTTTGTAAACAGACGAGATACAAGATTGAAAAATGTAGTGAAGTTTGACTACATTGCCTTCTTAAAGACAAATTACAAAATGGGCATGGCTACGTATATGATTCTTATTGGAAAATTAGAAAAGGATTTCCTAATAAGAATAATTTTGAAAACGTTTGCAAGAGTATATAAGTTTCGGCATAGCCGAAAATAGCTCCCTTACTGGTTTCTTCTTCTTTTCGTATGGTGGCTACCAGTTCAGTGGTCCGATCTCACTGGTTCCGACCAATGTGCCATCGTAATAAAAAACAAGGGTCTGTGCAAATTTTCAGGTCGATAGCTTCAAAATTGAGGAGCTTGCACACAAACAGACAGACGGACATGGCTTTATAAATTCGTCTTGTCATCCTGATCAAGAATATATATACTTTGTATAGTCGTCCACGCCTCCTTCTGGATGTTACAAACTTCGAGACAAAACTATAATACTTTTCACTTCGTGAAGAGTATAAAAAAACTCTAATTTACCTAAAATTTAAGTTTGCCGGCCTTTGATGGGTAGTCCAAATACAAAATGGTATTTTCTGGAATGCAGTCTTAATAAATTATATATACTTTGCCTACGCGCAAAATTTCAGGTCCGTACCTTTAACAATTTTGGAGATATCGGCTTTGACATGTAAACAGTATTTGAGGAGTAATAAAAGGTAGGGAGCAAAAATGTGGTATGCAGTTTTATAAGACGTACAATTATTAAGTCTGCATACAAAGTTTCAGGTTTCTGTCGCTTATAGTTGTGGAGATATAAACATTTTTGTAAAAAAAAGTGGAATTTGCCAAAAATTTAAGTTTGTTGGCCTTTGAGGGGTAGTCGAAAAATACAGAGGGGAATTTTCTGGTATGCAGTTTTAAGGACATTTGTCTACTGAGTGTATATACGAAATTTCAGGTCCATACCGTGAAGAAGATATAGTAATTAACAATAAAATACCTTTTGAGGTTTGATGAAGGGAAGGGGAAAAAATCTGGTATGCAGTTTTATAGATCTTTACATACTTAGTCTATATACCGACTTTCATGGTTCTAGCGTTTCTGGTGTTCAAGTTATAGTCTTTTCAAAAAGTGGGCGTTGCTGGTTGGTCGGTAAGGAGTGGGCGTGGCTCAAAACCGTTGAAACTTGATCTGCTGCCGAGCATCACGAGTCTATCCTCCAAATCTTCAAGTCTCTATCTCTTATAGTTTCCTAGAACCATTGGTGAGGACGGACGGACGGACTGACGGACAGACGGACGGACATGGCTTAATCAATTTGTTTTGTCGTCCTGATCAAGAATATATATACTTTTTATTCTCTGCCACACCTCCTTCTGGGTGTTACAAACTTCGTGACAAAAGATAAATGCTTTTCACTTCGTGAAGAGTATAAAAAAAGATTTATTTTCTGGTAATTAATGTAAAGCGACGCTGCCATGCATGCTATGATTTATATATATTTTTTAGATTTGTAGTTTCTAAGCTCGTTTCAAAATAACATTCATTTAATTATTCTTAGTTCTGTAGCATATTCTTAGCGTCAATGAATCAGTCATCTTATCAAACAGTCAATTTAATCATCAATTATTCAATCAATCAATCATTGATGCAATGCTGGTTCGATTATTTATGCACTTAATCAGACATATTTGTCGTTCTATAAAGAATTCAGTAGGACAATCATTCAACAATAAAGATGTCTGGCACTTAATCGAACAGTCAGGCAGAGAGACATACAGACAATCAATCAGCATTCAATCTTTTCACTTTGGTTCGATTCGAACAAAATTCTTTTCATTTTAATCTGTTTTTGTTTTTGTTTTTTTATTCTACTGTAAAATTTTAGCACAAACACATGTCAATAAATTGATACATCGTGCACTCAATTCGCTTTACTCACACACATGTCATACATATTTCTCGTTATCTCTTTCTCTCTTCAATACTGCATAGAACAGAAGCTTTCGTTTGCGTGCTGAGTTTCTTTTTGGTCTTGGTTTTTGTGGCTAGCCGTTTGCCCTTACTGTGTCTGTATGTGTGTGTATGTGTCCGTTCAGGTTCTACATGCTACAATAGAAATAATAATTTTTCACACTCACACACGCACACAGTTGCAATCATCGTCAAGCATATCAGATTACACACTTTTATAAAATGAGAACGAAGTCATTTGCAAATTTTTGCGTATAACTTTTATTTGTTAGTTTGAAGTGTGTTGATTAGTGTGAGAGTGTATGTGTGTGTGTGTTTGTCTGTGAGTGTGCGTGGTGAACCTTAATGCGGGTCACTCTAAATTTGCTTTTATAACCTAATTTGAAGTGCGAGCCATTGCTGACCGACCTGAACCGCAAATCGACTGCTCGAAATAGCTTTGATTTAAGGATGAAGACAACGAAAAAGACGAAAACGAAGCAGAGAAAACAGCAGTAACAGCAGCCGCAGCATAAACAATTACACACATACACACACACACACACACACACACACACTCACACACATGCACAAATACATGCATGTAGCAACAATTTTCTGTGGTTGCGTACGTGTTTGCGCTTCTTCTTCTTCTTCTTGTTTATTTTTTGGTTTTAGATTTTATATTTGTTGTTTTTTTTTGTATTTTTGCTTTTGTTTTTGGTTTTTGTTTACCATCGTGTGAAAACATGTTTTATATTTTATTTTATTTTTGCATTCATTTTGTTTCTGCCAAACTAATTTTGGCTTATTGCTGTCGTACCAAGTCATACTCACAATGCTAGTAAAAATGTGTGTGTGTGTGTGTGTGTGTGTGTGTGTGTGTGTGTGTGTGTGTGTGTGCATTGGTGTGTTAGTGTTAGGCATGGTGGCGAAAAAGTGAACGGCTGTTGACTGAAACTGGCAGCGAAAGACAGCACAAGTTTTTAAATTAAAATTAAAACTTTTTAGTTTGTTTAATGAGACAATTTGCTGTTTGTTTCTTGGTTTTGTCGTTCGGTTCTGCTTAGCTTCTTTGGCTTGTGCTTTCTTCTGCTCTGTTCTGTTCTCCTCTGTTTTCGTCTGTTCTTTTCTGTTTTGATATTTGGTTTCTTTTTTTGGCTTCCTTTTTGGCTCCTTCTTCGCCGTTTTTTTCACACTTTATTAACCTCACTTTTACCGTTCCTCTTCCACTCCTCACTTACTACTCTTTCACTCTTCTTTCGTTTCTATTTCACTTCTATTCCATTTCATCTTCACTCCTTTTTCATACTTCTTTCCCCCTTCTTACACCCTTCTTTCAATCCTCCTTCACTTCTTTTGTACACCTCTTCCACCGCTCTTCCATACCATTTTTACCACTCTTTCACTCCTTTTTACCATTCTTTCACTCCTTTTTCCCCCTTCTATCACTCCTCTTTCACTCCTTTTTCGCTCCTTGTCTACTCTTTTGTTGTGCCTTTCTGTTCGTTTTTTTTCTTCATTTTTTTTTGCGCACCGCCTATATACCTTCTTCTCCATCACTACTCCCATTTCATTCTTTGTCCACTTCTCAATGCCCTTTCTGTGCAAGCGTCTCAGTGCTTGCACTCAACATTTCCTTTGACTGCATATAAAATAATTTGTAAAACTCCATTACATAACTTAGACAGCTGCTAATAAAAACACTTTATAACTGCTGAACTACTGAGCTGCTGAACTGCTGAAGACTGAGGCCGGCCAAGCCAATCAACTACTTCAACAAATGCCAAGTTTGGCGCTTCTTGTGTATGCAAACTTAAGTGTCGACGAATGCGGCACGATTTTGGACGAGAAATCTAAAATTTTCTTTGACTTGCATTGCAATTACTGCCTGCCTTATTGAACGAAGCTGAAATGTTTCTGAGTGGGTGTGGGAGTGGGAGTGGGAGTGCCGGCATGAGGCACACATATATCATCATCGCAACAACATACAATGCAAATGTGTGCGTGTATACAAGAGCAAGCTAGGAAAGTGAAAGAGGTAAAACACCTTATTTCGTAACAATCACGGCCCTGCTTGCAAATGTTACATTTTCTTAAGAAAATTTTCAACTTCCGAGCCCAAAATGAGTAAAGTGTAAAGAAATACACAGAGTATATTCGTACATAAACTTATATGTATATATATATGTATATGAAGATATCAGAAGTTTGCATGCAAAACATGTGTCCGATTTCTTTGGAAAAATGTCTGAGCACCACGAAACTAACTAAGCGTGCGGATGAGAGTGAAGGTGTTTTGACGACGATTTTTGCCTACTCAGTGAAAGTTACGATGAGGTCGCAAAAAAAAGAAGAAATTTGGTAAATAAATAAATAAAAGTAAGGCAGAAGAAATATTTTTAAGCGAAATAAGATGAAACAACAAAGCGCAACAAGAAGTGCCCAAAGGTATTGCTTAAGTAGCTAAGCATGCATGTACATTACTTTATCAGTAAGTATTATATATATGTGTGTGTGTGTGTGTGAATGCAATAAGGGGTTAAGGGCATGTAACGAAATAACATTCTCAAATTGAAGCTACAAGAAACTGAACTCAACTTAACTAAACAGAACGAAACGAAACGAAACTTGGACTAATATGGAAAGTGGCTGAGAGACATGCTTCGTTGACCAAATTTAATAGAATATATACACACTCATCGAAACACACATAGACAGGCATTCAAACATGCATAGAAATCTGACGTGCTTCATGTGTTTTTGTGAACGCGTGTGTGAGTGTGGGTGTGTGTTTGATTGTGTAGAAAACCAAATAATGTAAACAATTTTTCAAATAGAGTATAAATAAACAGAAATGTTAACATGAAAAATGCATTTTCAGACATACACGCACGCACACACACACTCACACACACACAATCACAGAAAAATTCCAAAAGTAAGTATGTGTACAATTGTATAAACAACAATACAAAATAAGTAAGACGATCTAGTCGATAGACGATTATACTCGATTATACAACACCCTGCATAGAAGTTTGTAGTTAATAGAGTGAACATACATACACACAGATACTTGACAGATAATCGTGTAAATATGTCTCAACCGATTTATTATGTGATCCAAAGCTATATAAACTTTATAGCAACTAATTGCTCCATGTTTATTCGTATACATCAATCACTACTTGATAGTTTCGACTATGCATTCGATTACATCAAAGAGTAAGCCATGTTTGAATAAAATGGAGAGCCAAAAATTCTGGTCAAAAATTTGCTTGGCACCAAAAGTGTTATCGCTATGCTTATTTTTGCAAATTTGCAGCTTAAGATACAAGTTATCTTAGATAATTATTTGAAATTTTTCTCACGATTTGTTTTCGTATAACTTAGCAAAATGTATGGAAGTGAGTAATACTTACTCAATTTTATGTATGTATTTTTCTGTAATACACAGAGTGTGTAGTGGATAAAATGCTCGAAAACTTTGAGAAAATGCATTTTTTTTAAACATTAAAATTGCATAGAACAATCAACGCCAACGCCTTCAGCAATTGAAATGTATATGGAATTGAAAGCGTCATTATCAGCAACGTCGTCGTCGTTGTTAGCCAATAATGGTTTTGGCCTAGAAAGTTGTGAGACAACTTAAGTTTTGTGGTTACCTTCATCGACAGTTGTTGTTGCCCTGGTCGACAAGTTTATCGTAATTTTTTAAGTTCGTAAACATTTCAAATGTGTGCGCTCTTCATTAGATTAACACCGATTTCGATTTCGTGTTTTCAACTTTCAAGTTCGTCGAGTAGTTTTCATTTTTCTTGCCACGTACACACACACACAGACATAGACACAGATAGACATATGTATGCATACAAAAACCGACTGAAAGTCGAACTCAAGTTTGTAATGGCCAAATGGCACTAAGTAGTGATAAATGAGCCCAATGGCATTTATTTTCGTTGCAGAAATCGATGTGCGCCTATTTTTCATTCGTTTCGTACAACAAACTTAAAGTACAACGAGTTGAAATGTTACGAGCGGTTAGCGGCTTTGTGTGAGTGTTTGACCCCATAGCGTTTAATAGGTGCCGCTAATGTGCACAAACATTCGTTTTCCCCCCTTTTTTTTGCTTTTTACTTCATTTTGAATTTTGCCTTCATCTATTTTTTTTTTTTTTCTTTTCTTGAAATGCTTCGATTTTGCTTCACCTTGCCAACTTAATACATGCATATCGTACATGTATGTATGTGAAAAGGAAAATTAGTGTGGGAATATTTTGTTGTTGTTGCCTTAGGTTTGCTGTCAACGAAGGTCCTTGGTGGCTTTGTAAACGCATTTGTGTGTGTGTGCTTAAGACTTTAATATTTATTGAAAAATCTTAAATGCTTTGCATTTTCATTTAAGCTTATTTAAAAAACTTCATTAAAAAAAAAATTATACAGCAAGCAGAATATGACAAAATCCAACCAACCATTGCTCATTTCAATTTCCATTATTCTGTCAGATGAACATGAGCAAAATGAGGATTAAAGATTAAATATTTTATTTGCCCAAATAAAAGTTCTGTTGAAAAATGTCCTCTTTAGCTTTATTGAAATTTACGTTTCACCAGAAATTTATTTATATTAAAGTTGATTGCAACTGTAGGAAACACCAAAAACCACAACACATATGCAACACAACAAACATTTAAACTAATCGCTGTGCTCAGCCTAAAATTCAGCCTCCAACTCAGTTGTTTCAAACATTAGCCTTCAATACAGTTTCGAACACAACAACGAGCTGCTTCGAACTCAGCTATGAACGTAGCCTCAAACACAGCTTCGAACTCAACCTCAAACTGTGCTAGCACTTCTCCCTCGAACATTGCTACTCATGCTGCAGCTGTCAAGTCAAACTGCAACAACCAACGTCATTTGGTATGAGCGCATTTGGGTGCATGCTGACTTGTTTTTGTTGTTTTCATGTTTCTTTTGTTTTCCTCTGTTGTTCTTTCGTTGTTGTTGCTTTGTCTCTTTTACTTGCTATGGCAGCATATCAAGCACAAATGCTGCTGTTCTTGTTGTTGCTGTTGTCGTTGATGCTGCTGCTGCTATTGCCATCGCAATGACAGTATGAGAATGTCAGGTTTAAGCGTAAATTTTCACTTGACACTGATTTGTTTCTTCTGTCTTCAGCATTTTTTCTCTCATACTTGTTCTCACTCTTGCACATCTGCTTGAGTCTTTTTCCTTTCTTCTTTCGTGCTCATTTTTCTATTGTTTTATTTGTTGTTTTTTTTTTTTTTTGTTTGGTTTTTACTACGAATTCAAACAGAACAGTTTCCTGTCATTAAACTGCTTTTACGCTCAGTATTTGTGTATATGTTACAAGTAAGCGTGTGTGTGTGTGTATAGTGTAACTCACCTGGTCTATTTTGCACTTTAAATATTTGCCTGTGTGTACTTTTCTCAGTTGTGGTTCTTAATACTTTCATTTGTACTTCTTGCACTCGTTACAGTTTTTTTGCGTTGTATCTCCTTTTCTTTTGTAGTCGATGCTATCAACTTGCTCTTGTTGCATACTAAAACGTATCTTGCTCACTTTCTGTCCATTTATACCTGCCTTTCATATACATTCAAGTCATTTAGTTGGCAGAATAGAAAAATAACTGCCAGCAAGACTGGACGTATCGTCAACGCCGAAATGCGCACAAAAGCAGAAGCAACAAAAAAATGAGGCGAATAGTGCCATGTTGTTGTGAAAGCAGAGGGTTTGCATTTGCCTTAGTCTTTGTGTACGTTTTTTTGATTCTCTCTCCCCATTTGAATTCCTTCTCGACAGCACACTGAGCACTACGATGCATACACAGACACATGTACACACACATTATTATTGCAGTTGACTACTTGCAATTACTACTACTTTTAACTGCTCAACTAGCATTGCTACTTCATTACGTTAGCGTTGCTTTCTTCTCCTTATGTTACAAGGGTATGTTAGTTTTGTGTCAAGCAAAAAGAAAATTGTCTGTGACATTCACAGAAGAAGGCGAACCTGAGCAAATTAAGTTAATCTTATCTTTAACAGCATTAAAAGAGAATTCGAACTATCGGCACTTATATCCGATTTTAAAGAATGTTATTTTTTATTTACAAGCTAAAACACCGTCAATTTGATGTGAATGTTTAAAATTCGGGTTTTAAAAAAATCATTTATATATATAAAAAAATATGTTATCCTATGTTGCATAAGAACATATAGCACATACATCAATATAGCCTTGAAATTTTTATTTCAGTTTATTGTTAGGCTGTCGTATCTGATACCTTATAAGCAGAAACTATAAGATCTGGAAATAGTGTTGGTATAAGATTTTCACCACTTTCCTTTCCGGAAAGAAATGAGTTAAGCCTTGCCCTATACTTGTGTCAATGGGATGGGATGGGGTGGAAACAATTTCTATCGTAATCGAAATCGACAACATCGCAAAACATATGTTAAGCTGCAGGGTATATAGAAATCTAGCATGCTTGACTGCAGCGTTTGACTTGATTTTCGATCTATTTTTTTTTTGGTTTTTTTTTTACTGACATGCATTAAACTTGAGCAAACTGTGCTGTGCTAAACTCGTGAACTGTTGCAAAAGTGACCAAAGTACAAACATTGAAAAGTTAAGCGTTGCTGAATGCTTGTATACGCTTAATGTTCCAGCCGATGGCCGAGCGCCGGACCGACCGACCGACCGACCGACCACAAGGGCCTGAGCTTGAACCGAAGCTGGATCAACTGCCATGGGGAACGGCATTATTGTTGTTGTTGGCTATGTGACTTACTAAGTTGGTGGTAAGTCATTCATTCAGGCAGCCAGTCAGCCAGTAAGGCAGTCAGTCCGTCTATTGCTAAATTCAGCCAGAAGACAGTTGTAGTGGCAGTGACAGTGGCAACGACAAACAGCAGGAGCATCTGTGACAGTCCACAAGGACATACCATAAGGATAATATCAAGTGACGGCGCTGTTAATTAGTCTAAGTGGAAATGCAGCGCAAACTTTAAGTGCTGCTCATTGCTGATTTCGGCTACCAACAACAATTGTTTGACCAACGCTGCTGATGAACCAGCAAATGAGGACAGTCTGACGGCGGATGAGATGATCGGACGTTCAAACCGTTGCTTGGCGTCGCTTGGCGTCTTTTTTGCGTTCCAACGTTTGTTCGCTCATTTGTTCATTCGTTAGTTGGCTGGTTTAGTTAACACGTTGCATGCATTTATACACAGCACTTTATGCCATGCAGTTACAATAACATTTTCTTATGCTGCTTCTTCTATTGCTACTTATTTTTTTTTCCTTGTCACTTGCAACCTCAACCTATTTGTCGAGCATACATTTTAGTACATTTTTTTTAAACTTTTTTTTTGTAAATTTGTATTTGACTTTTATTATTTATCTTCCTTATTGGTTTTTGTTGCACGTTGCAGCAAAGACTGCGCAGCGAGACTTGTTCCTACGCGTTCATCGTTTCAGCGCATAATACCCTTGGTTTTGATTGTTTCGTATAATCGGGTTTCTACTGTAGTATCTTTTCGCGCATCGGTCGGACCAAGAGCCGAAATTTCTTTGCAAATTGAGTCATGTATTTTTAAATAGATCAAGTTCATTCACTTGCGCTGCCATGGTCTCTGTGAGTGTGCTTGAAAATTCTTGACTTCTACATGTTTCTTTGTATTACTTGCTTTGCTTATTAGCGTTTATGTACGAAAATAGCGTGTCGTATTTCAATGGCGAAGCTTACATATTTCTTTGTTTTTGTTTTGTGTCTTCAACGATGCACTTAAATAGTTTGACAAGTGGAAATTGTGCGTGTTACTTATAAGAAATTTATGCAAAGAAATGCGCGACAAATGGCAAAGCGACTTGAGTTGTGACACATCTCCACATGTCCCGTCATTTGCTCAAGCAATCATTCAATCATTCAGTCAGTCAGGCAGTCAGGCAGTCAGTAAGTCATTTTCTACCAAGTTCATTTGACTTGACGTAGTTTTGCGTACATGTGTGCATAAATTTGCTTGCCGGCTGACGTTAAAAATCACCAAACATTTATGCATGCATATACGGTGTGTGTGTGTGTGTGTGTGTGTTTGTGTGTGTATTTGTGTGTCTTCGTTAAAAGAGAAACAACAACCAAGAGCAAAAAAATGCCAAAAGCAGAAACATTGACAGCTAACAAAAATGGCAATAAAAAGGTATGGCAGGACAGAAAGCAACAACATGCATAAATATACAAGTGTACGTATATATGTAGAGACATGTATAGAGAAGCAAGAAGACAGAGAAGTTAAGTCAATAAGAAATGAAAAGTGCACCGTCGAAATGGGCGTGTTTTCTTGGGCGTTCAATGTACGCTGCTACTGTTGTTTTTTATGCTCCGACATGACGTCTTGCGTTCAACACAATATTGACAGTAGCAACAGAAATACCAACAACGGCGACAACGACGACAACGACAACAACCATGCCATCACAGTTCGTACAGCAATGGTAATAATATTAACGCTAAAACAAAAACAAGTAAGTACAACTTTTTGACAGGTGTTTGTATGCCATTTGTGCTACTTACATGCATATATGCGAATACGAACACCAACAACACGTGAAGATACATGCAGACTGGCAAAAGTGAAAGGTGGCTAAAAGTAGCGGCACTTTGGTTGCCTGAAGTGAATGACAGCTAAGAAATTTGCCAAATCTTGACTTGACTTACGTTGTTCGGCAGCAAATGCTAAAGAAAACTTTTAACTGCAAAGTCTGAAAAACTAAAATCCGAAAATTCTTAAGTTTATATGCTGTTTTGTATTTGCAGCTGATTTTTTGTTTCATTATTATTTAAAGTATGTTCGATTTTGTTGCTTAAATAGAATATTTCAAAGGGTCTTAAACAATTATACATTATACGCACACTTATCTAATAGAAGAGTCAAAGCATATCAGTTGTCGTCTCTTCACCATGTGTCTGTTCTTGAGATGTAGTTAAATAAATAGTCTTTTCATTATACTCAATTAAGGATTGTATCGTTTGCATTGCACTTGTTTCTTATTATTATGCGAAAATAAAAAAAAAATAAATAAAATAATATACAAAATAATTGAAACAAACTTTTTTTGTTAAAACTTGAAAAATTAAAAAAAAAAGAAAATAAATAAATTAATTAAAATTTTGACGCGTCTAACCAAAAAAACTTTGCGCAGCTGAAAAGTATGCTACAAAAAAATTGCTTTCGCTGCGTACAAATCGAACGAGAGGCGCGTATGACTAACATTAGCAAATCTACCAGCGAGGACAGTTTGGCTTGAAAAAGTGAAAAAAAAATAAATAAATAAAAAAATATAATAAACGAAAAACATAAAATTTTAGTATGTCAGTAATTCAAATCCCATTTGCTATTTCACTCGACAGGCAACGAGGCCAGCTATGTGAAGTTGGGTTAAGCCAAGCCGAGCCGAGCCAAGACAGGCATGCAAGCGCGCTAGAAGAACACAGCAAAATAATAATAAAAAAAGTGTATAAAATCGAAAAAAACCTGTTAAAACGTGCAAAACAAGCAGCAGTCAAACAAAGGCGTGGCAAAGACAAACAAACACACACAAAAAAAAGACTTAAGTTGCGTTGAATTGAATTGAACCAAGCTGAGTTGAGTTGAGTTGAGGCAAAATCGAAATGTAATGTAAAATCAAAGAAAGAGGTGTGTCACTACGCGCCGGCATCATCAGTCAGGCCATGGCGTCCTTCCGCTTTATGCCATGCCTTGGCATGCCTTGCCATGTCATGCCATGTCATGCCATGCCTTGAACAACAAACATAACCGTTGCTCGTGCGCTTGTTCGTCAGTCCAGCGCGACTCGCAAATTAGAAAGAAAGACGAGAAACAGAAGAGCAAGGATGCCAAGGAGCGTAGAAAGGCGTACAGTGAAGTTGAGTAACGAAGCGTAACGCAATGTAAAATAGCATAAGGTAACGGTAAAGTGAAATGCCGCTCCGTCGACATTGATGGAAGGCTTTCATTTGTTTGTGGAACGAAATTTACAACCAAAGACAAAATGCTAAAGGAGAAGAAAACAAAAAAAAAAAAAATAAATCTAATAAATAATAAAACAAAATTAAAAACAATGAAGAAAAAACAACAAGGATTGCCTGCAATAACAAAGATCAAAGCAAATGTCTTGTTGTATAATACAAATCATATTTGCAGCATTTGCAACAATAACAACAACTCCGACAACTATAAACCAAGCAAAGCATTGAAAACTAATAAAGTGTGTAAATGATTGTGAAAAGTGTAAATGAAAAAGCAATAAAAAAATTGACGGCAGGAAGGGAGAAAACAATAAACAAGAGAGAAAAAATAAGTAAAAATTATACTAAAATTGTTTATGCGCGTTTAACCTGACAAACGCAACAACACAACAACAACAACAACAACAACAACAACGATAACAATTAGAAAAGTTTTCGTTTGGTTTGTTGATGACTTCGTTCGTTTTTGTTGTCTTCTTTGTTATTGCTGCAGTTGTTGTTGTTATTGTTGCTATCAATTACAAATGCAATCTCTTCTTATAATTTCACTACCTGCACATTCAAGCTCAAGCAAAGTAATATAAAAAGCTTGTTGTTGTTGCTGTTAGCAAATAGTGTGGAAACGAGCTTGCAAGCAAAAGACAGACAATCTTTGTTGTTGTTCTTGGTGTTGTTGTTGTTATGGCTTGCTTCGCTGAAAAGTTTTGTTAGATGCTTCGTTAAGTCTAATTTTGTACGAATATTTACTGAAAAGTATTTAAAACTACAAAATGTCCAATAAGAAAAAAGTAAAAAAAAAAAACAAATAATAAAATAATAAAAAAAAAATCGAAAAATCTGTTTTACATTCGCCTTTGTTGTCTGCTTGTGCCCATTAGACTCATCCTCTCTCTCTCGCGCTCTCTCTCCCGCACACACTGCTTAATTTGTTGCCTGCTTGATTTGAGATTCGTGTCCTGTTTAGTCATCATTGTTGTTGCTGTCGTTGTTGTTGTCGTAGTCGAGGGCACACCTTAATTGCAGACGACAACATAATAACCAAATTGCTAAACTCTTCTGTTCTATGCGGCGTTGTTTTACTTTGCCACGCTTTACTTTGCATTGCCGCCGCTGTCGCTTCGGTCTTCGGTCCTCCGTCCTTTGTCCTTCTTTGCTACTCTTACTTTCGCTTTATAGCACTTAGCCGCCTCGTGCGCTATTATTGCCAACGGTAGATGTCACTGTTGTCGTTTATGGTTATTGGTGGACAGCATTGGTGACATTGTTTGACTTTCTTTTTATATGTTTGTTGTTGTTGTTGTTGTTGTTATTGCTACTACTACCTTTAACGGTTAGCTCTTGTTCTGCTGCTGCCGCTGCTATTGCTGCTTCTTCTTCTACTTCATCGTATTGCTAATTGTGGGTGTGCCGGCAACAA
Source organism: Phortica magna (assembly GCA_037044515.1). Taxonomy (NCBI): domain Eukaryota; kingdom Metazoa; phylum Arthropoda; class Insecta; order Diptera; family Drosophilidae; genus Phortica; species Phortica magna. The sequence goes on from JBAMBP010001419.1 coordinate 52,182, forward strand.
CTAACAACGGCGACGGCCATGACGACAGTAAGCAAAATGAAAAAAAAGAAAATCCATGACAAGAAAACGCACATAAAACGTTTTGCTTCATTTGTTGTTGTTGTTGTTGTTGTTGTTGTTGTTGCTGCTGTTGCTGTTGCTGTTGGGTGTTGCCAGTTTGCTAGTTGTTGTTGTTCTCATTGTTGTTGCTGCCTCATAATTTTCAACTTCGATATTCGTTGTTATTGTTACAGTTGCTGGTGTTTTTGTTGTTGTTGTTGTTGTTGTTACTGCCGTTTGTTTACAACAGCGGAAATTAATGGTGACACTTTACTATTACAGTCGTGATAGCTTTCGTGTTCAGTATAGTTTACCATACTACTTTTTTCCATTTTGCTTGCTATTTTAATTTAATTTGTTTTCTGCAAAGGAAAACGTGGAAAAAAAGGTTTGCCATGACATGTCATTGTTGCTCATTGTTATTGGTGTTGTTGTTGCGTTTAGTGTTGTTTGAAATTTAATACTTTGTTGATATTTGTTTAACTTGTTTATCACTGCTCGATTTGCTTGGTTGTTTGCTTTGCTTTGCTTTGACTTGACTTCGTTTGCTTTGACTTCGCTTGCAAGTTGTTATTATAATTATCCTCTTCACGAAGTGAAAAGTATTATAGTTTTGTCACGAAGTTTGTAACACCTAGAAGGAGGCGTGGCCGACTATACAAAGCATATATATTCTTGATCAGGTTGACAAGACGAGTTGATATAGCCATGCCCGACTGTCCGTCTGTCTGTATGGATTCAAATTCCTCCCTCAGTTTTGTAGCTATCGACCTGAAATTTTGCACAGACCCCTGTATCTCATTACGATGACACATTTGCCGGAACCAGTTAGATCGGACTACTGGAAATGGTAGCCACCATACGAAAAGAAGAAGTAAAAAAAGATTTCAATCGTTGCATGAAAAACTTTTTTGTTTCCGAGATAGAGCGCTGAAATAATACAAATAGTAGTAAACCGTAGCCAGACAAAATGCCTGAAAGTTTCATTGAGATCGGACAACTAGAACTGGTACCTGCCATACAAAACGAAGAAGAGGAAGAGAAGAAAATTTAAGTCGTACGGAAAACATTTTTGTTTCCTTACTAATTGACTTGAAAATTCATACTTATGTTGATAATGTGGCTTAAGAACTATTTTGATATCAAAATGGGCATGGCACCGCCCACATATGACCAATACCAATAGTTTCCATATATCTGGCACCCAATGAAATCCAGAAATGAAATGGGCGTACCACAAAAGGTGTCGTGAAGAGTATACATCATCGGCAAGGCCGAAGATAACGTCCTTACTGGTTTTTTAGTTCATTTTTAATATTTTTTTTTATATAGTCTTACATTTCAATTGTAGCGCTCTTTATTTTTCTTCTCTCTGTTATTGTTAGTTTATCGTACACAAAGCAATTATATAAATTTATATGTGCACAATGTATGGTTTTGCGTGCTTCGACTAATTTTGCTTTGTTCGAATGTTTAAGGTAATTTTGTTTTGTTGTTTTTTGATTGAAAGTGTTGAATTTTGATATAATAATTTAGATTTGTAAAAAAAACCTTCGAGTTTGTAATATGCATACAACTTAAAATTTTTGTTGCATACTTTCGTGCTGTTGCATTAAAATGTAATCCAATATTTGTTGTAGGAAACTTTTGCCGCTTACTGCACTTATAATAATAACAGCCAAAGAGGACTTTAAAGTTGCATTACATAATAATTGAAGTGAAATTGTGGAAACGCAAAAAAAGAACTCATTAATGTTTATGCATGTCGATTTATATTTAAAATTGAATTTGCAAAATGTTGTTAGAGCAAAGGAAGCAAGCATAGATCTTTGTCGAAAAATCTCAATGACTTTGCAGCATTTTGATTTGTCTAAGTGGGTTACACGTTAAGTGTGGGCGTGTTGGGCATGGCAGGTGTGGAAAAGTGGCACAAATACACATATAATTGTATTTCAAAAACCCATTAATTTCAATCATTGGCCATGATTTCGCATGAATTTCGCCTGTTCGTCGTTTCATCTTACGCTTTTAGCGCATGTTATGCCATGACGATAATCAAATGAAAAGCGACCATCAAAGACAGACCGACCAACCGACCGACAGACATAGAACGGGTAACGGTACACGTATAGCAACGAGCGACAGTCGGCATATGACTATCTCGCTTGCACTTATTGTACACAATGTGCACAAAACGTTCGCACGCTTTATTAATGGTCGTTTTGCTGAGCAACCGAACGACGAGCGAAAAAGGGACGCGCAGCTTGGCAAGTGATAAACTTTGTTGCTTGGTCCGTGTTTTTTTGCAGTTGTTTTCTTTGGTTGAGTTCAAATCACAGTTTTGGCAACTTTTCTTGTTGTTGTTTACTTTTTTGCAGCGACCTAAATTTTTGACTATGCGAAACAATAAAAACAATTAAGAAAAACCAAAAAAAAATGCATTTTTTTGTGCCTTGTTTTTATAAATATTTGAAAATCAATAGATATAAATTTGTATTTCAAATGTTGAAAATTTTCGCTGCGTTGTCGTGTTGCATTGCAGCTTGGCTTTAGATACATATATACATAAGTATGTGAGTGTTGGTGTTTATAAAAGCAAAAGGAAAAATTTTGTTAAATGTAAAACGTTGAAAGCAAAGCTTTTTAATGACTCGACATTTCTTGACTTTGATTTGAGTGCTCGACTTGGCGTAAGTTGAGTGCGTTTTTTAAGTGTTTTTTTTTGCATTTTCTTTTTTAGTTTCACTTTTTTTAATCTTTTTAAGTTTTTCTTGTCAAATAGCACAAGAAAAAACACCCACACACACACAGAGAAGAGGAGCACGAAAAGGCATTTTGACAGGTTGTACATGAGAGCCAGAGTTTTCTTTTTGTTGTTGTTCGGTCATTCATTTCTTTGTGCAATTCGAGCGAGTGCAAATGCAACCAAAGTGACTCAAAATGCGGCATGTTTGTGTGTGTCTGTATGTGTGTGTTTGTGTGTGTGAGTGCTCAGCCAGTTAATAAGCCGAGTGCGATTTATAATGAATTCATTCTACTGTTTTTGCTTTATTGTTGAAGTTTTTGCTTTGCATTTTTAATGAAATTTTCACTTAAAAGAAAACCGTTGCCTACGCGAAGGCGCATTTCAGATTTATACATATATGAAATATTCAAAGCTTTGTATAACATTTATTTATGCTCAACTTAAATGATATTCATGACCTATGCTAGATTTCATACTTATACATTTGCTTTTTCTTCTTCTTTCTTCGTTTGTCACATAGTAATCTGCTCAGTTAGCTGGGAGGAATGGTGGACATACGATGGCATATCGGGTAAGTACGAATTGTCTTTGTAAATAAGTTCTATCGTATATTTGGCATGTGCCAAATGATTGTGCCATCCGTTGATCAATGGGTTGGAACCTTCTTAGACGTCTTTGGATCACCAATCACGGTCAAACGATTTGCAAGTTGGTTGGGCTGAATATTGAGCCCATTGTATACGGTTTTATGGCCAGGGATCGATCCAAGCGCTTTGTGCTGTGCAGTTTGGTAACCGTGCATTTCAAAGTCGACAAATTCAAGCAAAATAAATAGAGAATGCGGAAATAGAAACAAATTTGTATCAACATTTGCAACAAAATGGCGGCCAAAGCGCATGTTTTACTATTAATATTTTTGCTATGGTTTATTTGTTTATATTTTTGCTGGGCAAACTGTTATGTTGTTGATGTTAGTTGACGATGAGCGTAGCCAAAAATAAATTGCCATGTAAATTTTTGTTTTTCTTTGTATTTGTTTTCTTCTTTTTTGCCAAATTGACGGAATTGTGTATGAGTTTTTGCTGATTTCAACATTTGGCGACAGATGACAACTGATCTACGTTAGTTGCTGATGCTGCTTGTGCTTTGACACCTGGCCGGGGAATACATAGAAACAGCGTAATACACACACACACACATACACACAATCAGACGATTTTAGTTGCTATTCTTTCGCAGAACAACAGCAGCAAAAGCAACAGCAACAACAATAAAAACACAAGCAGTGTCATCGTTGTCGTTGTCGCTGTCGCTGCTGCTGAATTTCAACACAAGTGAGTTGCGCGATTTGCACACGCGTTCTTAAGCAATTCTCAACGTAAGAATGACACCTGCAACGCGCCACACGCGCTGAAACGTGATAACGATTGCAAAACAGGCAACAACTGAAAGTCGTCGTTGCGATACGACACACTTTGTCTGCTGCTTCTGCTGCTGCTTCCACTTCTACTGCTTCCTCTACTTCTTCTTCGAATCTCTTGGTTGACAACATTGTATGAAAACTACAAAGTTCACCCAAAAAAAAAAAAAAGGGAAACAAAAAAAGGCGTACAAAAAATTAATACTAAAAACAACAAACAAAAATTCGTATAAAATGAAACGCAATGCCAGGAGTAAAACAAAAGGCAGCAACAAAAGGTTGCATGCTGAGCAAAAAAGAAGAGTAACTCAGCGAAATTCGCAAACGTGTCTGATGCGCTGTCGCTTAGCACAGTGCAGCGCAGCTCAGTGTCGTGTGGTGTGGCGTGGCGTGGTGTGGTGAGGTATGGTGTTGCAGCAGTGCATGGTATGGCATGGCGTGATGAAACCAGACCAAGTCAGGCAGCAAACAGCAGCAGAAGCAGCAGCAACAGCGAACTCAACAAGCATTCGTCCGTAGAGAATATGAAATGGCTAACAGACAGGCAGACAGACAGATGGACAGGAAAGTTGCGAGTCAGACAAACTCAGATACACAGACAAAGCGACAGTCAGACAGACAGACAGGCAGGTATATATACCAATAAAAACAAGTGAAATAAGGAAAGGCAGGCAGGCAGGCAGACAAGCCGACAGTCAGACAGACAGCGAACGACATGACTCACTCGGAGGCCAGCGATGACTTCAGTTGCTTATAGCAACTTCAGCAACTTCAACTTTGAGCTCAACTTGGTTTGCTGTTTAAATTGTTACCTTCCTTGCATTCCGGTTGCACTTAATCTCATTAGGATATTCCCGGGTTCCTCTTTTTCTGTCTCTGTGTGTGTGTGTGTGTGTGCTTGAGTGTCGAGAATTTGCTTGCTGATTCTCACACACACAAACACATGCATAGATTTTCATACATTTTGCTTGCAGTGTTGTAAAACTTGAAATAGACAAATGCATAAATAAGTTGAAGTGTTTTGAATTTTGAATTGGTTTTTTGTTCAGGCTAACAAAAGCAAATCTATGCGTTGTCACTGCTCACATTCACATACAGTCAACTGCCAACTGCTATGCCCTCTAAACGCGCATCAGTAGCGCCAGCAACAACAACAACAACTCCAACATTTATAGTCATATTCGCTCGTTCGCTCTAACACTTGTTTGCCTTTGACCGAAAGATGAACTTTGAATGTGCGACAACTCTCTACGTCATTCAGTCATTCAGTCAGTCAGTCAGCCTTGTGTCATGTGCATAATGGTTGTTGGTGTTATTGTTGTTGTTGTTGTTGTTGTTGTTGACATTGTTGTGATTGCCATTGCACTTTTGTGACTTACTCGTCTATTTCACACATGTGCTTATCATGGTTTTTGTGCGCTTTCATTTGATTTCCATGCGTTTGAAATCTTTCAAGTAAACGCATGCTTATTGTATTTCTACAATAGCTTCAAAGCAGCAAGGCTAGATGGTTGTATCATTTCTACACGGTATTTTATTTGTAATCTGTCTTGGGATGATAAACAAATTGCTTAGAAAATAAAATGAGTTACAAGACTGTTTGGGCTCCAAAGAGCACACGATCGAATCGTTCATCTTCTGTCATTTAGTCTACTAGTTGTCGACATTGTTGTTGCACAAGACGCTTTTCGATGAATGCCTGTTTGAAAGCACAAACAATTGCTTAAGTATTCATGATGGCATAATGAAAATGCATCACGTTAAGTATGTATTTCGTTTGATAAGCATGAGCGAACATTGACAGCGCTGCAAACGTGATTGTCGCTTGCAATGCGCAACAAGAAAATCAGATAAATTCAACCTTTGCAACCTTTGCAACAACGCCAACAACGCCAACAACGCCAACGTCGACTAATGTTGTTAATGGCTGCTGAAATCGTTTGCCAATTGCCACATTGCCTCATCGACTCTTCGACTCTTTGAGTTTGCAATGTTGCAACCGAGGAAAAAACGCAGCAACATTGAAGGCAAAGCATAATGGCAAAAGTAGCTGAGTTTCATGTCTGCCGCTTATCCCTAGTCACAATCACATTTCCCCCATTTCGACACTCAAACCGCTGAGACATTAAAGATCCTTAGCGGGTTAGGAGGGATTTTTCCTGCTCGATGCATTCAGTCTGTAGTCTGAGACGTGCCGCTGATTTTGTTTGTGATTACTTTCGTTGTTGCTGTTCGCTGTTTGCTGTTTGCTGTTGCAGTTATTCTATGGTTGTTGCATGTAATGCTGATGCAACAGATATGCCCGCTCGATTTGCTTTTGCCTTTGCCTTCTCTTCTCAACTCGTTTGAGGTCAACAATCGTTTAAATATTTTTGTACGTGGCATATCGTTAATTTTGTTGTTTGTATTCATGTTGCTGTTGAGTACTTCCTTAAACGCCTTAAGTGTTTATCGAAATACGTTGCCATGTCATGCGCTGAACGTTGATAACGAACATATTGATAAGTAAATTAAAAGAGCTGAGCTTGAGTGCTAAATTGTGATTTGCAACGATAATACAAAATGATGCTTAATCAATGAGATTGTAACATCTCTAAAAGAAGAAAGTTAGTTTTAATAAGCAAACGAGTAATTTGAGTTTATTTTTGCTACATGAGTTTAGAATTATTCGTTTGCGTTGAAAATAGCAACAGTTTGATGAGCAAAATAATTGCTAGGAAATAATCGCATTAACAACACACACACACACAGACACACATATGTAGACATAGTACACTAAAAAAGAAAAAAACAAGCAGCAAAACACCAACAATAAAAGCGCATTGGTTGTTGCTTTGATCCTTCGATTGCAATAAATTAAGTCGTGCACACTTGAACGCCAAACCAACAACAACAACACCAACAACACCAAAGGCAAAACAACAAACACAAAACCACTATCAACTGTGAAAAAAACAACAACAACACATTACATAGAAAAAGTAGCAGAAAAACGTTCAAGCTCAGCTCATGAGCAAAATGTATCTGTTGGCCGCAGTAAAATCTGACTACGCTTACACAACACTCACTAGACTTTGTTAAATGCTGCTGTGCAACAACAACAACAACACCAACACCACCACCACCAACAACAACAACAACAACAACACCAACAACAACAGTAGCAACACCAACAACAAGATGAGCAAGAATACTTGACGTTGTGGCTCATGTTTGTGCAATGTTTGCATAAAACTTAGAAAACTCCGAAACCGCACACACACACACACACACACACACACACAGACACACACACACACACACAGATAGCATAAGCATGAATATGAAGCAAAATAAAATTTTCTTAGTTTACTTGGTTGGGAGAGAAGTGAAGGAATGGTAAATTGTGAAATTGTGAAGACCAAAGGACGAACCAAAGCTATTAAGTCTATGCCAGGCAAACCAAAACTTCACACGCACACACACACACATGCATATGTCTATGTAGTAATGACTTTATTTTGTGTCTCGATGCCGCCATCAACATTGCCCACGCTACCAGATTATTGAACCGCTGCCACTGCCTCTGCCTCTGCCTCTGCCACAGCCGCTGCCTGGGCATTTGCCTCTGCTGCCATTCCTTGTGCTTGTGCTGCCGCCTTTTCCGCTTTGTTGCCGCATGTATTTAGTCTTTTACGTACGTTTTTGTGGCGTTTTGTTGCAGCAAAAGCAAAAACAGCAACGGCGGCACAATGCAAAAAGTTTGCGCATAGTTTGCGGCGCCAACGCCGAGAAAATTGTTCATAAATCTTGTGGCGCGTGGTTGGCGATTTGACACTAAAACAATAACTTTTCTTCCCACAAAATATTTAGCACAGAGCACTGAGCATGGAGCACACCGAGTGCCGAGTGCCGAGTGTCGAGCGTACAGCACGGAGCATTGAGCTCAGGCGATCCCAGCAAATGAAATGCCACAGTTGAGGTGTAAATTGTATCAAGTTGTTGGCGAATTTGCTACTGTGCTATGGTCAAACAAGTGCTGAGAGGGTCAAGAGAAGAGAAGAGAAGAGTACGAAATCGGTTATATTTAAAATTGCATACAAACTTAAACAACTAACAACAATTTTTGTGAACTAATGAAGTTGATAGCAATTTTCTTCACTTCACTTTGTTTCGAGTTATTTTTTATAAATGTTTTTCATTTTTAGAAACTTTGCATATAAATGAAGAGAAATAATTCAGACAAGTACAAATTGAAAATTAAATTAAAAATAAGAGCTCTTTTGCAAAAGATCGCCGCTTTGATTACTTAAGTGCTAGAGTGCGGTATGTAAGCTGAGAGCTTTGGTGACATGTGTCAGTTCATTATTAACAAAATGTGCTTGAAACTTAGCTGAGAAAACTTACAAGTCTCTGTTTGCATCGGGTATTAAAAATTTATATGCTATAATTTCGCTTATTGCAGGTCCCGCTTTCTGGGGTCTCATCAATCCGGAATGGTCGCTCTGCAATAAGGGACGCCGTCAGTCACCAGTGAATCTTGAACCGCAACGTTTGCTCTTCGATCCAAATTTACGACCCGTGCACATTGATAAGCACAGAGTAAGTATTTCAAAAGCGTTGCTGTTCTTCTTATTTTCATTTGTTTTTTTTTTTCATTTAAAGTTTCCGTCTTTCAATTTGTTAACTTTGTGCAATTGTTTCGTTTATTTTTTACAGATAAGCGGTCTTATCAGCAACACCGGGCACAGCGTCATCTTTACTGCCGGCAATGACACGGTCGCCAACTATGATGGCATGCAAACGCCGGTGAATATTTCGGGTGGACCGCTTTCATATCGCTATCGTTTTCACGAGATACATGTACATTACGGTCTACACGATCAGTTTGGTTCCGAGCACAGCGTCGAGGGTTATACATTCCCAGCGGAGGTGAGTTGTTTGTTGATACTTCAGACATTTGTCAATTTAAATCAACTTGTCAACGTTGCAACTCGCAATTGGCTGACATTTTGACACTTTTTTGTCTGTTGCTTCGGGTTGTGTGGTGGGTGGTTTAGTTGGGTGGCATGTGTGTGTTTGAGGGCGCGACAAAAGTTTTGCGTAATAGTTTTGAAGTTTTACGTGCGCAAACATTTTGTGTCTTTGAGTTTTGGCGTTGACTTCTGTTGGCTTTTGACAATTGAATTGTCTCATTTTATTAAATTTCACATCTTCTCTCTTACAGTTTTTTTTTTTAAATGTTTACTTTTTTTTTTTTTATTAATATGTCTTTGCCCTTTATCTGTCGTTAAGTGCTGTGCGTGTGTTGGCAACTTTGACTGGCGCAAACTTTCAACAGCTGCTGCCACTTTCCTCACCGGCAGACAGACAGACAGACAGACAGTCACTTCCGCTTTGACTTGTCACTCGCTTCAAAGTTTTATGCCTCGGCTTGCTTTTCAAGCCTATTCTACTTGAGTTCCTTTCTCCATTTTTTTGTCCTTGTCATTTTTGTTTTATCTGTCGGTGTTGTTTTTGTTATTTTTGTAATTTTTTTGTGAACTTGTTAGCTTGGCTGTTAAAATATTTACACAGATAAACGAGCAGAAGTGTATTTGATCAGCATTTAACGAAACAAATGTCGATTTGTAAAGCTTCGTCGACGCCGTTTTGCCAACGTTGGCGACGCAGCCTTTCATGAGCATGTCTTCTTTATTTAGTCATTGTGCCCAACATCATCATCTTCATCTTCAACATCAACATCGTCATCAACATCATCGTCGTCGACGTCGTCGTCGTGGTTGTCGTTGTCGTTGTCGTCAGACGCATTCACATCATTGTCAACTCAGTCAGTTGTCCCTTTTGTCTTTTATTTTATTTGTCTGTGCCGACTTTTGTGTTTTTGGCCCTTTCTATTCGTATTTGCACGGCGTCTGTCTGCCTTTCTGCCTTTATGTCTGTCTGTCTGCTTGTGTGTCTAACTGTCTGTCTGACTTTCGGTCTGTGCAGTTTTAAACTCACATCAGTTATAAGTACGTGAGTGTGTGTGTTTGTGTGTGTGTTTGTAAATATGATTTGCCGTTCGTGTCAAGTTCATGCCTGATTTAAGCTTTTACTCCACGCATTCTGTTATCTTCTATTTGTCTGTCTCATTGTCTATCTGATTATCTGTCTGTAGACTAACAAACAAATTACAGCAATTTTAGTTTTTTTTCTTTTTGTTTTTCATTAAAAATGTATGTAAATATGTGAAAAACAAATAACACACACACACACACACACACCCACAAATAAAGCCATACGCACATAGTAAGTATGTAATATATGAATAAATCTTACATCAAAACATTTTTGGCATTTATTTATAGCATATCTTTAAGCGCAACTTATGATAATAAAAATTCTTATTAAATGCCACAATGAATATGCATTAATGTCAAGTACAAAATAAAACAACAACAACAAGAGCAACAGTTAATTCACATTGTCTTCGGCTTATAGTTAATTAATAAATTTACTAAAACATTTTATAATTTGTATGCAAAACTTGTTGAAATTATGTTGCACGAAGAGTTTCAACTAATAAATGTTAATTGACGCTTTGAGCATTTCACAAGAAGACACACTTAAAATGAACAAGTTATATTTAATTGGCATAATTAATGTACAAAATGAAAAAAACTAACTGCTTTGGTCATTTTATGCATTTTCTGCACAATTGTATGGCAAAGTGATTGACGCATGTCTTGAAGCATTTTGCATGCATTACGCATACGTATGTTTGTGCTTGTGTGTTTTAATGCCTGAAAATATACTAAATAAGCTTATCAGCTTATTAGGCTGAAGCCGCAAACCAAATGAAAATGCAGGAATACATGCTGCAAATGGCGTGCTTACTTCAAATCGATTCAATTCGAGTCGAGTCGAGTCGTGTTGAGTTGAGTTGACTCAAGTTGAGTCTATGCGATTTGATTCGATTTGGTTTGGTTTGGTTTGGTTACAATTCGATGCGATTCAAATTCGATTTTGGTTGCCTGTCAATTGGTTAGACTTTTGTCTGATTGGTTGCTAACCTCATTCATTCACTGACTGACTGACCTAACGAACGAGCGAACGAACGAACGAATGACCAGACAAGCTTATTTCCTGGCCCAATGGCCTGTTTGGTTAATGCGTGCCTGATGCGTGCGTCCGTGCGTGCGTGCGTGCGTATTCGCATCTGTATTTGTTTGCCCACATGTGTGTGTGCCTGTGTGTGTGCCTGTGTGTGTGTGTGTTTGTCTTGGTTCTTGCATTGTTTATATATTTGTTGTTTGCTTGTTTGTTGGATCACCCGGTTTGTTCATTTGCTTGGTGTTGTGTTTAATGACCTTTGACAGTATGCCATTGATTTTATTGCGCTGATTGTTGGTTTGTATATATTTGTTTGTGGCTTTTGTTGGCACACTGAATATGCGTGCGTGCGTGCGTACGTGTGTGTGTGTGTGTGCATTGCATATTGATGTGATTGTTTTTATCATCAACATGTGACATGTCAATTAACGGCATCACATGTACAAAGGCAAGCAATGTGCAACATACACACATACTTGCGTACATATGTACATGTATGTATGTGTCATTGCTTGTTAAAACCATTCTTTTGTCACCTTATACGCTCGCAGCTTTTCAATAACTTATTAAACATCGAAAAAGTTGTTCACTTTGCTTCAAAACAAATAGAAATCTTTATTTACTCACATAAAACACAAATACATACAACATCATTCACACACACACACAAACACACACACATACATGCAATTTCTCATTAACACTTTCTTCTTAGGTTTCAGTGTGCTGTTTATGTCTCTAATTAGTAAATGTCAATGTTAATTAACTCATATTTCGCCTTTCGCTCAAGAAGTGCGCTCAATTGACCCCTTAAAGTATGCTTTTGTTTTTCTTCTCTTTGCTATTTAACATTTTTTCTACCTTATTTCTGACTCACGTTCTTTCCTTCTCTCACACACACACACACACACACATACACACTATGCTACGAGCCAGCAGAAATTATGTTGCGCACCGTGTCTGCCTTCATTTTGTGTGCTTAAGCTTGTTTGCTCAGCGAAAAAATAACACACAAAAAAAAAAGGGAACAGAAAAATAAATAAATAAATTGACCTCAAAAAATGGTTTTTGGACTTTGTGCAGCTGCCGTATAAAATGTATTTATTTATGTTTTGCTCTTGGCTTGACTTGGCTTCGCTTGTCGTTTCTTCAATGCTAACCCATGTAACTGCATAATTTTGACTGTGCAGCAACAACAACAACAACTACAAAAAGGCCACGTGAAAGACTCAAAACAACAAGATGAATCAAGGAAAGTAACAAAAATCGGTTTCAAGTGCTTTGCCTGTGTTGATCTTTATAAAAGGTTATTTTTTCTACATTCTCTACCTCTCTATCTTCCTCTCCCTCTCTCTCTCTCTCTCAGCAGCATTGCAAATACAATCTTTGAGCTAACACAGTTAAAGTTGCTTTCAAGCTGAGCTATTTGCGGCGATTGTATGCTTTACATAGCAAAAGCATGAGTGAGTGGGTGTGTTCGGGCGGGCGGTCGTTAGAGGGGCAAGTGTTTGGGTAAAGAATGAGTGTACGCGCGCTGTGAACTCAGTCAATGGTTTAGTGCATGTGCGGTCGCATAATTGCAATTTTGTTGTGCGTTTACATGCGCCACATGTGTTTGCCAGCCTGCCCGCCAGCCTGCCAGCCTGCTTGATTGCCTTAGCTCACACAAGCTCTTCTAACATGCCAACATCCCTTTTGCCATTTACTCAGCACGCTGGCTTCATTATGCCATGCTCAGCGCTAAGCGCATAGCATGAACGCACTAAAAGATTTGTCATCATCTAAGTTCGCACAAGTTTTGCCAACAAAGCTGACAGACAATCACAGCGCAACAGAAAAAATAAAATACGGTAAACATAAAGTAATAAAAAAAGGCAGAAGAAGAAAAACAAACTACCTGGCAACGTGCTCAACATTTGATACTTTGTTCGCACATTTTGTCGCTGTTAAAGTAAGAAAAATGACACACATGCAACTGAAGTGGAGCAAAGCTGAGCAGAAAGGACGAGAGCAGCACAGCTCATCGCAGCGCAGTGACAAACGGTGGTGTATGACAATCGGTGAGGCAGTCAACAGTCAACATGCTCGTCTCACTGCTGCCTTCTGCTCTTTCGCGCCTTACTCACATATATATAAATATACTTTTGCTGTTTTAGTGTCTCCTACACACGCGGCTCGCCTACTTGAACCAACCACATGCCGCAGCAAAAGGCTGCACGGCGCACGGCGCACGCTTTGTTGACAACAAATATTGTTATAAATCTGTTGCATGTCGCCAACATGCCTGGCAACTCTTTCGTTCATTTGTACTCATTGTCGTCATTGTGTTTGCTATTGTTGTTGCTGTTGTTGTCGTCATTTGTGCTCATTGCTGTTGTCACAGACGTCGCGAAAATTAATTAGAGTTTCCGTTTAACCTCAGCAATAGTCTGCATAAAAATAAGACGAAACAAACACAACAACAACAACAACAACAACAACAACAACAACAAAAATCACACAAATGTTGCGGAAAAATGAAACAAAAGGCAACAATGCGAAACCAAAAACCCAACAAAATCAGCAGCAACAACAACAACCAACAAAAAAGGCATAGCAAAATGAGAAATGAACGAAAAAGACAAACAAAAAAAAAAGGAAAGGAAAGTAAAGGAAAGGAAAGTAAAGTTTGGTACGCCTTGCGCCAAATTACTTTGCGAAAAACAAAGCATTAAATGGCATGTTAAGCACTAAACGCTCAGCATGCCAGCACAGACATGACGTCGACAACTTCTACAGTACAGCACAGTACACAGTGGCAGCACTCACAGCAACAACAATATGCTTGGCATAGAAGTACAATAGGAACGCCGTGTGCGACTCATCGCGCTCATTTAATGTTTCACAGTCATCGTGTTCGACAAGTCACAACTTTGACTCATTTCAGTTCCGTTCCATGTCCTTTCAATACACAATTCAGCTCAACAAATTTTCTACGCTATTTTGCACTTCCGTTTTACCAATCCAACCATTCGCGCCAAATGCCTTATAATCATTTCTATGCTAAAGAGTCTCATAACTCAGCTATGCCGTTTGCAACACACTGAAAAAAAAAAAACAAAAATAATCATCAGTCAAGATTAGCTTGATATTCAATACCATAACATTTGTTATAACATGAATCTTGCAAAGAATTTCATTTTACTTTAGCGCCTCTTATTCTGGCAACTCTATTAAATAGAGACACGCTTAATAAAACCAAATATTCTAAATAAAAATATTCTTATAACGTAACATAATGTTATTTACATACCTCTGTATTTAGCTTAGTCCTTAATCGAACTGAAATATTTATTAATTAAAGAAAACTAAATTTACATTTATATAAAAATTCTATTAAATGGAATTTCAATAGAGTTGCCAGAATAGGAACGTTGGACGTATTGCTTGCATCAAACGTAACAGCAAACAGCTGACAAAGTGAGTGAGTGAGTGAGTGAGTGAAAGAGAGAGAAAGGCCTACGGCTCCATGTCGTACAAGTTGCAATCAATGCTGATTGCTTCGAATTTTACATAAGGTCTGCAAGCGTATTAAAGCTTCGACAAAGCCGAAAATGTATGTATTGTTTGTTCGTTGTTCGTTGTTCGTTGTTGTTTGTGTCGCGTATCACTTTCGTTTTCGTGCGCTTTCGTTGTACGTAGCAAACATTTGAGTTGCTTTAATGAATTCTTAATTGGCAATTTTAATTAATCCTCATGAAAATCCTTACAAGATTGCAACATTGACGCGTTGCCAACGTACTCTGTGGCACGCCTACGACCAAAACCTACACCTGTGCTTCATGAGTTGTTTCGTATATCATTATGTTGTTGTTGCTGTTGCTGTTGTTGTTGCTGTTGTTGTTGTTATTTTGCGTTCGCCTTTGACAACAATGTCGATGTTAACGTTAACGTTAAGGTTGACGTTGACGTTGACGTCGACAACGATTCAGACTCTGAGTCAGACTCAACTCGTTACTCGATTTTTCGATCGAATTTCATTTTGAGTTATACGCTTCAGTTTGTTTGTTTTTGTTTCTGTTTTTGCTTCGCTCTGGTTTGATTTGATTTTCGTTTCGGTTCGTTTTATTTTCTGTTCTGTTCTGATTTTCTTTTCTTTTTGTGTTTTTCGATATTTGCTATTTTGGTTGTCATGGCGTAAATTTGATGTTGTTCATTGTGGCAAAGGCGAGGCGTCATTCTAACATTGGCGTCTGTTTGGCTGTTGTTGTTGTTGTTGTTGCTATTTTATTGGGTTTTGTGGTAATTTGGCACTTGTCTTGCGGCTTAATTTAATTACTGTTAAATCGTGCCTGGTACTGCTCATTAACCAACACACACAAACACGCACACACACTCATGTATATAAGCAGGCATATATAAAATACGTAGCCATCGTTTCCTTCTTGATGTCTTTCATATCTCTTTGCTTTAACCTCATCGTCTGTCGTTAACGAGCGACTCCATTGCTAAATGGCAGAACATGTCACATCGCTACAGACGAAAAAAAGCTTATCAAAAAATCAGCACTTAAATGATAAATGAAAAGGAAAAAATAAGCAAAATTAATTTCTTTTGACTGAAACTCGTTTGAGGTTTTTTTTTTATATTTTGGCTGATGATTTTTAAAGACAAACTAAAATTCTATAGAAAAAAAACAACAATATTTTCACTTCAAATGCCTTTAAATGCTCTAAGAGCACATGGATTGCTTTGCAAATTCATTTATAAAATTGAAAACATTGAGAAAAAAAAAACAAAAAAAGGCAAAGGAAAGAAAAAAGCTTTTAACTGCACTCAAATTTGTTTAACTTTATATTTATATGTATATGTGTGTGTGTGTGTGTGTGCTTGTGTATTTTTCCACTAGTTGCAATACCTTAAGAGCAAAAAAGAAGAAGCAACGCAGGCCACTCAAATTGAGCATGTGTCTGTCTTTTTATGTAGACAATAATTAGCAAACGTTGGCGTAGCAAAACACACACACACACACATGTACATACACAGATATGACACTAACACGTTGATAGAGCAAGATAAAGTAAGAAAAAACTTTACTTATTTGCAACACAACTGTGGGTGAGGCGGTGGTGGAGGCGGCGGCGGAGGTAGAAGCAGAAGCAGAAGCCGTTGCTGATGCTGTAAAGTCCTTTTTTGTTTTTTGCTCTTCATTCTTTACTTATATTTGCATGAACACCAAATTCGCTTTGCGTGCGTGCATATATAGAAGTATGTGTGTGTGTGTGTATGTGTGTGTATGGCAATATATCCCTTGTGTGTTGTTAAGCTAATTTGCTTCATTTGTCTACAAGTCTACACTAAGATCACACACATGTACAACGACACGCATTCACACACACACACACACACGTTAGAGTCATATTCACACGCATGTTCTGCAAGTAGTTGTAGGCTTGTCGTTGCAAAGCAGAAACGCAAACATGCAAAACTTCGACCGACAAAGTGAAAAATTGTAGCGACAAAACATGAATGGACGAAACGCTGCCAATATGAACAGAGCGAACGAGCGAGCGAGCGAGTGAACTGCTTGAACAAGTGTTCTAGCAGACATGGCCGATTGAACGTGCCCTGGCACTTTGTTTGCATGTTACAGCTTGTAATGCTGCACAGCATGACTCGACCGACTTGTGCTCGGACACTATACAAGACTCTACACTTCACTCCACTCCACTCCACGCCACGCGCCTCCTCAACTTGACTCGATTCTATTCGATTTGACGCAACTACTTGATGCTCTACTCTGTCTTCTTCAATTCAGTGTCGAAGGCATTGTCGTTTGTTGCCTGTGCAGCGTCCGTTTGCTGTGTGCCTGCACACTCATACATTGAAGTGTGTACGAGTATGTTTGTGCAGTTAGTGAAAACATGTGTAATTGATCTGATTAAGTTTAGCAATTTGTAAAAACAAAAAGGAGCACAAAAATAAATAAATACAAACGAGGAAAGCACAGGAAGACCGGCAGAAAAAAAATCTAAAGGTGCTGTTAGGCAATGAAAGGATAACTAATACACACACATGCATAGACACGGCGTGTCCTTTGTTTTTAAGTGCGTGCGTGTTTTGCTATTTAATGAAACGGAAATACATAAAATATTTTAGTTTGTGGTTTTATTACACTCTGCAAACAATCACACACACAGACACACGCACACGCATACGCACTTAAACAAACAAGCGTTGGGTGCGTGTAATCTGTTATGCCTTTCATTTGTTCGCTAAATATTATTTATAAAATAAATAAAAAAAAATAAAAAAAAAACAACAACAAAAAAATAAAGATTGCGTGAATTATTTTGCAAATTTTGCATATGTATTCATATGTATATATTTTATATTGTTTGCGTTAAAGTTAACGTGTCGGCTACGCAATATGAATGCGCGTTTTACGCACACGTATACGCCACGTTGCACAAAGCGTTGCATAAATTAAACAAAACAAAAAAAAAACATTTCAATAAATAAATAAATAAAATAATAATAATAAATAATAACAGTAAAAACGTGTCGGCAATTGCGCACTTTTAAAATTTAACACACATGAATAGCGCAAAAGCGAAATTGCTTTGTGCGAAACGCAGGACAACAAAGGAACACACGCTGCCGCAAATATAATGCCGTGTGCGAAAATTGCTTACTTTTGTGCATTCGACAACGACAATTTTGCCGTTGATTGATTGAAACTTATTGCTTGACAATTGGCCGAGTAAATAATTGAAGGAAAAAAGCGAGCAATCAATACATACATGTGTGTGTGTGAACAAAGAAAGTTGACTTTTGGTGGGTTTGTTAAAGGTGAAAAACTGTCGACAGTTTTTGCTTTTGAAACATCTTGCTTTCCCTGGCGTTGACTGCGGATCTTGAGAACGACTTACACAATATTATTGCCTGCTTTTAGGCTCATTTTTGATTCGAGCTGTTTAATGCATTTGTGAACATCGTTTATATAATTTTGTGCTTGATTGTATTTAATGCAATGCATTGTTGCTTGTCTGTGTTGCCTTTGTCGTTGGTGTTGTTTTCGTTAGTTCGCTGCTCGTTTTTATTATTATTATTATTTATATAATTTGTGTTTTTTGCATCGATGTCTGCAATTTTCCTTCCGTTAACGTTCGTGCATGTTGCTTTACGCATTCTTCTTTATTGCAATGCAAGCTCCTCTGGCAACCACGCCGACATACATATTACACCTCTGTATATTATAATTCTACGCTGGGAAAGTATTCGGTATTCGGATAGTCTGTTGCACAGTGCCTGCGAACGTTTGGTCAATCGGCGAGAAAAGCACATAGAGTGAAATCCTTAAAATCCTTTACACATGTGCAACGCAACAAAAAGCACAAATGCATATTTATTATTGTTGTGCTTCTACATTGTTATTGTTGTTCTTGTTCGTTCATTTGCTTGTTTGTTCGTTGCTCTTGGCTCGTCTTATGTTGCTGTTGCTGTTGTTGTTGTTGTTGTTGTTTTTGTTGCTTATTGTCTTTTTCATTGTTTGCTGTTGTTCGCTGCCTTGGCTGTTGATCTCGCCTCATACTTTCTCATTCACTCGTACTATTTTTCTTTCACTCTATCTGTCTCGAGTGTGCATGTGTGTGTGTGTGTGTGTGTGTGTGTGTGTGAGTACTTGCATGAGCTTGTTTGTTTGCACGTGTATTTGTGTCTGCAGTTTGTTGATAGTTGGGATTATTTTGTGGCAATTTATGCGGAACATGAAAGGCTTTATGAACGGCAGCCATGCATGTGTATGTGTGTGTAAATTTGTGTGCGTGTGTGTGTGTGTATTTGTGTGTGGTTAAAGCTTCATGTGACGCTGCTTAATAGCGCATACACATACAAACATAAAGATATTCTCAACCAAACACACAAATATGCAAACAACAAAACAAACAAACAAACAAACAAGCATGCAAGCAGAGAAACCATGCGAAAACCTTTTTGTATGCATTTTGGCTCAAATAACTGCTGCAACATGAGCGCATTCATAGTCAGACCACTTCTTTAGCCACGCTTTTCAGTCCAACCGCTCTCCACTCCACTCCACACCACTCTAGCCGACTCTACCCGACTCCACGCGACTCTACGTTACTTCCTTTGCCAACAACCACCATCAACTTACTTGTTTCCTTAATTTTTGTCACTCAGGCACTTTGCATGCATGCATTTATCATGTATGTACGTATGAAAATTCACAAACTTTAAATGTCGAATAGCCAAAAAAACAAACTTTTATACTAAATTTCCCAAAAGGAAGAGAAAGTGTAAAAACTTGCACAAAACTTGCCAACATTTGACAAAATACTCGTAAACAAAGCAAGAGTAATAGAACAGCAACAACGGCAGCAACAATAACAACAACAATAATAATAAATCATATACGTCGGTCTGATGATCGAAATTTGTCTTCGTATTTTATATTAGACTGCCGTATGTAATTTATGGCACAATGTAACATAGGAATATGTGTTTTTAGATTTATTTCATTTTCATAAATAAACAAATTTTGGCAGACACAGCTTACTTTCTTCTGTTTATTAGATTTTAATTGCATATATGAAAAAGTATACAAATCTTTTGTGTCTTTGGAAACATCTTTTGGATATTTTGTTTATTCTCTTAATGAATTAATTTGAATTTAAAAATTGACATTTTATTGAATTCCCTTTTTCTTTTACGCAAACTTTTTTGCAGATACAAATATTTGGTTATAATTCACAATTATATGCCAACTTCTCAGATGCATTAAATCGAGCACAAGGCATCGTGGGTGTCTCCATATTATTGCAGGTGAGTCAAGCACAAAAAGTTTAATGAGTAAAAAAAAAGTTATCTACAAATCTCATGTATACTTACAGCTTGGTGATCTGTCTAATCCCGAATTACGCATGCTTACCGATCAACTTGATCGTATACGTTATGGCGGCGATGAGGCGTTCGTGAAGCGTCTTTCAATACGTGGTCTTCTGCCGGACACAGATCATTATATGACCTATGATGGTTCGACAACTGCGCCCGCCTGTCATGAGACCGTCACATGGATTGTACTTAATAAGCCCATCTACATAACCAAGCAACAGGTGAGTGTGCGCGTGTGTGTGTATCGGTGTGTTTGTGTGTTTGTGTCTGTGGGGACGTTTTCAGTTTTGAGTTCATGTGAAGTGTGTTTTAAGCGCGCTTAACTTATGTCTGGACAAACAAAATGCTTCAAATAATAGTAAAGTAGTTTACTTTGAAGAAGCACAAGACGCAGCAGAAGTGAATTGTTAAAATAAATTTATTATTCTATTGAATTATTCAAGTTGTGTCTGTGCACTTGAAAAAATAACACGAAAATGTGTGTGCATGTCTGACGTTATTGTCATTGCTTGACGCGTGCGCCGCAAAATAAGCGCTAAAGACAAAATGATAAGCAAAAAAAAAAAAAATTTTGCCTACTTTGCGGCGAGCGTTCAACATTTCTAACAGCTTTTGTATGTTTATATATGTATAAATGTGTGTGTATGTTAGTGTATATGCTGCTGACAAAAACACGCCCAACACGATGACCATTTGCTTCTTTCTCATGTCGTGTGTAACTTAATGAGCTTCATTGTACGATAAATAAGTAAATTTGTCATTTTGTGGCATATATATTTTTTTTATTGGTTACTTTTTATGTGTGTGTTGGGTTCTGTCACCGCTTTCCCTCTTGGCAGACTTTTATAGCTTTGCCTTACTCGATGATCTGCTCGAATTAGTTAAAGAGTTTCTGTCAGTGTCAGTGTGTCAGTGTGTATGGGTAAGTGTATGTGTGTGCCTGTGTGTGTGATGTATAAATTAGCGTGTCAAGTGACTTGCCCACTTTGAGCTTGTCATGATTTAATTAATTATTAACATGTATGTAAAGATTTTGTTTGCCATCTCCATGACGCTTACTTCTTTTGTTTTATTTTATTACGTATACGTGTTTTGTTCTTCTTTTTTTTATTAACTTTGCGTTCTATCATTATGCAACTAAAAAGCCACTTAAAGCATGTGTTGTCGTTGTTGTTTTTCCTTTCTTTTTTCCTTTATTGTCAGACGAAAGTTTAAATTTTAATTTAATTTTATATGAGTGGCAGACGCGAGTTAAATATCATAGCTGTGTGAGAAGGTATGACAGCAACAAATGTAGAACATGTTTGAAATGCTGCTGTTTATTTCATAAAGTGTAAGTGATGTTGCTTGGCGGCGGGAGGAGGTCTGGGGTGTGTGTGTGAGATAGTGAATCGAGCGCAGAGCCAGAGTGCTGGCGAAAACAAGTTTAACGCAAATGTTTATTAAGTGTAACGAAGTAATAAAGACAGCGACATGCACAATGAAGCATTCAAGTGAAGCGCACCATGACGGCACACAGAGTGAAGCAGAGCGGCAGCGGCAGTGGCAGCGGCAGCGATGGCGATGCGTCCTGGCAGCAGCTGCGCTCGCGTTGCATATGCGCATATATGCATTCCAGTGTGTGTGTGTGTTCATGTGCGTGTGTATTTGTGTAAATTACGTTAACAGCGGCAAACAGGACACAAGCGAGAGCGCAAAACTCATAAAAACTTCAACAAGCTCAATGGCACCCATGGGCCAATGATTATAACGCTCAGCCGATGATGAGAACGATGGTGATGGCGTTGGCAACAGCGATGACGCTCATGGTGATGGTGATGGGTGATGGGTGATGGGTGATGAGGTCGCCACATGTAAAGAAAGAGTTTTGGCGTGAAGAGCGCACGTATGGCATTAAGCGAAGACACATAGAGGCGAACATTGAGATACACAAAAGATGTCAGTAATTTAGCGGCACAAACAGGAAAAATCATGGCGTGCTGTTGTAAGCGACATGCATTGCTGGATGCTGTGCTACCTGAGTGAATCAGCCAGCGACCGAACGAGCGCAAACATGCATGCCACACACACAGACACACACACACACTCACACAAATACATGCATACGTACATACAAATACATAATTTACCAAATTAAAGTAAAACGAAGGCGAAGAGAATAAAAAATGAATGGTTGGCGTTGCATGTCTGTGTGCCACAGAAGTCCTTGCTTCCTGCCTTGCCAACGTTGTTGCTGTTGCTGGTATTGTGGCAGTTGTAAGCGTAAGGCAATACTGATGATAGTGTTGCCACAGAAATTGCAATTAAATTGCGACCGGAAAAAAGACGCCAGCATGAAAATGAAGACAACGACAGCGATGCCGAACGTACGACTGTGCTGTTGATATCGATGTGCATGGGCACTGGCGTGGTTCATGGCCGCCATGACAGTGTATGTGAACGTATATTTGGACATGAGAATCAGAGTGAACGCATGATGTTGACAACACTTAATGAAAGAAACGACACAGACTCCGACACAAATAGCACGCTTACTATCGCTTAACGCGCTTGCGTTCATCACATGCCATTGTCTTATGCACGCGCTATCTTTAACTCTCACGCTGTCTCACATTTGGCTCGCTGCTCATTGTTTGCGTCTGTGGTCAACGGAAATTCGCGCTAGTCAGGTATCAATTCGTATGCTACACTTTACTCAATATTGGCTTACTTCAATATGACTTCACTTTTTGCCAGCCGGAAATGTAATGTTGTTTTCTCGTTGTTTTCCAACGCTGGCAAAGAAATGCGCAAGCAGCTAATTGTGGTTGTTGTTGTTGACACCTGTATCGAAATTGGTATTTTCGCAAGGCCAAACAATTTTCACAATTTTATTACCAACCGTCAGACCAAAGACTGACAGGCAAAGTATCTGTAAGACTGCAGACAAGTACTTGAGCTCTTTAAATGAAATTTTTATTGCCGCATATTTTCACATTTTTATACAACACACTTACTTGTCATGCTATGTTGTTGTTTTTGTTGTTGTTTTTGGTATTTTTTTGGTATTTTTTACGCTTTGACTTTGGCCAATAACAATTAAACGTATTTATTTTGAAAGACATGCAATTTATTGTATGCCCATGTATTTGACGTCACTTGTGCCATGCTTCAGCTATCAGACAGTGCATGGAGCAAAAAAACAACTACGAAAAAACACAAAAAAGAAGGAGGTTGAAAAAAAATTCGAAAGTCAATTGATAAACAGATTGAGTAGATTAAGTGTTATTGACTCTGCTTTGCGCTGTCGATGGTGACGGTAACGGCGACGGCGACGGCGACGGTGGGGTTGCGCTGCTATTAACGGTGATGCTTCTGCTTTGCTGGTTGTCGTAACCATTACACGCTGTTTTATATACTTCAATAAACGAGCAAGTGGAGTGAAGTAAAATCAACCGAACCAAACCAAACCGAGCCGAACCAAACCAAACTCAGCCCAATCCAAACCAAGCGTACTGAGTTCGGGTAAAATGAAAGCAGCTGAGTTCAGTATGCTTGCTGGTAAAGTGATACATTGGCGTATTCAAGAGGGGCGTGTGTAAGAGGTATGTCGTTTGAAGCATGACAAGACATGATTGGACTCCAATCCACTCAACTCAACTCAACTCAACTCAACTCGATTCAACACTATACAACGGAGAGTCAACGTTGACTTGAAGTTATTTTTATTAGATTTTCATAGTATATTTTTAGGATTAACAATTTTGCGGAGCGTGATTTTTGTAAGTAAGGCGAACTGCTTTGGCAACGTTTAATCAATGTGTACGTGTTCGAGTTTTCATACTTGTTGTTGTTGTTGTCGTCGTAAGGTTGTTTTTGTTGAATTCTACCGAAGTTAAACTGTTTTGCTATTCGTGTCTGTGTGTGTGTGTGTTTTTGTGTGTTTGTAAGTTGCCTCTTAAAACTTTCTAATTATCCTCGTTAAAAGTGTTCGTTCGACGTGTTGCCGCTGTTGTTGTTGTTGTTGTTGCTGTTGTTGCTGTTGTTTGGGTTTATATTGAAAGCATATAACGAGTTATAAGCAAATAGCGCCAATAAGTATGCAACTTTTTTGTCTGGGCATTGAACTTTCATATCGCATAGTCTTAGTTGTTTTATGCATTGATACATATCAATTTTCGTAAGTACTTTTTTGTTTGTTTTAAGCTCTCTATATGTTTTTCAAATGTTTTTCTCACAAGTTGCACGCGTTGCGTCGTCTTATGCAAGGCAGTCCCGATCATCCGAAAGCACCGCTGGGCAATAACTACAGACCGCCACAGCCGCTGCTGCATCGGCCCATACGCACGAATATCGACTTCAAGACGACGAAAATGAACGGTAAAGCCGCCTGTCCAACCATGTATCGCGAGGTTTACTACAAAGGTAAGTCACAAATAATTGTTAAATTTTTTATTGTTCTCCCTAGAACGTAGAAATCATTGCACTAACAGAGCGTGATGACGAGATTATTTTTAATATTATATTATTATATTATTTTTTCAACTTTACAGCGACAAGTTGGAAACAGAATTAATAAAATGAAAGTGGCGTCAGTGAGCGACGACGTTGAATAAACGCGATGTCGATCGGCGTGCAACAGGAGCTTCCACTAAACATTTAGCAGACAAAAAACTAAATAAGAAATAAAAAAAAAGCAACATTTATTTGTATTTGTCGTTGCTGTAAGTAGAACAGGCGAAGAAAATATATATCTAAATATATAATAAATATATACAAAAAATAGTAATAATGGTAAGTAATTTTTTTTTTTTTTTTAAGAAAAATAGAAGATTTTTTTTGATGAGAAGTATAAATTGTTTGCATATAAAAGCAATTTCAAGAAGGCGTAAGCGCAATATCAACTTAATAGAACAAATAATTCAAATTCAACTTTGATTCAATCGAAGTTTTACGCACTTTACACAGTGTCAAAATCGGATATAAAATTAGTCGCGTCATGCTCGCAATCTCAGTCACAGTCACAAATAATCACAATGCTAGTGCTAAGTCACAAAAGGCACTGTTATCACTTTAGCCGTTCGTATTCTATTATTTCTAAGTAACTACTTAACTATCATATGTGTTATCTAATGCAATGTAACATTGGCGTAAGTAGTTTTAGGCGGGTTGAATTGCCGGCAGCTTAAGTGATATCATTGCACTTGTGACTCCGTCAATTTTGTGATGATTTGTGACTCTGTTAAGCTTGTGATTGTTGTGAGATTTTAAATCGGTCCAAATCAAAATTTCAAAATTAACTTAATTACTTACAAACTGTGTAATTCGCGAACAATATGTTATATTTATGTATGTACATGTGTATATCTTAAGTCAATGTAACCGTAAGTAGATGATAGCTATAAAAATATACAAGTAATATTCAAATGAAATCAGCATATCTTTAAAAACACAAAAAGTTCATTTGCTTTTTTAACTCAGAGACCGAAAATTAGTTAAAGCAATTCAACCATTTCTATGTTCATAATAACAACAATAAAAGTTTCAAACGGTTATTTGTTCAACATGTTGCTTAATCTTTAGAGCTTTTAAGCGTTACACTTGTCATATCTATAGATATTTTGTTATATTTGTTTGACTTCACTCGGTCTCTGCTACAATAGTAAGAAAATAAAATAAGTATGCCAACTTATATACTCTTGCAATGAAAGTTAAAGAAATGTATAGGGAAGTCATAGAATTAAACTTTTTGTTGGAGAGAGGAAGGAAGAGAGCGAGTTGTGGTTACACACATACATTGTCGCTATTTAATTTTCTCAGTGATTAAATGTGAGTTATCATTTTTTTTACTCTTACTACAAATGTGGATATGCGGTCACGCTCATTAACTGACTTGTTTATAAAGTGAAGCAACATCTTATTGTAATGTGTTGTCCGTATGAAATGCGATGTACATGGCTTTTCAACGCGAACATGACTCGTCGAGCTGTTGCTTACTTTCTGTGCATTGCAAACTTCATCTTGCAAGAGTATAAAAAGGAAAACCCACCCAAGTAAACAAAAAAGTGAAACAATTTTGTAGACATTTTGCAAAATGTGCTTGATATTTAAAAAACTTTTTTTAAGCATTTCTTAATTTTTTTTCATTATTATCATTATTATTTTTTTTTTTAAAGAGTGTTCAATGCTTAAACTGTCTCAAGAGTCTTTTAGATAAATTTAGCTTGCATGACTTTAATAAATCAACATACTAAAACTTAAGAAGACACAAAAAAATAATAAACTAGTAAGGGCGGTATAGTTGAGTATACTCAACCATATAATACCCTGCACATACCCTCACCCATTTAAATGGTGTTCCAAATATAAAAAATCAGTCAAAAGTGAGGAATTTTCGAAAAATTCGAGTTTGTAGATCTCTGAGGGGGAAGCCATGAAATAAAGAGGTGTTTTTCGGTATGCAGTTTAAAGGACGTATATTAACTGAATCTGCATACAAAATTTCAGACATGTATATTTCATAGTTGTGGAGATATACATATTTTAATGAAAATAAACTGGAATTTACCCAAAATTTAAGTTTGCCGGCCTTTAATGGGTAGTCCAAATACAAAATGGCATTTTCTGGTATGCAGTCTTAAGAAGTTATATATACTTTGTCTACGAACAAAATTTCAGGTCCGTACCTTCAACAATTTCGGAGATGTAGGCTTTGACATGCAAACACTATTTGAGGGGTAATAAAGGGTAAGGGGGAAAAAGTTAGTATGCAGTTTTAAAGACATACATTTCTTTAATCTGCATACAAAGTTTTAGGTTCGTATCTGTTATAGTTGTGGAGATATACAAATTTTTGTAAAAAAAAAGTGAAATTTACGAAAAATTTAAGTTTGGTGGTCTTTGAGGGGTAGTCAAAAATACAAATGGGTATTTTCTGGTATGCAGTTTTAAGGACATGTATTTACTGAGTCTACATACAAAATTTCAGGTCCGTATCTTTTATAGTTTTGAAGATACAGTAATTTACAAAAAAACACTTTTTGAGGGGTAATGAAGGGTTGGGGGGAAAATTGGGGTATGCAGTTTTATAGGTCTTTACATACTTAGTCGACATACCATACCTTTCATAGTTCTAGCGTTTCTGGTGTTCAAGTTATAGCCTTTCCAAAAAGTGGGCGTAGCTGGTTGGGCGGGAAGGAGTGGGCGTGGCTCAAAACCGTTCAAACTTGATCTGCTGCCGAGCATCACGAGTCTATCCTCCAAATTTCAAGTCTCTATCTTTTGTAGTTTCCGAGAACCATTGGTGAGGACGGACGGACGGACGGACGGACGGACAGACGGACGGACGGACGGACATGGCTTAATCAATTTGTCTTGTCGTCCTGATCAAGAATATATATACTTTATAGGGTCCCCCTCCCCTCCTTCTCTGCGTTACATACATTTCGGCCAAACAAACACAATATACCCTGGTACAGTATGTACAGGGTATAAAAATAACAGATACTGAAGAAAAAATGAAAACCAAGAGACAGTAAACGCCGTGTTCGTTTGTATTTTATTTGTTGGCTTTTCGAACGTGTCATAAACAAACATATCGATCGCATGACATTGCACAATAACAACAACGACGGCAACATTCAATTGAACAACTTACTGGCAGCGTGACAGAATGAAACAGTGAAGTAGCAAAAAAATACGGAGCGAGAATGCATGTGCGTGTGCAAGTGCGAGTGAGAGCGTCAATAATATGACAATCAGCTACTAAAAACGCATGCAGACGTTGCCGTATGAAAAGCGGCATTACAATAAATATGCACGTAATGAAAGCAAATGAATGAAACGAAATGACAAAAAAGAAAAAATACAAAACAAAAGACAACAAAAAAATGAAATAATAATCACAATAATAATAATAATAATCATGCGCTACTCATAATAATAATAATAATAAATGTGCGTAAATTTGTCATTTTGTGTCAAGTGCTTCGATGATATTTTGTTTGTTGATTTTTTTGTTCGTTGGTTTTGTTTTTATGCCTTAAAACGGAGTAAAAAAAACGAGAAAAATTGTAGACTTACCTATACGCATGCATAGAGTATGTGTGCGTGTATAAGAGCGCACAAATTGTTGACAAAAAAAAAAAAAAAAAACCAAAAATGATGAAAAATGGAAAAAGGCAACTGTGGGAAAAAAATAAACAATTTATTAAAGAGCAAACGACGTTCAAAATGGCGTTTATGCATAAAACTTTGTCAAGTGCGTATTGAAGCACGCATACACACGCACATATACAACTACATGCAGATACATATATAGAGGCGTATATTCATTATGTATACTTAATGTATAAAAATAAATAAACGCCAACAAAAGGTTAACAGTCTGACATGTTTCCATTGTTGTTGTTGTTCTTGTAGCTGTAGTTGTTGTTGTTGTTGTTGCTTTTGTTATTATTGTTACGACGGTATTTCTCATACAGCAATTGAAAAGCCTTCGACTTTTCGAATGAATCGAAATGCTGCCAACTCGTGCAAAATTCACCGCAAATCAGTTTTTCATGCTCGTTCAATGTCTGATTGCATGTCTCGGTTAACGCACGTCGAACATTGTTTCGTGGCCAAGCGTTGTAAGTTGCACACATACACACACACACACACATTTGCGCACATACATACATATGTCAGGGCAGGTCAGTTTGTCTGCTGGCTTGTTGCATTGATTATACTTGTACAATTTACTTTTTGACTGACCGATGAACTGACTTCACTGATTGACCGTTGGACAGATGGACTGATTGATTGAAAGTCTGTTGCAGCTGAACGAGCTGAGAATATGTTTATTTGCTTTTTTATTTTTTTATTTTTAAATAAAATGAAAGGCAAGAAAAATTAACAAAACAAAAAAACATTTAACCATAAATAATAAATACAACAAAGACTTTATATGCATTTACGTGTATAGCAACATATATATTTGCATACATAAAATGCCGCACGTTAAAAAAAAATGAGGCGCAACAAAAAAAGATGAAAAAAATTCAAACGATTTAATGTTTTATGCGTGCGTTCGTTCACTTGTAACTTTCCACTTGTCCATGCAAAAATGTTTAAAAACACGTTTAATGTTTTTTTTTTTAATATTTCTTTTTTTTATTTAATGTTTATATTTTTTAAAGCATTTTTTTCTTTAATTTTTATTTTTTATTTTAGTTTGTTGGCAGATTTTGCCGACAGGTTTGCGCTTGATGTGCCCGTGGCTGGTCTCATGTGCGTGTGTGTGTGTGTGAATAATTGTTATGCAATAGTATGCACATATATGTACAAACATATACACATGCACTCATAGTTTTACGTCGGCTTCAAAATTTTGTCTCTGACATTAAATAAATATTTTTTTTAAATTGTTTATCTATTTTTTTCTGTTTTGTCAATTTAAACATTTTAAATATTTTGAGTTTTTACATGTTTTAATCTTTTTTCCGTCTTTTTAGTATACCATTTAAACGTGATTTTAAATAACCGCAACAGATTTTGTGGTTTCCATTGAATTACATTTTAACAGACACACAAATAACAACAACAACAGCGACAACGGCAACGGCAACAGCGCACACGCATACACAAACACAAACACAGTGTGACACACTAAATAACAAAAACAGCTTCGACAGCACTTAAACGTCCAGTTCGCATAGACAGCCTACTAAGCACTTTAAAAACGGTTACCTTTAATTTAAAATTTCTGAGCTATCAGTTGCTTAAAACGCTTTTAAATTTTGACCAGCAGATGGCGCTTTTGTTACAAAGGATTATAGAGCGTTTTCATTGACAAACATGCATTTAATGATCTTCATTTTTATGTTGCGATTTGCGATGAGACTAATATGAGCAAAAAGAACGCGAATAATGTCTAGCTAGCGCCATCTGACTGTGAGGTTTGTCGCACCAGCTTCTATGTTAGTCAATTATTTGAATAAATCAAAAAAAAAAAAAACAAAGAAGAAAATTTATAAAAAATTTGCTTAATTAAATTATTAAAATTTTCATTTGAAATTCCTAAGTTTAATTACCGATTAAAATTAACATTACAAACAATTTAAAAAATAAATGAACACCATGAAAGCTTACCAAATTGACATGGCGCAGCATTAAAATTGTTGCGATACAGAAGAATTCATAAAACATTTTAAATTAAATGCGATAATCAAATCCCATTTAATAATATTTGAAATAAATAATTTGCAAAAAGGGCATCATGTGTGTGTAGAAGACTAATTGAATTATGCAAATCGAATTGAGCATATTGAAAAGTTCATAAATTTTGTACGTGCGCGACTCAAATGTCAAAACGGGTATTTGTTTGTTTGAAGCTGTGACGCCTACTTTTCCCACTTGTACAACTAATTAGTTGTTGTTGTTGTTGTTATTGCAATTGTTTTTGCTCATTTTTATGGCATTGTTCATTTAGTTGTTGTGCGCATAATATATGTATAAATCATATTACAATGAAATTCATTGCAGAACACTTAATTATGACATCATTAATTTTTAATAATGACAATTTCGCGACAATAAATCACTTAACTAACGACGCACAGACACAGACACACACACACACACACAAGCACAAAATACACAAGGACACACATGCATGCATGTACATGATGCAACCACAGGTGCAGCGCCAGCACCAGCACCAGCAACAACAACGGCAAAGGCAACAATAAAATGGACAGTCAGGGGCGTGTGATTGGACGATGGGATGGATAATGAGTGAATGAGCGCGACAGTTCTAAAACATTAACATATGAAATTAATAAACTTTGCCGCTAACACAGCTAACACAAACACAAACACAAGCACACGTAAACACAAGGACCGACGAAGGGACGAATGAACGTGAGGATAAATGCAGATAAGCACATGCATGCAGGCGTGCAAGCTTCATGTGTAACCGTGTGAGAGTAAAGTGTGGACTGCAAATGACAGAGACAGTGTGTGAGAGAGAGGGAGAGAGAGGGAGAGAGAGGGAGAGAGAGGGAGAGAACACAGTCACTGATACAGGACTGAGTGAGAGTGGTGTATGCATGCATATGCATGTATGTATAGATTGGCTTGCCTGTTGGGGCGTGTAATGCAAACAAAGCGTTGAGGGGGCAGCAAGGTAGGCAAATGATGATGATAGTAAGAGGCGTGAGACTTGCCGTGTGTCAGGTAATGCAAGCGGTTTAGTTTTCAAACACACTTCACTAACTCACGCACGCACGTACACTCTCTACGTCTCTCTCTCTGTCGCGGCCTCTGGCTCCGGCTCTGTGTCTATTTCTATCTCTTTCTGTAACTCTCTTTCTTTCTAACTATTGCTCTGGGTGCAACCCGTGTCTCATTGTTTGGACTTGCATGGATGAATTTAATTAATCTCGCTACCGTCAGTTGCACACAATTGCAATTAACTTGCAACACTCGCATAATTACAGGCGACCTCATGTTTTCCTACTTATCAGCAACAACACTGGCCGAAAAGTGAGCGGCAAGCGAGAGTCAATCGAATGTGCTTACACACATACATGCATGCATGCATGCATGCTTCCATACCGCCCGCCACACATAGCATGGCTGACTGATGATGGTGATGATGACGCGGGGTCGATTGCGTTGGTGATGGACTGGTGTAGCGTATTAGTCAAGTACATTGTAGATTTGACATTGACCAAAGGCGGTTTTGTACGTTTGAGCGATGTGATTGTGTAGCCCTTGGTTTCATGGTTTTGTGTTGTGTTGGGTTGGGTTGAGTGGGCGAAAGTGTTGTACATTCGCTTATGGCATTTTACACTCGATGTTACGTGCCTTGCGCTTCATATATGCTTGTACGTATGCCTGCACGTGTGCGTGTGTGTGTGTGTGTTAGTATGTTGATGGTTGCTCTGTTGCTTTGGTCGGTTACGTCAGTGGCATGAAAAGGCAGACGGACAGAAATACAGATAGGTTGTCAGTCCTGAAGATCTGAGTATAATATGCAACTTTGATGTTGTTATGGTTATTGTTGTTGTTGTTGTTGTTGTTGGTAATCTTGTTTGTGTTACGTAATGCAATACATTACAAAGCTTTAACTTGCGGTTGCTCTTATTCAACCGAATTACACACCTGCTGATGGAACGCGTCTTTACAAATTTACATTTGCTTGCTTCGTAATCATGATTCACAATGTAAACAATTTAAGTATAAAACTGTTTTTCAACTACTTCAATTACACGTCATCGCACACACACAGACACACTCACAAGCAAGATTTTAAGAATGCATTACAATGATGACTCAACTGTATACAATACGTGGCTTTGCATGAGCAACTCATTTGAACACGATTGATGAAATATTTACAAATATTTTGTATTTGCTTTGCGCAGAAGATTAAATAACTTTGTCGTGAAGTGTTTTGTTTTGTTTTGTTTTTGCTGTTTTGCCAGTGAACATATAATTTGTTGAACCGATAAAAAACCATCAGAATAACATGAGTAACAAATACAAAATTCTTACAACTGAAACATGTTTTGGTTTTGTAGAAAATGAGCTGAAAACCCACTTTCATAAGCAATCAAAATGCAATTTAGAGAAAGGCAGAAAGATAGATTCAGTGTTATTGGCATAGAGTAAAATATGAGCAGATCGTTTGATTGGCAAAGCCTTGACTTCACTAAGAAGTTCAAGATTGAAAAAAAGAAAAGAAAAAAGAACGCAACCACTTTTTTTTTAAATTTTTTTTTTTTAAATAATCGCAAATTTGCGCTTCAAAATGCCTACAAACTCAAAAAACAGTTTTTTCAAACATAAAGAAAAAAACAACAATTATAAAAATAAAAGTAAACGAATGAAAAAAATCAAATCAACAATACAAATAAAAATGTGCAAGCGCCTAAGTGTATGCAGTAAAATAAGTTAGTAATAAATGTGTTTTTTTTTTTTTTTTGGTAATATTAAACCAAAAGCTTGTAGAGAATGTATCACTTAAATAATTACTTACATATAAGTATATAGAAATAATATATATAGAAATATGAAGAGAACAAAAAAGTAGAAATATTTGTGTATTTCTGTTTTTTGTTGTTTTTTTTTTTTTTTGTAGACTTAAAGTCGAGCAACATGTGTAAAAGTACATTTGTAAAGAATACATAATCAATAATAACTGTAAAACATTTAACAAAAATTAGCTGTAAATGACATAAATTAAGTGAAAATGTATGAATGAATGATAATGATAAAAATAATAAAATTATATAGAAAAATACAAAAAAAAGTAAAGAAATAATAAATAAAATTTTGTATTAAAAAAATATATAAATACAAATATATTTGAAGTTAAGAAGAAGCATTAAACCAAAATTAAGTAGCTTCAAAAATGTGTAATAAATATTCATAAATCAAAAGTTAAAAAATGAGAAACATTTAAGTCAGAAAAAAATTAATTAGAAGGCGCAGACAGAAAAAAAGGTATATTCATTACTATAAAGAAAATATTTGCTACACACAAACATACATAAAATTATATATATACAAAAAAACTTACATACATACATATAAAGTCATGTATATTAAGCATAAAAAAACAACCAAATAAAAATCATATTATAAAGAATCTCTATTAGCCTAAAAATGTTAGCAGAGACTTAGCGATGCAATAAAATGCTTTGTATGTTTCAATATTGTACTATGAAGACAACTTTGTAAGTGAGTTTAAGTAGCTGAAAAAAACCACAAAAACAAAAACCACAACAACAAATAAAAAATAAGAACGATCTTTGCAAAGTTACTGCGCATATAATGAACAAGTTCTGTTGTGCAATAAGAATTAAAAAATTAAAGAACAATTTCATTGATTTCATTCAAATATTAATAAAACAAAAAGAACATGAAAATAAATAGCAAAAAAAAGAGTATAATTAAATAAAACAACAACAAAGTGCTTTTATTTACATACATATTTTATTAACGCTGAAAGCAAGTTTGTTTTCCATTGCAAGCATTGCAAGTGCAAAAGAGACATCCATGTGAGTTGCATACATTTTATTGGTTTCATTTAAAGTTTCTTCAGAAGTTCTTCATTGCTCACATGCACTCAAGCGTATTCCCAGAGTCTTCACCACAAATCATGCCCCTGCGGGCGTTCGTGCGTTCGCTCGTACAACCTTAAGAGCGCAGCAAATGCAAAGAGTCTGAGTCGGTGGCCGATGAAAGCGCAACGGGGAGCGGCAAAGGCAACGTTTGCAACATAAATGTTAATCCTCAAGAAAGAGGAAATTACCTGTAACAGCATAACAATTACTTATTTCCGAAAGCTGTGTGAAGATGACGCCGTCGTCGGCATTGTCGTTGTCGACAGCAACAGCAAGAGCAACAGCAACAGCGACGAAGACAATGAGCTCAATGACGGCGTTGAAAGAACACAATTATGAAGAAGCCAAATGGGGAGCAAAAAAAAACGAGAAAAAGACGATGTGCCGCTATGAAATGAATAAATAAAAAAGAAGACAGAGACATACAAAGGCATTTTTAATGACAGAAGCGGCACAAGCACAAGCACAAGCGACAGCGACAGCAAGATAAGGCAAAAGGGGGCTTGGCGAGGGGCATGCTAAGAAAGTCTAAACGTAATTTCCGTGATGAAGCATGTTGCAAACCAAGGACTTGACTCTGTGCTCTGTGTTCTGTGCTCTGTCTGTCTGTGTCTACTTAAATGTATCTGTGTATGTATGTGTGCGTGCGTGTGTGCGTGTGTGCATGATAATAAAGCCTCTTTGTTGCCTCATAAAAAGCTACACGCACATAGATGAAAATTGTTTTGCCGCTCGCATTTAGTAAATCTGCTGATAACACATGCCAACAACAACAACAACAACAACAACAACAATGCTGTGTAATAATACAAGTGAAAGCCAACCAGTGACAAAACTAGCACACAGACTGACCATTTGCTTATTCCTCTTGCCTCAACTCTCACCACTCATGTGTTACAGATCGCCATTGCTTAGCGCAGTCAGCACGCGTTGCACAGCATTTTTGAGCTCAGCTCAGCTCAATACCAAACCGAGCAACAACAGCCAACAACCAACAGCCAACAGCCAACAACAATGAGATGTACAAGAGCAACAACAATGCAGCAAATAAAAGCATTTCAAGGTGTGAGAAATGAAGTTGAAAACCATAGCGAGAAAACAAAAAATTCAGCAGAAAAACGAGCGAAAGAAATAATAATGAAATCCAACCGAAATAAATATAATAAGATGATAGCATGGATTTTCGTGTTTAGCTGCTTTATCAAATGCGCCGGCAAAACGATAAAAATCTTCTTTTTCATTTCCCATTTGAATTTGCGCTTGATAAGCTGCTGAGTGTAAGTAAGTGTGCGCGCGGCATGAAACGTGAAACGTGCGTCTAAGCGCAACAGGAACTTATCGCTGGATTGTGCATGAAAAAAAAAGAAAAACAACAACAACAAAGCCGATAGAACATCAGCGGCAACAACGAAGAGCCAAAGGACAAGGTAAAGAAGCACAAAAAAGAAACAAAAAGCAAAGGACATCTAACATTTGGCAGGCTCAAAGCACAGCACAGCACAGCACAGCAAGGCACGGCATAACCAACGGATATTTTCACTGATGGTGAACATGTGCTGTGTTGGCTTGGCTCACTCTGTTGTTGTTGTTGTTGTTGTTGCGTTGTTGTTGTTGATAATAGACGCACGCTTCGTTAAGTCGTTCTGTACAACGTTGACAATGACACCGCCAAAGGTTTTTTTGGGGGCAGGCAAGCAATGTTGGTCATTGTGAAAATTAGTTTGAATGCATAATGGTCAATCTGTCTGACTCACCTTACTTCGCTTACAGAAACAACGCAACGCATGCCTACTTAGAACAAGTTGAGCGCGACAATAAGCAAGGGCAAAAAGCAAAAAAACAACCGACAACCGACAACAACAGTGAGGCAAAAGAAAAGTAGGTTTTAATAGATTTTCGGCTTATGGCGTGAAATTTATGCGCGCCGCCAGCTCAAAACTTACTCTCGCGTAAAGGTGAAAGGGCAACAACGACCGTGTCGTGTGCCACAGGATTTGTGTGTTTGTATTTTGCTTCTTTCTTCTTGCCCTTGTTTTCGTTATCGTTTTGCTCACCGACACAATCAATTTACCAAGCAATAATCACAATGTCGGTCATTTCCGTTTAACGTTGCGTATACGTATTGTGCATAAAATTCAAATAATGAAAAACGTGCAAATTTCAACAGATCTTTTTCTTAAGTTTTATTATTTTTTCGCTTTTTTTTTTTATAAAAAAAAATAAAATACTTTAAGACAATTTCACTTTTCGGATTTCCGCACAAAAAATCGAAGCATTTCTTTGATAATCCGGCATTTTTATAAACTGAACGTTCCAGTAATTCGGATGTTTATTTTAATTTAATTTATTAATTGGATTTGTACTTCTTGTCATTAATTAGTTGAAAGAAACTTCAAGATGGAATTCAGGAAAATATTATGTTTACGCAGTTGGTTTTTTTTTAAATAAAAGCTTAATTCTCTGGCAATTATTGATTCCGTCAACTCTATTGAGAACTGTTAATAATAACATTCTATTAAATGACATCTAATAGCATTGTTATTGTCAAATTAAGAAGAGAAATGTGCTATTGAATTGAGATTTGGAATTGCTGAATTTTAGCTCCAGCTGACTGCTTGGTCAGCGCTAAGTTAAATGGTTGGTCGCAGGCTAAGCAAATAAACGGTAAATGTCCCTTTATATTTGTATTTGTATTTGATTTTGTTTTTTTGTTTTGCACGTTGGCGGCAAACGGAAGCCGGATGCGATGAACGAACGGTTGCAGCAGCTGCAAACTGCTGGCCATAGGGCAGGCCAAAAGGCTAAAGTTCAGACAGCGAAGGTAGAAGCTGTTAGTTAGAAAGCGAAGTGAAGCGAAGCGGGCGGCGAGAGGGATCAGTTGGCAAGACAGGTCAAGCAAACAGGATGTAAATGTGTAAAGAGCATTGCCACAATACACACACACACACACTCACACATGGTATGAGCATGTGTGTGTTAGTATGCGCATGTGTGTGTGTGTGTGTGTATGAACAAAAGAGGAAATTAAAATATTTCATGAGAATGGCGCGCGTTTTGAATTTGGCGTGATTTTCGGTTTTCGGTTTTGCATAAATTTGTGCGCGTTTTGAATTTTTGTGCCGCCCCACACACATGCACACACACACACACACATGCACATGCACATACATTTGGCTTAAGCGTTAGTTGCTAG
This sequence comes from Phortica magna, assembly GCA_037044515.1. Lineage (NCBI taxonomy): Eukaryota > Metazoa > Arthropoda > Insecta > Diptera > Drosophilidae > Phortica > Phortica magna. The sequence goes on from JBAMBP010001419.1 coordinate 89,639, forward strand.
CAAAACAATATATCATCAAAATATGCAAATCCACGCAAAATGAACCAAATCAGAATGAGTTGAAGTCGCATAGAAGTCGCCAAACGACAAACGCCAAAAGCCACGATCAACATGTGTATGAGCGTGTGTGTGTGTGTGTGTGTGTATGTGAGTATGCATGTATTTATGTTTAGATTTGTATGTTTGTATATTGCGTGGAATTTTATGGCAAATGCGGTCAAAATTTTGAAATAGTAATGAAATTAGTAGTAAATAAATAGTTATACAACGCCCGACCACTTCAACTAGTTGTTGTTACTGTTGTTGCTGTTGCTTGTGCTGTTGTTTTGTGTAGTTTACAAGCATTAAAACAAACGCAATGCAAATAAAGTTCAACACACAAATGAATATAAAACTTATGGCATTAAATGAGAGGGGCGTGCAAGTCAAAAGTTTATATAACATCGCTTCTTTGCACTAAATATACATATCACTCCATCTGTGTGTGTGCGAGTGTGTGTGTGTGTGTGTGTTGGTGTTTCTGTGTTATTCGCTTGCGGTGTGTATGGCAAAACGATTTATGCGATGTTAGATAGAAATCGATTGAACTCTGGACTGAAGGCTACGTCAGGTAGTTGCAACAGCAGTCAAAATATTTTTCCACTTTAGCCATAACAGAGCAAAACAGTGAGTCACTGAGTGAGTGAGTGAGCGAGTGAGCGAGTGAGTAAAGGAGCGCTTGGTGGGTTGTGGGTGTGAGGGGCATGAAAGGCAATTACAGCAAGCACCAAAAACATCACTCCATTGCCTCTGCCGCTGCCTCTGCCTCTGCCGCTGCCGCTGCCTCTGCTGCTGCTATTGCACTTACGACAATAAACATGAGTTGAGTTTTACATAGCCATGATGCGCTTCAGTGTCGATTGAAATGAATTATGAGTGTGTCGGTGTTGGTGCGAGGTGAGTGAGGTGTGAAGGTGCAGCGAACAGTTGCATTTGTAGGCGGCACGCAGCTGTTTAGTGCCAACGGTTTTGTGTTTAGCTTCATCGATGGCGCTAACGCTCGAGTCCGATGTCGACATATTTGTGTCTGTGTCTGTCTCTGTGTTAGTGTTAGTGCTAGTGTCCGTGTTTCTGTGCAGTATGTTTTTTTGTTTTGCTTATGGTACTTCTTATGATTTATAGCGTTGAAATATTAGTTTGCTTATTTCAAATGCAACGAACACAGCACAGCACAGCAAAGCACACCAGAGCGGAGCCGAGCAGTGCTGAGCGGAGTGGAGTGGAGTCGAGCGGAGTATGGTAAGGTGATGCATTGCAGAGTGTGAAAGAGACAACAAACGGTCGACGATGACTATGAGCTATGTGCGACCACATAGCATGCAGCATGAATTCAAAAGCCAAAGCCACATTGCTCATTTTGAAACCGCACCCCAACAAGCAAACGAACAACAACCAAAACAACAAAAAATGGCGAAAAAATAAACAATTATATAAAAAGTAATAACGCAAAATATGTGCCGGCATATGTATGTGTGTGTGTGTGTGTGAATAAGAAAATAAAAAGAAAAAGAAAAGAAAAAGAAAAGGGGCAGAAGTATAAGTTAGGTCAGCTGGTTAGATTGTTAAGATAACATTCAAAATGAAATTGATGCAGAAATCGTGTGCGCTCTGTTAATAAATGACAACGACAACGAATTGCACACCACGAAATGGCACAGCGCATATTATTAGCAAAATGCAACGCGATGACGTCAACAAACGGTGAATTAAATAATATGCACATGGCATATACAGTGAAATGCATTATGACGGACCGTCCTTATAACAGGACAGCGCTAATAGTCACACCTATTTATTTATTTTTTTACTTATTAATTATTGAATAACAAATGACTGTCATTCGTATTATAAATTTATAAAGAATATAAAGTAATAGCTATAATATAGTATGATATAATGAACTCAATTTAATATTATACTATAAAAATAAAGTATGATCTTAAAGTAGTCTTAAAATATAATCACTCTCTGATCCGTTGGGGGAAATTTAATTGCATTATGCAAGCTTTGCCCCTACTCACAGCCATGTGTGGTCAGAGACGAGAAATTAACGAAAATCCGACATCTTGTAATGTTGATAAATAGAAGGTGTCAGCCAGCAATAGAATTCCCGAAACCTCGAAGATACCGACGAACCAAGATGTTAAGTGAAATCTGTGTGATTTCAGGAGGGAGGATCACATATCATTTATTGTAGTATTCATTAAATCGACCATAAAAATAAAATTCCTTCAATCGGATGATCTAAAAACCCGATTTCCAAACATTTTGAGCAAAAAATCTGACGAAATTCGTAAAATCTCATAAAAACGAAGCTGTTTCTCAATTAAAGTAGTAATGAAAGCTAAAGACTTCTATATCTATATACATACATATATGTCTGTAGATGGGATATGGATTCTTAAATATTCATAAATTCGTACGAAATATAAAATCATCTGGAACTTTTGACCAAGTGCTCAGAAGCTCGCACCGCCCTTAACAGACATCAGCCATAAGCGGTCAAACATATTGCAACGTTGAGTGAACGTTTGTGGGGGTTCTCACTGTACTCAGCTACACATACTTGCGTACAATTTATGTGTGTGTTGATAAATTTATGCAATTGTGCTTAAAGTGTTTGCAATAAAATTTGATTATGACGAGTGCAGACGCATGGCAATTGCATGAAACGGAAAACGACTCTGTGTGTGTGTGTGTGTGTGTGCTCGCTTGTGGTAAATATGTACAGTACAGTAAAGCGTACAGATGATAAATTATTTTTGAAGCATGGAAGGCAAAAAGCCATGAAGATTGACTAAAGGAAGTTGGCACAATGGTGGCTTGGTTGCTTGGTGGCAACGCTCATACGCAACGCGTTGCATGACAATTGTCATTTATCACATTTTTCACGCTGTTACTCATTATAAAAAGCAAAAACATTAAAAAAAAAAAGCAGCAAACACGCAAGTAAAACATTTAACACGAAGCGTGAAAGTAACTTTGCTCGCACACTCAAAAGATACAGAACAACACGCGCTCCCTGAGTAAGAAAGTGAGGGGGAGTGGAAAAAAATAATACTTATTCATAATACAAATGATCGTTAAAAGTCGGTTATTGAGGTTTCTATCAGTGTCACACCTCAAACGAAACAAAAGCGAAGCTCAACTCAAGTCAAGTCAACTCAAGTCGACTTCAACTCAATTCAAACTTGAACTGCAAAGTCAAAGTCACAAGCCATCAGCCATTAGCAATGTCATGCGTCATTGTGTGCGTGTGCGTGTGTGTGTGCGTGTGTGTGTGTGCGTGTGTGTGTGCCTGGTTGCGTGTATGTCAATGGCTTGATGTGTTTATTTGTCACACTTCACATTTCGCACCTGCCTAAAGCAACTCAAGCGGCGTGGCAGCGCGGGCGGAGGTGAAGGCGAAGCTGAAGACGACACAGAAAAAAAGAAAACAGCGGCAACTTTTTGCCGTGATAATCGATGTGTGACAATTATGCGCGCATTTATTGCATGCTTGACAAGACGCACAACAGAAATGGGCAAAGAAAAAACAACCAGACCAGCGCACAAGTCAAAGTGAAGCGTACACAAATATGGCGCGCAACAAAGGCGGAAGTGACAGCGACAGGCAGACAGGCAGACAGAGAGACAGACAGACAGCAGTGCGACACGGAAGGTACGTTGACGACAGCGCGCCTGCCAAACAGACAGGAGGACAGACCGACAGACCGACAGACGGACGGACTCAAAGCAGACAAAAAGTCGGCTAGGCAACGAGGGCGGATATATGTATGTATGCACGGACAGACAGGCCGAACGACCGACGGACGGACAAACGGACGGATGACAGGAAGGAAGTCAGGAAGGAAGTAAGAAATGAGAGCAAAACGCAAAGAGGCGATTGGAAAATCGTTTAATTTGCATAAAAGTTTCGCTTTGCACAAAAAAAAAACGTTTAAAAAAAAACGAAATTCGAATTGGTGTTGTCGCAAATGCAATGAATTTAAGTAATGGTTACTTGAGTATTCGTTACAGTGTTTAGCAAAGTGAGCAGTGAAGTGATAGCGAAAATATCAAAAATTCAAATTTTGTTTACAAAAAGACAATCAAAAGATAAAAAATGAATACCGATAAATACGCATGACAATAGTTCGCTTGTAGATAAGAAGAGGTAAGCGAGCAATGCAATGCACAAAGACACATGGTATTGTGTCTGTTTTCATGTCGAACAGAGAAATAAGATAAGATAAAAATGTTTTACATGAAAAATGACACATGAAGTTATTTGGAGAGTATTTGCTTTGAATAACTCGTTACATGATTACTTGTGAGACACTTGACGTTGATGACAGACAGACAGACTTGATAGCTGCGCTTTGGCAACAGCATGTAAAGGATAACAAGGCACGCCAGCAAGGCATGAACAGAGACACGCGCACATGCACGACAAGAAGCAAAACTCAAACTTTAATGATTACTCACACTCACACACACTCACACACACACAAGACATTAGGAGAAGCGAAAGCAGCAAGACAGCAAAAAATTCAGTGCATAAGACACGCAACAAACAACAATATGTAACTACGTGATTTGACTACAGACGACCGCAGATTAAGTCGGAAACATCAACCGGAAAATAAGGCAAAAAAGAAGAAGACCAAGCAGAAAAAAATAACAATAATAATCAACACAAATGAGCAAATTTAACATTTAAACCATTAAGCGAAAGAAAATGTGTCAAATAAATAAATAAGCGGAAAATGAAGACGAAAAATTCAAATAAGCAAAAAAAAACAGAAACAGAGAACAGAAGTTAAATACGGATAACTCAGCGCGACAGTTGAAGGTGCAAGCCAAAGTGAAATTTAATTTTATGACTCATTATACACGCACACGCACACACACACACACATACACGCGCTTAGCATATCTTCTTCATTCAGTTGCGCCTTCGATTTAATGAGCTTTGTGACACTTTTGAGTTGCCGCAAACACTTGGCAACTTTACGCATCTACAAACAACGCCACCCCTCCCCCTTAGAGTGCCCAAACGCACAATGCAAAGCCATCTATATGTCATGCTATACCACAAGCATTTCCCATGTGTCACACACACACACACACACAAGCTTTGCTTCTTCACAACCTGTTACTAGGACTTTGCTCCTTTATTTGCCTTATTTATTTTTTTTGGCTTGCAACATTTTTCTTTGTTGCCGTTGTTGTTGTTGTTGTTGTTGTTATTGTGCTGCCATGTTCATGTTTCTTTTTTAATACTTTTACTTTCGATTCAATTGCGAAATCAAACGAGCGTGTCTGCTTGCATGCATACATATATCTTCGTATGTTTCTTTATTTGCTTGGCTGCGTGTGTGTGCGTGTAAAAGACACCCACAAGACATTGATGAAAAAACATACATACATACATATATATAAAAATGAGGAAAATAACAAAATTGTGCCCAGCGACTTATTGTGAACGGGTGTATTGTCTATTCAAATCGAAACGTTTTCAATTCAATGTGTTTGTTTGCTTCTTCCTCTTTTATGCGCTTCTCGGTGACGGTTCTTGTGCTTTTTAGGCAATATTTCGTGAAGTTTTTATTTTTGAAAAGTTGTACTGATCTGGAAGCCGGAATTAAAGACGTTTTACCACGTAGGTTAAATCCAAAACACAGTTTTAATAAGCAAAGACGTCGCTATGTTCTAAATCATGGAAGCAAAGCCATGGTCTGAGCCATAGAGAGATACTTATAAGACTTGTGCACAATATTCGGAGTAAATCGGTTAATTAAAACTGGAGATATTATGTCGAGATCGAAATGAATGAAATGAAATATCAACTCTTAAGCTTTAATTAACCCGAAACACCGAACTGTCAGATAATTTTTACCATCAGTTTAGTGATTCCGCTACTGTCCATACTGTCAGCAGCAACCCACACATACACACACGTCTTTATATGCGAAAATAATCGCATTTCCGTTCTGCGATTGTGATTAGCGTGCGCGATATGCGACGAAATTCCTCGTACTTCGATCTGTTTCCTTTCTATTGCTTACTCACTCTTTTAACTTATTTTAATGCTGCACGGTTTTTTATATCGCATGTGCAATTGTATAAAAATGCTCAAATGTGCGCGAGTGTGTGTGTGTGTGTGTGTTTGTTTGATTATTTGCGCGTTTATCGTTTATCGTTGTTGGCGCTTTGCTTTGTGCGCTTAAGCATAAATTTTACACGTTCAATTCAAGTGAATCGGAAACTTTTATTTATTTACTTTACTTGGTTGAGTTGATTCGCTGCTCTTGTTGTCGCTGTTTTATATCGCCTGCATATTTTTTTTTCTTGTTGTTATTTACTTTATTTATTTATTTTTTTTTTCTTTGTTTGCTTTTTGTGATAATTCAAATAAAAATGTTGAATGCATGGCAACATGCTAAAAAAAAAGTAAGCTAAAATTAAAGTGTTGTTGTTGTGTTTTTTCTGGTTCAAGTTGATGTAGGGCATTTTTATGACTCAAGCGTTAAAAATTCGGAAGTCCGAAGTTCAAAATGTACGTATTACTTTATATTATTATCTCTAGTTTTCTTTTGTATTTTCATACCTTCTACACACTGTCTAGCACAAAATAACCCTTTCCTTCATGGTCACACCTCAAAGACAAAAACTAAAATGTTTTGTAAATTCCACATTTTTCGAACGATTTTCTTGTTATTTGAACAATAAATATTTCAATGAGATATGTAAAAAGATATACGATTTCTACTACGATTGGAACATGGCACCGCCTACGTCTTTGCCGGGTGTAATACTGTCGTGTGTACTCGTCATTACTGATTTTCATAATTGATTTTGACGTCAATGAGGGTTTCTTATCTTCAACGTCAAAGGAAGCATTATAACAAGGGTGGTAGTACTCACGATCATAGTGATGAAGTTGTTAAGCTGAACTATGCTCCAAAAAGTGGAAAAAACCATAAATGAAAATAAAAATACATTTACCAATAGAAACTCTGGAATAAAAGTATCGTTGCCAATAAGAAAATGACGCAAAGTTGTGAAAAAGTTGAAAGTTTCAATAGCAAAGCAACAATTTTGCTTTTGGCATAGTCAAAGTGCTTGCAACAAAAGTAAGTTGACATTTTCGTATTGTTGTTCTTGTTATTGTAGCTGATGCTATTATTATTGTTGTTGTTGTTGTTGTTGTTGCATTTGCATAAATGTATCCTGCTTATCCTGCTGGGCTTCATTCAGAGTTGTTATTGAAGTTTTCCAAGAAGCATAAAACGGCCAAAGGATGTGTTGATGATGATGACAATGTAAATGATGACGATGATGATGAAGCTGATGAAGATGCGAATAACAATGAAGATGGCTTAGCAGGATAATGCCAGCATGGACTTTAGACATATCTCATAACGAAAATCTCTTACACACACACACACACACACATTCTTATATAATATTTTATCTTCTGCCGCCCACACAGTCTCTCTCTCTCTCTTTCTCTTTCTTCCACTTGTTTCTTAACTGTGACAATGCAATAGTTTTTCAATTGTTGCTAACATAGACAGAGTCAAAATAGTTAAAGTTAAACAGACAGTGTGACATACTGACGATATATAAGTCGCCAGAACGGACGTTTGGTCAGACGGACGTTCGGACCAAGGAAGCATAGAACCACAACCAGCTATCGAATTTGCGACTCTACTGTAGCTCGCATAACTAACATACTCTGACACATGCAAACACACACACACACGCACACACATACACACACACTCACACACACACACACAGACAGAGATGTCAAGATGAGTTTGTTTTGCTGTAAGTTTTTCAATTTGAATCGTTTGGACCAATAGGCGGCAACAGTGTTAAAAAGATAGGATAGCTAGAGAGTTTTTGAAGAAGCGAAGCGAACAACGACAACAAAAAAGAGACTGTAACCAATCCGTTCGTCTTGGCTTGTTGTCGTTCGTGGTAAGCTGAAAGTTTCTTGTGGCTTTTTGTGGCATTCTCGAAAACTTTGCCACACTTTTTTTTTTGTTTTTTACTTTATTTTATTTTAATATTTTTTTTTTGTATTTTGATACGTTTTTCGTAAGCCATTTTCAAATGTTGAGCTAATTTTTTTACTCATACTTGTTTTTTTTGTTATTTTTTGAGTATTTTATGCCGTTTGTGCATTTTAAATGCTTTTAGTAAAATGCTGAAAGATAAAGTAATATAAGACAACTTTATTTATGCACATCATGTTTGTGTGCGTGTGTGTTTGTGTATGACAGATTAAAAGTAAGTTATGAAATTCGGCTTAAACTGATTGTTGGTATTACACCACATTGCTTACACTGTAGACCACCTCAGCATCTCTGATCATGTAATTGTGTGTGGTTTTCACACACAATTATATCTTCATGCCACATGTGCATGATCAATTAAAACAAAAACCGATTTAATTGCACAAAGTATGTGAATTAATTCCATGATTCACCATACACAATTTCAAAATAATAAAGCGGGTTAATCATCTTTGCGTTTAAAAAAAAAAATAAAAATAAAAAAAAAATAAAACAAAAAATAAAAAAAAAAGTTGTATTTTTTCGGTTGTCCTGGGCGCAAATTTTGTTATCAAACTTGAATTTCTTCAAAATGTTCATCAAGGTTCACGCCAACTAAAGTCATTCTACACTTAAGCGCCATCTGTGAATGGTTATTTTAAATTTGTTGTTTTTTTTTATTAACTAAACAAAAACATAATTTTGGTTGAAACATTTAATTATTTAAGTATTAATAGATGGCATTTTTAGAAAAAAAAAGAAAAAATAAATAAACATAAAGAAAACGACAAGAAGATCAACTTCACAGTTGGAATCCCCCCATTAAAATATAATAATTTAGTCAAAGTACTAACGTGGCTTTATTGTCGTGATTTCTCAACTTTACCGTTCGGTCGGTCGGTCTGTCAGTCTACCGGTCGATCGCTTGTATAAAAAATCAAATGCACAAATTTGCGTTTCACTCAAAGCTCAGCGGTGCACTGTAACGTATGAGAGTCAACTTGATACTTGACAGCCTAAAAAGCAACCGAATTATTCTCCAAACAGGAAATTGAACGAAGGTAATTTAATAAATAATACAAAACAAAAAAAAAACGAATGTCTTGTTGAGCAAAAAAAAAAAGTTAGCGCAGTTTAAATGGAAAATTGATAGGCGAATAAAGTAAGCAAACAATATAACGACTAATAAAAATAGACGATGTTGATATCAGCAAATCGAACAATAACCTGAGCTTAAGCAATTGAAGTCCGCCTAACGGATTATGTTAGTTGAGATGATAGTCTAGTATAAATGAGCGACAAGAGCGTTAGGAAAGAGACGGAGACGGAGACAGAGCGAGAGATAGTAAAAGCAAGTGAGAATGAGAAATTTGCAACAGCTTTTGATGTAATGCGCATCAAATGCACGCGACTACAGATTCTACTCATTGCAAAACTAACGTTTCAATTTCAGTTGAGATTTAGTATTGGAACGTGCACAACAGCCACGAAACGAGACAAGTTAATAAAGATTATAGAATCAGAGACTATAATCGAAATGATGTTTAGTTAATCAAATATAGGAGGTAAAATTATTGTGAAATTATTGTTAATCGACAATATTCGCTGATAACTTGACTCTAAGTAAAAAAAAGGCCTAAAAAATTGATCAAAAAAAAGATAATAATAAAAAATAATTAAACAGACAACAAGCTTAGAACAGCAACTAAAAAAGAGATAGCGACGAAACTTGTTTGTTTAACATTAAATTTGTTTGTTGCTTTGCCATTTGCCATTTGTTGCTGTTGTTGTTGCCGTTGCCGTTGTGCTTGTGGTTGACTTTGCTGCCGTTTTCGCCAGCAAGCTTTGATATGCGTTGCGTGCGACTGCGACAGCGTTTTGTCTTGTTATTGCCGCTGCCTACGTCGCTGCTGCTGCTGCTGGTGCAACTATTGCAGCTGTTCGTGCCAAATACAGACGCATGTGAGTATTGCATTTTTTGGTTTTTATATGCTTCGTTGCCAAAGAAGAAATCATCATTACTTTCTTTATAATTTTTGTTAGTAAAAGTGCTCATACACTTTGGCGGCTGCACATCAACGCAATTCGGCAATGGCAAATGTCTGCCGAGGAATCAATGTGAATTCTATAATGTACAACTGCTCGAAGGTGAACACTGTGAATCGCAATTGCGACGCGGCTTGGTAAGACGTAATAGAAAAAAGATACTTTTATAGCTTCGTCATATTTTGTTGCTTTTTTATTGTAGATTTGCTGTCCAAACAGTCCCGATAGTTTGCCATTGATAGCGGCTCGCGTCGATCAGACAACAGTCAAGCCGATTGTGCAGCCAACAGTGCAGGCGACTGTGAAGCCGGCCATAAAACCGGCAGACGCTTTGCCAAGTGCGCCGCACTGCGGACTCGAGCTGGTGGATAAAATCTACGGCGGCACCAAGACATCCATACTGGAATTCTCATGGACGGTGCTGTTGCTGTATACATCAGGTGACTATGCTTGCAACAACAACAACCACAAACTATTAACCGATCCTTAAACAGCTGATGGCGGACAATTGGAAAACTGCGGCGGCAGCTTCATTGCACAACGCTGGGTGCTGACCGCCGCACATTGTGTGGCGCCGAAATTCGTGGCCGCTGGCTACAATTTGACCGGCGTCCGCTTGGGTGAATGGAATCGGACAAGTGATCCGGACTGCGTGCCACTAGCACACGGTCGCAAGAATTGCGTCGAGCCACATGTCGATGTGCGCCTTGATCGCATATTGCCGCATGTCGACTTCGATGACCGTCGCTATGGTCATGACATTGCGCTCTTGCGGCTCGAGCGTCCGATCGATTGGCGTCTGAAGCGTCATCATCATATTACGCCGATTTGTTTGCCCCAGTCGGCGGCTCTGCGTGACGATTTGCTGCAAGGCTATGGCGTCGATGTGGCCGGCTGGGGACGCACCGAGTTCAATGATACACGCAGCGCGGTGAAGCGTAAGGCAATGCTGCGCGTCTCGTCACTCGACACATGCCGGCCACTGTACGCCGAGTTCGGTTTTACGATCAGTGAATCGCAACTGTGCGCATCCGGCGGCACGAATGTCGATACATGCCGCGGCGATTCCGGCGGTCCGCTGATGTACGAGGTTAACGATGCTCATAGTTATTACGTACTCGCCGGCATTGTATCGTTTGGCAAAGTTGCTTGCGGCGAGAGCGATTTTCCGGGCGTGTACACACGTGTTGGTGCCTACATCGATTGGATACGCACGACGATCGAGGAGAACTCACAGTAGCCCGCGCGCGCGTTAGCCAACATTTTGCGCTCAAAGAGAATAAGAAAATAAGGAAATAAGTCCAACTCAAGTTTAAGTGAAATCAATACTCCTAACCACTTTGCAACGCCAAAAGTTATTTCGAATGCGCTGAATTTACTCATATGCCATTTGTAAGTTACATTTGCAGGCAAGTTAAAGACAAATATCGGTGCGATAAAAGATATTTTCCATAGTATAAGTAATACACATATATTTTTTTTTAAATAAATACTTTTTTTTTTATTATTTTTTAAATAAAAGAAATGCTTTCAATTTTCGATTTGTTCATTATAAACTATACAAAAAAAAATTAAAAAAAAAAACCTTAGAATTAGTTTTGCCAAAAAAAAATTTATATATATATATAAATATTTATGTAAAGAAGAAGCTATACAAATAAATACCTAATGAATAAATTACGTCTAAGCTTTTAATACTAATATTTTTTCTTTCTTTCTTCCTTAAAGCGCTCAGCGGTGGTAAGAATGAAAGAGAGAGAGAGAGAGAGAGAGAGAAAACATGTTCGATAACGCAAATAAATCGCGCCATAACAAACCGTCAGTTAAGCTTTTGGCTTGCCAGCCCCCTTGCCAGCCCCCTAGTGGCACCTTACGTGCCGTTCACTTCTTCCGGCCAAAATAGAGTGCACGCCGGCAACGATCGCGATGATCACGCATTTTACCCGCCGGACATGGCTGTGTCAGCTTTTGGGTCACAAGCAGCTGACTAACTTTAACTGTCGGCGTACGATTATAGAAGATGACACGTTTCGCCGCTGCCGACACACTGAACTGTGCAATCATGAACATTAAAATGCCCAAACAGCATAGTAAAAGTTTTTGAAAATGCATGATTTATGAAGACAAGAAATTCGGCAATAGCCTTTTTTCACTTTTTGCTCAAAGTTCTTGAACGTTGTGCAATTATTGTTGATTTTTCGTTGGCACAAAAATCCTACAGCAATCGATCTTTTCTTGTCCGTTTCGTCGTTTGGTTGTTGTATTGCTTGATTAGCAATTGTATATTAATACATCATTCAATTGTAATTCTCTTTTTTTATTTCTATTATTATTTTCGCGCTCGCGTGCCGTGTTCTTCAAATTGATCGGTTTGGCATTGTTTGTTTGACTGACTGTAAACGTCGTGCAACTGGCGGTGTCAACCTATTAGAGCTTCTCGGCTCTCAGTCACCGATTTTATTTTATATTTTCATATTCCGTTTTTTTTTTTGCATTATTTTTATTATTTTTACGTGCAATAAATGCCGATAAGTAAAATATGCGACGTTGGTTCGATAAGATAAGCGCGAAAATGTTAGCGGCGTGTTCCCATCGATGGTACTTTTTGGCCAAGTAATGCTTGCGTCTTAGATACATCGATGTCAACGCTTGTGCCACTGATAAGATATAAAAGAAACGACAACGAAGTTTTCGGTATTAGCAAAGCAATAACAATAAAAATACCAGCAAGCATTCTATTTTCGTAAAATTATTCCATGCCAATATTGCGCGCAACATGCCAATGACGAAATTTCTTGGGAATTTCAATTGATCGCTACGTAAACGAACTGAAACGAAACAGTGATTGTTGTTTTTTTTTTTTGTTATTTTGTTTCGTTTTGTACTAGAAAACCGAGCGTAGAAATTCCACAACGGTGTGTTGTATTTCTGTTCAAAGTGCACATCATTATTGGCGTCGTTAGCTGACCGCAACATATGCGCTCATCAGCCTACATGTGCTGCTCTTCATGGCGACACATCATTTCTTATCGCTTCTGCACGTTTATCAGTGACGTACACGATTTCCTGCTTGCCGCTTGATAAAAAATAGCAACAAATGTATTAAAACCTATGTCGTAATGAGTTCTGCGTAAGCATATTTGCAGCAATTCATAGTAAAAGATTGGTAAAATTAAAAAAAAAAATTCCCCAGAAGTCATGACTAAATTCTAAAGACATTAGTTGGTTGCGTTAAATGTTGCGCCTACGTGTATGCAAACATTTTTCTAAATAGTTCAGAGCTTACAAATTTCACTTCACGATCAAAGCTTTCTTAATGGAAAAGCTTGTTGATGAAAGCATCAGATGTAGATGTGTGCATGCGAGTGGGCGGGTGAGTGAGAGAGAGAGCTACTGAAGGCGAGTGGTAGCAGTTGTGGCAAAGTGTATAAGCACAAAAATGTCTGTTGGCTGATACAAAACTGCATTCGGTATTTCTTTTATTTCGGTACGCTGATAAGTCAATAGGTCAGTGACCTCGGGCAAGTTAAAATAGGCTTACAAAATTATATTGTATCTAAAGCCAATTGACATATGTAAGTCTTGTGACTGTTGATTAGAGTTACTTATCGAATCGCGCAATTATTACAACTTGTTTAACAAATGTTGAACACCAAATTGAAATAAAAAATGATTTCAAACGAATTACAATTATTTGACTTATCAGCTCTAGTGGCAACACCAATTAAACAGAGATATTACTGTCTTGTACTGGGAACTTTCAAGAACAAGGCAGTTGCGACTTTCATATGATTGCAGACTGTTAATGGAAGAACATACAAAATCTGTTGAATTGAATTTTTTTTTTAATTTGATAAAAAAAATCGATTCATCGATTAAAAAATTAAAAAAAACATTAATTAACACAACAATAAAACAAAAGAAATTTAATAAATTAACTCATTTGCGTATATTTAAATACTTAAAAAGTAACATAATTTTAAAACATTTATAAATAATACATTTTATAACACTTAATGTGCACGCACGCACACACACTATAAAAAATTGTCACACAAATGACTTTTAAAGAAAAAAAAAAAATTGGAAAAAAAATGATTTATAATAAATATAATACATATAGTTTCGGCTTTTGATAAATAAATAATGACACGTTATTTTTTGTATCTTTGTTGTTATTGTTAATGTTATTGTTATTGTTAAAATAGTTGTTGTTGCCTTGCCATTGACTGAGCAACAGTTAAATGAGAATTGCGGTAATGCGGCATGAAATTGATCGTGAAAGTGCGATGAAAGAAGCGTGAGGGTGAAGCGAGCGGTGGAGATTCATGCACGTAACGCGCGCGTCGATAGACCCAAATCGCAATCAGCATTTGACACCATCTAGAAAACGAAACGGAAAGAAAACAAAAGCAACGTCAGTGATAAGCGGCACATCAATGACAACAACAACAATATAATCATCATCATCATCATCATTAAACAAAAACGACATCATATCAATGGCATGCAAAAGAGCGCACAGAGAAGTGCGAACCAAGCATTGCACATGTATGTACGAGCAAAGCGAACAAAATGCTTTGGTTGAAGATCCATGATTGTGCTTTCGTGGAGACTCACCTGCATTGTACGAAATGATGCGACGACAGTTGCCGCGATGATCGCGCATATGACACTTTTCGCACGGTTCCTGTTTGCTGCGCGTCGCAAGAATTTGTCCCGTAAAGACTTTCATGCTACGTTCGGCGTGAAATATCACACGTCGTGATTCGGTTGGCGTGGGCGTGCAAATCACCAATAAAGCGAGCAAACAAAATGTGTAAACGAATAAATTTCCAAATATTTTCGTACTCATTTTGTGATCTTCTGTGTTTTGTTGTTGTTTTTTTTTTTTTTTTGGTTTACTTAACAATTTATATATTAAATAAATAAATTGTTTGTTGTCTTAAGAGTATAAATTTTGTGCTTTGAGCGCCAAATTGTGTAATCGTGTAATTTTCGCCAATTCACGTGTATCGCGTTGACTAAAATTGCTTGATTTATTCGTATAAATAAACTATACTTTTATTTATTATTATTTTTTCTTAAGCTTTTTTTTTTTTTGAGAGTTTTTTGGTTACTTCTTTTGCTACTTGTTGTAATCTAATTGGGCAAAAAGTGCTTTGGTTGCCTTTAAAAACTGTTAACTGCTTCGCTCAAATGCCGGTATTTAACTGATTATATATGATTTCTACTGGTAGTACTTAAGAACTCCTATCACATTCTCAACCACGATATCAGTGCGCTCGCTCTGTACACACAACAACACAACAACACACAGGCACACATGTATGCTTGTGTGTGTCAATAGATGTGAATATTGAAGGCAAAGTAAATATTGAAGTCGCACAAGTAGAAAGTTTTGTATTTGCCATTAAAGTTAACTCAATACTGGGTGACCGCATGACGTTTTTCACATAGGATATATATGAATGTGTGTGTGTGTTCATATGTTGCATGTGTTCATTGTCACGTCTTTGGGAATTTAAGGCGTTTATGCATTTAGAAAAGCCCCTTACACATTTTTTTGTTTATTACCGATCATGCGCACAAACATATAATTTTACCAGATTTCGTCATTACGGAAATTTCATTTCATCGATCATGCATGGCATTCATTGAACGCAAGCACGAGACCATACGCATTAATATTCAAAGCACCCTGTATTAATACGATAAATCTTATCTTGCTGCTCGACACAATCTCAGCAATTGAGCGTGCCTCGCAAATGTACATTTTATACGCTATTTACAGTTCGAGGGAATTCTTGTCATTATGTTGGTTGTAGTACAATAGAAAAATTAATGATTACTTTATGAGATATTATACAATGTTTTCTTTAAAATTACGTATTCGCACAAATTGAACTTTGATATAAATATAAAAATTTAAAGTTAGCTTCCTTTTGATAATAAAAAACATAAAACTTTTTTTTTTGTTTCTTAACTAATATGTAAATCAATTATATGTTCTATTATGCTGTTATGACTTGGCGCCATGTGTTAGGCTATACAAATTTAATAATTTACGATGCAATAAAAAACCCCAGCAGTTCTCATTATGTGAATTGTCCCATTTTCGATAGTTTAGGACTAGTTTTCAACTGTCGAATTTAGAGATAGCCTCATGGAATATAGAATATTTCCATTACGAAACTTGTACCCAACTGTCTGTCGAAGAACTAGTCAAAGGTGGCGCTTTATCCCACCAGTCAAAAACAAAATGTCGGTTTGATCCATTTCCGTTATTCGGAAGCTAGTTTTCTACTAGTGAATTTGGGACTAGTATTTTATATAGACAGAGAAAATGTATAAAAGCACCAGTCTAAATAAAAATATTTTAAATAAATAGAATTTGTCAAATATCAAAATCTCTAATGTTGCCTGCTGTAGCTCAGAGTTTAGTTTGCTGGACTATGAAGCCGAAGATATGGGGTTCAATACCCAGTGCAACCAGAATTTAAATATTTATGAAATTAATGTATATCAATTCAATTTTTATTAATAATAAAGAATAATGTTTTTAAATTAACTATTATATGCAAAAATTATTTTAATTGGTAATAGTAAAAAAAAACCCAACTACTCTGTCCAATTAGATTGTCCCATATTTTTTGTTCATATGCCCCAAACTGGTGCAGCAGGACTAGTACGGTAACTAATCGAAAGCGGTCGAAATGTGATAATTGACCGCTGCCTGTGACTTCCTCTAGTAAAAGTTTACAGTTGAAAGCATGGAGAGTAGATTGAGCTGGCATTAGTACTGGTTACATTTGAACTAATTCAAACCTTAGTTCTGTACTAGTTGCGTAAATTACTGAGACAATAAAAACAAAAATTCGTGCGAAAAGTATTAGACAATTGTTTAAACAGCTGAGCACTTTCAGGGAAATCATTGTGCGCCAACGCATCGTATACAAAATAATTGACGATTGTCAAAAATTTTTGGTAATTTTGATGTTTTGTCATACAAACTTTTGAAGAAACCACACACTTTTGCAGTTGTAACGACGTCACGCTTACGCTAAAGTTTATGGATAGCATATATCACGTCAAACGGCTTATCGGTAACAATGTATCGCTTGCGTATGCATATTGCCCTATGTGCCTATATGCGCGCAGTTGATACTGATCTCTTTACGACTTAAATGATTTCATGCGACATAACGATCGTTGCTCGTGGTCATAGGTGTGCACCTTTGGCTTTGGCATGCGCTCGAAATTTCCGAATAAAAACAAAAAAAAAACACAATTGAGATAAAGAAAAATAAATGAAATTAGAAAAAAGAGTGTAAGAAACATTGTTTGATTTGGCGAAATGTTTCCCAGAATCGTTAAAAATAGTAAGCATGAGTCACGGCACTGCAGAGGCATTGGTGGTTTCCAGTATCTTGCATCAGATACAATTGTCGCAAATTGTATCTTGTTAGGCAATTTGCGGGCTCATGTTTGTTGTTGGCTTGCGTTGCGTTTATCTAAACAGCGACAGACTCAACAATTTCACAATTTATCACAGCACTGACGAAATTCCGGCGCTCTGCACTCTTCACATCTGTGCGCTTCTATTTATGATTTTGTAAATTTTTGTTGAATTATTTTTTGAGGTGGTTATTCTTTTTTGTTTTTATTTATTCATTTGTTGTTGTAGTTATTGCTTTCATAAATCACATTTATCACGTGCTCAATTGACACCATACAAGTCCAAATGGTTAAATGACTTTTTAATGATGTTTACTTTTGGCGCCTATTTGCACATAAATACACATACTCTCACACACACACACACACAATTTGAATTTTGATACCGTGACTAATAGCAAACGACAACACATTTGAATCACGGTTCGGACTTTACGCCATGTCGCAAATCCCAAGTACAAAGTGTGGGTGTGCTGACTTGCAGTCGATTCCTTGGTTTTTTGGTTTTTTTTGTTTATTGCTTTCCTCTTTCATTGAATTCTTCGATTAACAACACTTCCATTCATCATTATCAACGTTATCAACAAATCTTTGAGCTAATAAATTTAATTAGGTTTTGATTACGGGTAGCGCACAGCGACACACAAAAATTGACAGTGAAACACACAAAATAAAATTAATAATAACAAAAATTAGAACATAAAACCAACATTAAATCATACAATGAAATAGTTTCCTATGACGTTGGCAATCCGACCGTTAATTTTCTCCAACATATTAAGCAATCTGTTTACAATTATTGAAGGGAGAAAGAGTGCTGATGATAACGAGAACGTTTTTTTGTACAGTGGAGCATATGAAAACTTACCGTTCGACAGCGTCCACGATGATCGAGCACGGCGCCGTGGCGGCATGGATTTTTGTTCATATCGAAGAGGCTGCCCTTCTCCACTGAGCTCTGGTTGCGATAGAAAATGACACGCGCATCTGCTGCAGCAAATGCAAACGTCTTTATGCGGCGCGTTAGCAGTGACGGCGTTAGACCGCTGAGCAGTGTTAGCACTAGAAAGGTCTTGAGCAGTGACACCTTCATCTTTACATAAACTCTTCTGCTTATAATTTTAAGCTTATTTTAATGTTGTTTTAATTGAATATGTTCTGCAATGTTGAACTCCACGTCGTTGCGTGTGTAGCTACATACTGAGCTAAGTTAATCGCGGCCAGTTGCTGTCCATGTACATCATGTTTATACGCTTGTTTGTCTCTCCGTCGTAATACTCACGCTGTATTTATTTATTCTTATAAAATTATTGTTTTTTTTTTTTTTTAATACTGCTTATCACTCAAGTGGATTTGTTTTTGTTTAAGTCTATAGTCATTTGAATCTGTGTTATTTGAGTTGCTCAACAGCTTGTTTTTGCTTTGCTGCGAGACTCTCATTAAGAATATAATAAAATACTGCTTACTTTTAGGCTGACATTTCAGAAGCGTAATGCGTAGAGTGGCACACTGACTCTGTTACTGTTACTGTTACAGTTACTGTACCTGTTATCAAACGCATGCTAATAGATACGAATACTAAATTAAATTTAAACATTTATTTATTTATTTTCATTTTGCATATACGCGCATGTGTTTAATTTAAAAATTTGCTAAGGGAAATCAAGTTAAATTTAATATTAGAGATATAAAAAAAAATATTTAAAAAAAAAATTGAAAAAAAAAAATGACAATTTGTGCGTCTGTTGGTCAACGCGCTGTGGGTGCCTGCCCCGCACGATAGACGCGATTGTCCGGATCGATGGTGACCAGTTCTGTATTGACAAACAAACAAGTAAACAAACAAACAAAAACCAAACCGCAAAGTTAAATACACTAATGAGAAATGCCAACGAACATAGAATACTCACCACGTTTGTAATCCTTGCTGTAATTGAGCGGCTGCTGCTGCTGTTGTTGTAGTTGGTGTAGTTGTTGCTGGCGCCGTTGTTGCACATTGCTTAATGAACGCGGTCGTGGCTGCCGTTGCAGCATTGCAGCCTCCGCCAACTCCTCCTCGGAGGTGGCCAAGTCACGTTGCAAGAGGACATTGCCATCGCTGCGATAACGACGCACAGTGTGCGCTTTCTTTTGTCGCCGCATTTGCGCATGCAACTCAGCGATATTCTGCAGGCTTTGCGCATGTTGCGCCACCGGCGCCGTTGCTGCCAGCATTCTGACGGGTGCCAAGTGCTGATGTGCTTTGGCCAATGAACTCGTCGACTGACTTTTGGGCGTGCCATCGCCGCTCTCACGCAATATATTCTCACTCGATGAGTTTTTCGTGCGACGCCGCCGTTGCCGCTGCCGGCTGAAGCTCTCCTCCTGTATGACGAGCGTGCCCGCCTTGCTGGTGCGCAGGAAATAGCGTGGCGCATGGTGGACTTCTTGCTCGACGGCGTACTCGGGCGATGAAAAGCGGCCCTTGTTGTAGCTGAAACGTTCCAATATGGACTCAGAATGTGCCGGCGAACGGCCCGAAGAACTGTGCGAGCGCCGATAACGTCGCTTTTCGCGCGGGCCCGACGATGAGGAATTCGTGGGCGTTGTTGCGGTCGTTGTGGTCGTCACCGTTGAGGGCGGCGTGGGATAGTTGGCCGCATAATGGCGGCCATTGTGTGACAACTTTTCGCTGGAGTCATTGTCCACCTGAAAGCGCACGCCCCTCAGCGAGCTGGAACGTCTTGAGCATCTCTGATCATCGTCGGGCAGTTCGTTTGTATAGAAGTCAATGCATGAACCGCTGCCACCGCTGGCACCGCCATGGACGCTTGTTATCGGCGACAGCCGCTGCAAGCTACTAGTGCGACTTGTGCGTGTTGGCGTTGGCGTTGTGGACGGCGTTGCGTCCTCAATGCGCAGACCGTTGAATTCATTATCGAGCGCTTGACGTATCGATGGCGTCAGCAATGAAGTCGCCGCGCGCTTACGCGTCGTGCTGCGTCGTCGCCTCGCCTGCTGCTGCTGCTGTTGCTGTTGCTGTGCATCTGACAGCTTTGTCACGTCACTTTCCGGTGGCGTCTCGGGCTGACGATAAACATGCTCCGTCGAATTATCCGCATCGATGAGCAACTCACCGGTATGGTCATAGAGTAGTATGCGTGGCAGCGCAATATTTGTGCACGAACGTGATGTCGTCAGCTCCCATTTCCAATGCTTTGGCTTCTTTAACTTCAAACTCAGTATATTTGCCAGCGGATCATCGTCTTCATCCGCCTCTTCCGCCTCGCCTGCTGCAGTTGCTGCAGAGGCTTTGCCATTAGAATTCGCATCCGTGGCAGCTTCTGTTGCTGTCATTCGGCCGCCATTGAAACTCGCATTGGGCGATGGCGTCGGCGCTGCTGCGCGTTGCATGCGTTGCTGCCGCTGTCGCTGCACGTTCATGAAGAATTCTGACATTGTTCTGTGTCAACAGCAATTGTTGTTAATGATCTTTTCTGCGTATGCGTAATATTTTTCTATTTTTTTTCTTTCAATATTCTCCACCTTGATTTGCTGCTCACTTAGCCATTTGCTGCTTGACTGCTCAGCTGTTTTGCTCTGCTCTGCTCTGCTCTGCTTTTCTCTTCCTCTAATTTTCCACCTGTTTGACGTGCGTTATTTGTGTTCAGTGCCGTTGCTTGTCGCTCTGTCTGTCTGTCTGTCAGTCTGTCTGTTGCGTTGCTCACTGCTGTGCTAAGTTCTTTCTTTTGCTTATGTCACAAGATTCACGCTCGTTTAGCTCAGCAACAAACTAAGAAGGCTTTCTCCCTCTCCCTCTCCCTCTCCCTCTCTCTCTCTCTCTCTCTCTCTCTGTCGCTCTCTGGCTAGTTTGCTGCGTTGCGATTAAAGATCAACGTTTAGCCGCTGGCAGCGTGCCAACGTTAACAGCAACAACATAAACAGACAAGATTATTGTTTATTTAAATGAGCCGTTGAAGTATACAAAATATTCTTGCTTCACTCTAGACTCGCCCTCCACTGCACTGCACTGAAATCGTCGATGACGAAGACGACGCTATTCATCAGTATTGACGACGCCGCAAATGTTCTGCTCTTTCTTGAACTTTGTTTCTTTGACTTTTTATTTATTTATTTTCTTTTCTTTTCTGGTTTTTATAGCGTTTTTTTTATGATGCCGTTTCTAATACAAATTCGTTGTCTTCAATAAGCTTGCAACTCAACTCGTCTTTTTGTCGCCTAATTTTGCTTGCTCTTCCTCTCTCGCTCTCGCTCACTTATTTGTCTCTCTGTGCTGATTTACTTTGTCAAAATATTTTTAGCTATGTTTGTTTTTAGGCTGCGTGGGCTTCCTTTACCGCCTGCCCGCCTGCCCCTCTGCAACACTTGCACAAATACTCTGCCATGCACTTCGACTACAATTGCTTCACTTGGGCGTCTTTCATATTACATCTTCGTGTTTTTTTTTTTTTTGTTTCTGACCACTTGACATTTACCACTTGGCGCACGCCATAAACAACAACAACAACAAACACTTGAAATGTTCTCACTTCGGTTTTATAGATGCTTTTCTTTTATTGTATAATATACTTTGAAGTTTTTATTTGTTGCCATTCAAATTTGTTCGTTTAAAACTATGAAAAAAAAAATTAAAAAAAAAAAGATTTAATTTTTTTGTAAATATTTTTAGCAAATTAAATTATTTATGTTTTTCACATAAAAACGCAGAGAATAAATTTGTTTTGCACAATAAAAACGACGGTGTTGGCGACGAACATAACAACAACAACGCTGACAACAACAACACGACGAGCGCAACAATTGTTCACCGACGTATACGTGATTTTGTTGGTTGTTTGTTTTATGAAGCTCAAACGTTAATATTTATTCGTTTTAAATCGATTAATGTATTTTTTCATATTATTTATTTAGTTTACTTCTTGTTTTTATAAAACGTTGTTTACTTTGTGGGTTTTTGTTGTTGTTGTTGCTACTTTTGGTAGTTATCACTAGCCAGCCTGCCAGCCTGCAAGTTTGCCTGCGCGTCTATCAACTTTCGGCCGTATTCTACAACTGTTTCATTCGGCGAGCATAGAATCAAAACCGCCGACGCAGCCAACGTCGAGCATGCCGCACACCGTTAACACAGCTAACACTTGCTTGCGTACCGAATTTCAGCTCTTTCAATACACATACATATATCTTTTTAATTTTTGTTTTTGTTTTTGTATTAATTTGAAAATTTTTCACATATTTCATGCGCCCGCAACATTTGATTTTTTGAGTTTTCCTTATTTTTTATTTTCTTGATTTATTTTTTCTTTTTGTTTTAATATTGTTTGTTGTTTTTTTAAGCATATGTTCACGGCAGAGAAGAGAAAGCATGGCGTTGCCGACATCATCGTCGTCGTCGTCGTCGTCGTTGTCACTCAGCAACAGCTGCTGATGGCCTTTTTGTTGTTGTTGTTGTTGTTGTTTTTTTTTATAATTTTCGCGCAGTCAAAGTCGCTGCCGTTGCCAGTTTCGCCGCTTTTCACTTTCACAACGCTCGAAGCGGCAGCGAAAAGCACATCTGTTCCTGCTTGTTTGCTTATGTATGAATTTTCAAAAAAGACACAAAAAAAACTATGCAATAAAAGAATATAATAAAAATACAAATGCATGCTCATTACTCATAGAAGTGAGTTTATAATGTGAATCGTTTTGATTATACGTTTTTTTTCGTTTGTATTTCCTTTTCTTTGTTGTTGCTGTTGTTGTTGTTGTTGATGGATATTTTGTAGATACATTGCTAATTAATGCGGAGCACTTAGCCTCGACATTGATTTATAAATGTCATTGGCGCGTGTATTTTCGCCACGGCGCGCCTTTGCTCAACATGCCATTTGCTATAATTTTGCTTTCACTCTTCAAGACGGCAATTGCTTAACATCGCTTTGTGCGTATGCAATGGATTTTCACATTTTTTAATGCCAGCCTGAAACTATGCAACACTTAATAGGCAAAGCGCATGTCAGTCGTCGCTAATTTTGTAATTTCGCAATTACCACGCACAAAGGTTATCGGTGCCAGTTCAAATCTTATCAGCGCGAAGCTTTTGCATGTTCATTCGCTTGATTGTTGATTGGTCCAGAACAAAAAAACAAACAAAAACAATAAAATAATACGAAAAAATTAACAGGCACGTTGTATGGCACACAATTGCGAGGTCTCAGTTTCATTTGAAAGTTCATTTCGTAGAATCGTATTAAGCGCGGCAATAAATTCACATTCAATTTGTCAACAAAAATGATGGGGAACGGCACGATTTTCAGTTGCCTGTTGGTCATTTGCCTCTACTGGTGCCTTGCCACGGCAGCGCCACTTCCATCGGCGGCACCATTTAAGCCCGAATATTCGCCACCGTGGTCCCGCCGTCAGACGTCTGACAACAATGTTGCCTATGAGCGTTATGTACGCCGTCGGCCGCCAAAGTATTTCGGCGATCAGGAGATCTTCGAAGTACGCGAAATCTATTACAAGCCAAGACCAAAATTGCCCGCGACAACGACACCCCTAACGCAGTACATTGACGACGAACTCATGGACTTGATGATATTGTGTGATTTCCAGCCTGCGCCGCGTGAATGTAAGCAAAAAGTTTTGTTCGAATAATGTTGTAGAATTTACATATACAAGGATTATTATATTGTTTAGGTGAAAATTTGCTACAGCGTCGTAGACAGAGCACTAAAACGCCTACAATATTGGTGCCAACGCCGCCGCGTACAACAACAAGCACCAGCGCAACGACAACGACAACAACAAGAACATCAACCACAACACAGCGTCCGTCACGACCTTCATACCAAACAATACCAACATTGCCGTCAATACCCACAACGCAAATAAAAACAACGACTACAACAACAACGTTACCGGCACCAACAACTATGACTACCACAACAACTACAACAGATCTTCCACTTATACCATTACTAAAGGAGACAGAAACAGAAAATGAAGAAGTAGAAGTCGATTTCGAAGTCGAAGTCGAAGCAACGACGCCACAGCCTGAAGACGATGTCAAAACATCCGTTATAAATGAAGATCAAGAAGAAGAAGATCGTCATGTTGTAAACGTTTTGCCCACAGAGAGTGAAGCGGTCGATAATAACGATGATACAGAAGAGGAGGAAAACAAAGACTATATCTATAGCGAAGCCATTGAGGATAATGAAGTTGAGCGCACAA
Organism: Phortica magna; assembly: GCA_037044515.1. Classification (NCBI taxonomy): domain Eukaryota; kingdom Metazoa; phylum Arthropoda; class Insecta; order Diptera; family Drosophilidae; genus Phortica; species Phortica magna. Next base: position 114,442 of record JBAMBP010001419.1, read on the forward strand.
CGATTAAAAAGAATAATGAATATGATGATAATGATGATAATGATGAAGATAACTTTAACCTCGATAATTCAATAGACGAAGATCCTGAGAATAATGGCATGGGCCAATTGGATCATTTTTAGTCGCAATGAAAAGAAAATTCTTTAAAGCATATAATAATAACAATAGAAACATATACATACATGTAACGTAACTGATTTGATTTAATGAAACAAGTACATTCAAATTGAGAACATTGCAAGCAAAAAAAAAACGACAGTTTCCTTTTATTAAAATGGCATGACAAGGCTGTTAAATTGATTTTCTTATGCACTTTGTTTATTTTTTGGCCTTTAATGAGCTCATGGCTAAAACGGGTTTCATAGATTGCACCAATTTACGTTACAAAATAATCATACAAATTACACTTAACCGATGAATAAAAAAATAAATGCTAATAAAACAAATCTTAAAGTGACAAATAGTCAAGATGAATTTGCACTCATTCAATTATGCGTGCGTGAGTTATGTTTGTGTGCGTGTGTGCTTTGTGTTTTGTGTGTGACTTGATGCTTGTAAGGAGTCACACAAAAGAAAAACCAAAAAGAGAAAACAAACGTCAATTAAGTAGCTGAGCACAAACATAAATAACTCATACACACATGTTCATATGACAGCGATCTCACGCCGAACCCCTTTGACACACAGCAACACCCCAAACAACCCCTTCTCAGCGCCAGCACGAGACAATCGAATGAATGCGTCTTCTCGCATTAGTCACGAAACGCGAACTTCGCACGTAAAAAAAGCAAAAAACACCAACAACAATTTTAGAATAGAAAAAATAGGTGAAAATAATTGAAATTAAAAAAAAGAAAAACGACGTGCCACTTTGTGATTTGGTCACGTTGAAGATATAATACACTTCTTATACAAGAAAATGCTCAAAAAAAAAACAAAAAACAAAACCATAACAAGAGTTCAGCGCGATTCGGTGAAAGAATGACTTAAGTAAACAAGCGTTCAATTTTCATAATATTTAATTGCCTTAAAGTTGAGTTTCTCAGGAATGTATAACAACACAAGAATGTGATGGGTTTTTTTTTGGTATTTTCTATGATGTGCCTTAGTCGGCTTCAGATTACCTGAGTAAGATTTCATCAACAAATCTCTATAAACGATAGTGTACGTAGAGTTTCCACGAACGAACAAATAAACAAATAAAAATGTATTCGACGAACTCGTTTCAGTTACAATTGTCCATATTGAGCAGACTACAGATACAAATGTATATATGTAAATATGTACTTGGCATATGCCTCTCTTTATGTGTGTGTGTGCCATTTGAAATCGTCGTCACTCAATTACTGATGCTTATTATTGTTATTATTGTTGCTGTTGTTGTTGTTGTTGTTGTTGTACTTGTTCTTATCACTCTCGTTGTCGTTTAGCAAATTCAATTATGAGTGCAATAAAAACGAGTACAACAACAAATAAATACATGCGAAAATTTTTCAATTCAATCAAGCGGACAAGTAGTCGGGCAGTTAGGTAGTTAGGCTGTTGAGCATCGAGTATGACAGCAACAAGATAAATACATCGACACATACATACATACATATGTATGTATGCACATGAATGTTACAGAGAATAATGAAAGCGACAATGACAATAACAACAATAACAACAATAACAGCAATAGCAGCAATAGCAACAACAAGAACAATAACAGTAAGAACATGAACGATTTTCCGCATGCGCCCGTCCTGCATAAAACGGACGCTGTGCTATGCGTAACGTCTCAGTGAACGAGCGAGCGGCAAAGCACGAAGACTTACATCTGGAGCAAAGCACAACAGCCTCGGCGTACAATCAAAGGACATTCAAGCGACAACAACAACCGTTAACCGATCGACAATGAGAAACTTACACTACAGCAGCTTCTTATTTCTACTTGTGATCACGTTTGCTCTTTCGACAAATGGCGATTTGATTGACTGTGAGGACGCCAAGAGGATTGATGGCCTCGATGATTTGCCATTTATTGGACCGAAGGCCGGCGGTGACAGCTCATCCAGTTCGGAGCATGATGTACGTGATTTCTTGAAGAGTTTCGGCTGCAAGTTGAAGAAAGGCGCAAGGAAGGTGTCAGAGCAGGCCAAGAAATTGGGTGCCGGTCTGAAGGAGGGCGCCAAGAAACTCGGCGAGAAGGCAAAGGTTCTTGGCAGCGATATAAAGACACGTTTTGAGGACTTTCGCGACAAATTGAGCAAAGATTCGATTGAAGAGGTGCGTCAGGATCGTCGTTTCTATGTCAATGCTGAGATCATCAATCCTGATGTATTGAAGGGCGAGCAACAGTGTGGCCATGGCCACATTCTCGATGCTTTGGGCAACTGCAGCAAATTGAGGAAGTAAAGTGTTATTCATTTTCATATGAGCGTACGCAAGAAATGGGATTGGTATGGTAACGATGAGATATTGGAAAAAGAGGGTATAAAAAAGTATGAAATGAAATGAAAGGAAAGGAAAGGAAAGGAAAGGAAACGTTTTGAAGAGGTTGGAAAGAAGTAAGTAAAGTAAGTAAGCCAAAGTTGAAACAAAGCCAAATAGTAAACAAAATAAGATGATTGGAAGTTAGTGGTAAAGATTGAAAGAACGGTTTGTGTGTACGATCGATTTTGACCAGAACGATCGACAGAGAGAGAAGGCAAAAGAGCGAGCGAGCGAGAGGACATAAGACATGTCAATAGCGTTGGATAATGCACAGAATAAGCGAATAAAACAAGTATATTTACAACAAGTTTTTTTTTTCAATGTTTATTTTTTAAGCTCTGATTTTTTTTTCATATTAAATAAAGTGACTCATGTATTTCATTACGTATTTTATTTGTGTTTATTAATTTGTTACGACGCAAAGCACGTGAAACCGACAGAGATAGCGAGCAACTGCTGCGAGTTCGAAAGAGATAGCGCACATACTGGTTGCAGCGACGCTTCTTGAACTGTTGGACGTTCATCGGTCGATCGGTCGAACGGTCGAATGGTCATTTGAAAATTGTGTCAAACTAGAAAGGAACAAGTTCATGACGCATGCGCGTATTTCTGCTGCGACTTGTACTTCTTTCATGCTGTCTTTGTCTTTGTTTTCTTTTACGCTTTTCACTCGATGACATTTTGTCATGTTGACGTTTTTATGTAGCAAACAAGAATAGAAACGAATGTATCTGAAATTATGTCGCTGACAATGTTGATGAAGAAGATGATGCTGATTGCTTCTAGATGCATCTGAGCGCATACATAATTATTGTCACTTGTGTTATTGTTGTTGTTGTTTGTTGTTTGGAATTGAAAAGTTTCTCAATTGCTTAGGCATATAATTGAGCTAGTGAAATGTTGCAGCGGACTTGATTGGTTGCTACCTTTCCCTTTTTCGCACGCAGCACCTTGTGTTGCGGCATACTTTCGCCGTCTTTGTCACCGTCACCGTCACCGTCAACGTCATGATAGTCTTGTAGTCTTGTGGTCTTGTCTCGTCTTGTCTTGTCTTTGCTGTGTGTGCTTTTTTCTTTCTTTTTCTTAAATAACACGTCGTCCAAGAAACGAACTCATAACTTGGTCAAGCTCCTGTCGCAGCGCAGCGTATGTGAAACTGGTTTCAGTCAAGTTTTGAATTTCAAGCGTTGCGGTTGTTAAAATTCAAAAAAAAATATAAAAGAAACACAACGAAAATATTTTGGTTTGCAGACAAAAACTCAAAAATATTTCAAATAACATTTGGTTTTGTTTTTTGTTTTTTTTTTTTATTTGTTGTTATTTGTGTATAATAATAAAGTGCAATGACTTCGACTTCCCGTTCGTTCAAGTTGTGTGTGCCACTTATGGTGTTTTTCCTTTTGCTGCGCACTTGTCGGATTCAGGCTGCCGCCATCAACTGCGGCGATGATGCAGTGGCAAGCCGCGATCTCGAGGCAGCCAATGGCACCGCCAGCGAGCCGCCCAAGCATGGCGCCGCCACCGAAGTGATTAATATCCTGCATACCGTGCAGTGCACGCTGGAGAAGGCCAAGCCATGGGTCGAGAGATTGGAAACCGAAGCGAAGAAGTTGGAGGAGGGCGTCAGAGTTGTGGGCGTGCAAATGTTTAGTCGCTTCAGTGATATCATGGACACGTTGCTTGGTCGCGCACCAACGTTATTTGGCACGCCAACGTCATCAACACCAGCAACGACCCACGTTCCATCATCGTCGACAAAGCCCAATTTGCCATTGGCCGATGGTCCCGTCACCGTTGCGATTGTGCTTGAGACCACGGACACCGTGAGCTCGAAGCCGGAGCAGCACAATGTAAAGATCGAAGCTTTGCCCAAAGCAAGCACAACGGAGGGCATATTCGTGCCCGATGACAGTGCCGAGAATGAGTTGATCAATGAAATCGACTCGGCCGCTGATGAGTAGCAGTCACTTAAGGAACTTAAGCAACTTATTTATGTTAATTTTTGCAAAATGATGTGTCTTAATCGATTTAAGAGAATTTTCTTTTAATTTAAATAAATATACTTATATGATAATTACAATAACACCAAATGAAGTCAATAGCAATAACAATAACAAAAGCAACTTTGAATGCAGCAGCAAGATTGAAGTCTCTCGGCCAACAAACGCGAAAACGCGTTCAGTTCTTCAAACTTGCTCATCAAGAAAGGTCGCAGCGCGTCGTCAAACAACTCAAGCAACTGCGAAGTGTTAATAGCAACAAATACAGAAGGCTAAAATGCGTGCTTCCATTTTGGTAATCATCTTTTGCTGCCTCGCCTTCGCTCTGGTGGAGGGTTACATTTTCCGAGGGTTTTGCAAAGTCGACAATCGTGGCTGTTGTGTGCCCCTCAATAAGCCAAGAAGTCTGTCCAATTGCAGGGAGTCCGCCACCAGCACGGTGCCGCCAAGTTCATCGAATACTTCCATCGAATCGTGATTAATTTCGAAATTTAAAGACTTAGGTCTTTGCTGATATTCACTGCAAAATCCATACTTTGCTTATCTACAATTGAAAATACATAAAATAAATTAATAAATACGATTTAAATTAATGCAAACCTGTTTTGGAGTTGATTGTTTGATTTGTGAGTTTGCTTGTGCAGAAGAAGAAACGAGATATTCTCATTCTGAGCATTTGATTTGAATCATACATTGATTTTCGTAGTAAGTTTTAAGCGTGATTAATATTGCATTGCCGTTAGACTGCGTTCGCTTAGATAGTATTGACATAAGATAGATTTACGCTTTGCTCTTTGAATTTCAAAAGGACATTTGCCTAGTCGCATTCCATAAAATGAATTGCTTATCTGCAATTATGGTAATCCCCACTTGCCAATTTTATAGACCATTTAGGTCTTGAAAATCAAAGACGAAATGAATATGTAAGTAAATATTTCACTCAGACGCTGGAAAAGTTACATTTTAATTTAAACTTGTGAAATACTTTTTTGTTTTTTTTTTTAATTAATTCTTTGAATTTTTGTAATACACGTTTTATTTGGCGGTGACTAAAATTGACAACGTTCCCTCATGTATGACTCACTTGTTATGCTAACGAAAACTCGGAAATCATTAAAAACTGAAATGACAAAATCGCAAAAAAAATGTTACACTTCCTTGATGTTCAACGCATGTTTTAAACAAGTGCAAAACAAAAACAAAAAACCAGGAATACAACAAAAAAGCAAAACTGCGCGGCATATCGGAGTATGTTCGATAAGTAGATACCCTGCGCTTGAGCATGGAATAAATGTTCATAATACACGACATAATTGGTTCAATAAATCATAGATATCTAGAGGCCTCCTATTAGGTGCTCATCTCATCTGATGGAGCCTTGTGTGTGGACCAATAGACAGACATGGCTCAACCGACTTTGCTTACAGTACTGATCGTGTGTCAGTCATATTTGTGAGAGTTGATTTAATGTGTAACATACATGAGGACTTTGCACAAACTTTCTAATCTTCTGTTACATAGTGTAGGGCATGAAATAAAAACAAATGAGTTCGCCTTATCCAAGTCGAATTCTTAATACTCTTTACTTCGGCATCAATTGAACGATACATGTGTCGTGATACTACAGTTGATATCCCATGTAATAAAAGTAATGTAATAAAAACCTTTCTAGCAAATTTTTAGAGTTTCAAATTTATTACACATTAAATGTTCATAACATGACATTTAACTAGTAAAACAATACTTTAAAATTTATGTATTTTTGTTGGGTTTTCCAACAAAACATAATTGACTTTGCTTTGTGGACTCTGCCACGTCTCCGTTTGGTATTTTTTATACACTCCATGACAAAAGCAAAACACAGACCAGACAAGTGTAATGAGTGAATAAGAATTAAAACGAAACAGTACAAATTCGCAAAGAGCGATTGTAGTCGAGCTGAAACGCAACGATCTGATCGCGAATCGACGTACAGTTGTGAGAACATACGACGCAAAACCAGTTTGGACATAATCGACGGCTGGCAGCACCAGGCGTACAAATCTTGGCATCAGTTGAGTCGCAACGCTCGCCGTGAACGCACGCATAATCAACTGAAATCAAAAGTTGAAAACACGACGACGAATCGATTTAATTGAAGTCAAGTTCAAATCTGATATTATAATCAACATGAAATCAACGCTTGCACTCACATTGCTGCTTGGCTTAGGCCTGCTGTCGATCGCTATGCACGTACGTGCCGACTGCGAGGAAGAAAAGAATCCCGATGATGGCAAACTCAATGCGTTCTTCAAGAACATCGGCTGCAAGATCCAAGAAGGCGCCGAAGAGGTACAGAAGCAAGCCAAGCCCTGGGCTGACAAGATTGGCGCCGGCGCCAAGGAATTCGGCAGCAATGTTGCACAGAAGTACGATGAACTGAAGCACAAATTGACCGAAGATGGCTCGACAACAGCGACTCCGCTCTCGGCTGTGCCAAGCAATGCGCCCACCGAGAAGGTGCCATTGGCGCCGATCAGCAGCGGCTTTTCAATTGATACAGCATCGAACGGCGGCGGTGTACCACTCGCTGGCGTCGTGCCAGCCAGCGCACCATCGGTGGCACCACCGGTCGGCCCATCGGCTGTGCCAGCGGCCGCACCATCAGCAACAGGTGAGCAGAGTGGCCGTTCGTCCAGTGTGGCGTCGCTGCCTGAAAGCATTGACAAACGTTTCCTCTTACAGTCGCTTGATTGCCCCAAGGGTGAGGTGCTGGACCACAGGAACATGTGCCGACCCAAGGTATAAACTTAGCCACAACACAACATTGATCTGACAGCACGATGAGTTTTGTTTAGATTTTGAAGTGTTTTTTTTTTCCTTAATTTTTAATTCTTCAACAGTTTTATTTCTTTTTTTTTGTGTTTTTTTTTTTTTGTGTGCTAATTTTAATTACTCGAATAAAGTCTATAATTCTATGAATATTTCTTTGTTTTGCGTAATTCATTAACGTTTTTTTGTCTTTGCACTTTGTGTTTGTTGCTGTCTATTTTATGTTCGTGTTATTGCGTCTCGCGCTTGAACCTGTTTTAGTCATTTATATTTATATTTCATTTTTTATTGGCTTTGCTAAGTTTTGTTTTGTATTCTATGTGTATTTTTGTTCAAGTTGATGGATGGTTTTATTGCAATGTCAGGCCCCGCACGAGTTGAAATTCATTTGATGTAATAATCAATGTCGTAATTCACCTTCGACTTTTGGTTTTCTACAAAAAAAGTCTTGTGTAAGATTTTTCACATTTCTTATATCGTATTGATAATTTAGAGTTTTGGCTTGTCACAAGGAAATCAGTCTTAGTCACTCGATCTCATTTTAAACGACACAATGAAAACAAACAGAGCAATGACAAATGTCGACTTTGCGAAATTGCATAAAAAAGTGAAAAAGTTAAAAAGTGAAAAAAGAATAAGCAAACTGTTGATTTAATTAGCATAATTTTAGCATGCAATAAAAATGAGGCTTTGTTTGAAGCGATGACAACAAACCGCGAAACAAACTGCAAGCGAATTGTTCTGCATGACTAATTCAAGCGCTAATTCAAGCAAAATGCGAACTCAACGCGACAATCAACAGTCAACATTCAACAATCAACAATCATCAAACAACGTTGACAATCAACAACCCATGATTACTAACAAATAACAATAATTTTTGCAGATTGTCAAAATTGTATTTATCATCATAGCAAAATTTCAGTTTTTGTCAATAATTTCATTTTATAATTGTAATTGAGCAGCAAAAGTAAATAATACAAATCGAAAGTAATACAAGCAATCAACAGCTTCAATTCCCATACACAATTGTGCAGCTGTCCGTCCGTCTGTTTGTTTATTTGGTTTGTTTGTTCATATATAAATCTACATACATACATTATGTCAAATTGATGTAATCAGTCAAAAATTGTCGATAAAATAACATGTACAATTACACAAGAACAAATCAAATTATCACATTATATTTCATATGATTCGAGCAAATCTTTCTTTATAGATATTTTTTTCAGTACACAATTTTTTTTGTGTAATTATTTGATGTGCGTTGTTGTCATTGCTCATTGTGTTCGTTAGACTTATTAACATACACATATATGTATATACACAAAAGAAAAAGAAAAAAAACTAACAGAAAAAAACCGTACGAAAGGTTATCAAAGTACGGCTTCCATGAAATCACTACGAGAAGAAGACCAACCACAACAACAACAATAATAATTGACGCTACAAAGTTAGCAACAACAATTAAGTCGATTTATGTTGTTGTTGCCATTGTTTGCTGAGCAGCAAAATAAATTGTGCACGAAAGAAATATAGATCGTGCTGACGGGCAGAGGCGTAGACGGGACCGTAGATCAAACACAGATCGATTATCTTATGTAGAGACAGGCTTTCATGCACACATGAGGCAGGCCATTGCGCAAAACAAAAAAGTACATGAAATAAACAACAATTGCTCGATGCTTGACAACATCTTAGATTTAATTTGTCTCATGCACATACAGTCTTACATAGAACATACATTAATTAAGTACTTGTGTGAGGTTGGTTTGTGTTGTCGATTCTCTTTTTTCAAAACCGCAGTACTGCAAATATATTTTTATTTGAACAGACCCAATGTTAAATAGTAAATTGGTGCATGCTTTTAGGCATTGGCTAAATTATTTGCTTAAAGTGTAAAATTGCTTAAATTATTGTATTGTGTGAGATGAATTGGGGGTTCCTTTTAAAAGATTGCACAAATAGCAAAATCAGTGTGCAAGCAAAACTAAACACACACACACACACACATATATATATACATGCAAACATACAAACTAAGATTGAAATAAACATACAATGTCAATAAATGCATGCATACCGAGAGACTTGTACACACAAATACTAATACACAAACACACACACACACACACACAAAGGTCGACACACGAATACGTAAAAACTTCAACGTTGACATTGCTGGCGGTAGCAAGTGTCGCCGCATCCTGCGATTGCATCTTGAATTCGGTTTGGTTTGCTTTGGTTTTCATTGCATTGCGTTGCTTTGCCTTTGCCTTTGCTATTGCCATTGCCTTTGGTTTTATTTCATTTCGTTTCGTTTCGTTTGGGTTTGTGTTGTCTCGGTTTGGGTTTATTTGCTCGCAAGTTTTGGCCAAAGCATCTGCAACTGGCAACTGGCAACCGGCAGACAGCAGACAGCAACATTGCTGCTATGCTGGTCGCTCGCACACTTGTTTCGCTGCCATGCTGATCGTTCTTTCCCTACGGTCGGTCGTTGATACGTGCCAAAGTCTGCACTGCACTGCCAGCAACGACGACTTCTTTTACTTGGCAATTGTCGTCGCCGCCGCCGTCATTGGAAAGCCACAAAAAGAAGGAAACGGGTTACTCATACGCATAGTTAAAGTACAATTCAAAATTACTCGATGGTACATTCAAAGAGCGAAGAGTGAAGAACTATGCGACATGAGTGGTGTGACGTGCGGCGAGTGGCAAGAGGCGAGAGGCGTGTGGTGTTCGGTGTGTGGTATCTGGCAAACACAAACTGCCAGTAAAAGTTTCTCTGGCCGAGACTCTGAGACAGGCGTCTCATGGGCATCGAATTATGACACTTTTAGTGGTTTTCGAATGCATGACAAAGCATAACGAAACGAGCTGAGCTGAGCTAAAAGTGGCTGCGCAGTGCACAAGTGTGTGTGTGTGTGTGTGTGTGTGCGTGTTTGTGTGCACGTTGGAGCATTGGAGGCGATGCTGCGGCAACAGGCAGTCAGACAGTGACGCGCAAACAGCTTGAAGTTCACTTCCTTCCTGCTTGTTTGTCAGTCATCATGGCTGCCGTTCTCCTAAAGTGGCTCAAGTCAAGTTGCATTTTGATTTCGTTTTTTTTTTTCATATTTTTTACCAACTTTGTAGTATTGCCTATGTGTGTGTGTGTATTTATGTATTGTGTTATAAATATATATATACTTTTTTTTCTTCCAAGTTATTTTAGTTGAAAACAATTTTTAGTTCTTTACAAGTTTTTCTTAGATGCTTTGTTGTTGTTGCATGCCATTCAACAATTGTTGACGATGTTGTTCTTATTGTTGTTGTTGTTGTCGATTTGGTGCCTTTTGTGCTGCCACAAAAAAAAACAAACAAACAAACAAAGTTTATCAATAAAATTATGACAGCGAAACTTTTTAATTTGACGCAAAATATTCTATAAGACATTTTAAATGCGTTCTGAGACTGTTCACACTATTCACTGTGTGTGTGTGTATGTGTGTGGGTAGGAAAAAACAACTGAAATGTGCAGAACATACAACATTGAAGAGATAAGTTTTTGTTTACCATTAAAACAAAATCAATAAGTTGATTTCGATGTTTTCTTTATAAAATAAAAAAAGACAAATTGGAAAAAGCCAAAAAAAGTATTTAATGAAAATCAAATTTATTATTCACTATTTTGTTTTTTTTTTATACAAGGAAAAAAATTATAATAAAAATAAATATATTACAATAAGTATAAAAACTCACACTTTTAACAACAAATATTCAAAAAAAGGCTTAAATTGTGATATTTCTAAGGCAAACGACATATATATAAATACTTATTTAAAACAAAAAAAAAAAAAGGCCCTATCACAGCTTACTTATTGAAATATATAAATGTACAAAATTAAATTGGCATCAAAAGTGTTGATTATTTCAAATGATTAACTTCTTAAGCCTTTGAGAGTTTTCAACTGATTTTTCTTTTGAACGCCCAAACTATTTGCGAACTGTTTGTCGGCCTCCGCTTTGTACTCTTGCAGATTGTACTTTGTGGCCTGTAACGAAGACAAAAATAAAAGAAGAAGCGAGAATTAATAGCTTAGAAAAAGTAAACATGAGTAAACGCACATTTAATGCTTCTTTGAACTCGATTTTTGCCAAACGTTGCAAACCACGAAAATTGCGACCCAAAATGCGACCAAGTTCGTAACGTGAGATTTTATAGGCCTCGGTTGTAGTTGACGGTTCACTGCTGTCATCATCGTCACTGCTGATTTTCTGTCAATGGCAAAGTGATTGAAAAATTTATCAAATCATGTTTGGATATTTCAAACTAAAATGCTCACGGGCTTCTCTGTTGTTGTGGTCGAACGCGTTGGCTTCGAGGCTGCCGGATCGCTAAATTGTGAATTGATCATGTTGTACACCTGATTAAAGGTGTTCTTTGTGTCGATGTATTGCTGCATTGAAACAAAAAGAAATCTTCAATAAAAACCCACGACAAAGGTCTTTTTGACGCGTTAACTCACTTCAACAAGGAGATTCTTTGTGATGCCAACTTTTTGAAAGAAATTCCAGAAGACGCCACGTTTCGTGCGCAGTTTGGGCTCAAAGGATGTTGCACTGGCAACGCTCGCCGTCTGACCGCCCGTTGCGCTCGCAGCACTCACACTTGACTTTACATTTATGAAGCTGGCATCGTATGTGGTCCACAGCATCAGCACAAAGAGCCCAACTGCCGTTAGTTTTAATGACGTCATGCTTTCGTTGGAAAAATAAACAAAAATTAAACAAAGAAGAAAATTAAAATTTGTTCAAATTAATATTTAAAATGAAAGCGTTTTTTTTAGTCTTCTTGACTACAAATTTTAATGAGCGACAAATATTTTTGTTGCTATTTAATTACATATTTTTGTAATCTATGACGCGCTAATCTGCAAAACGTGGTTCATTATCCGTGCATCAAATGGCTTAATTTATGGTCATTTAAATGCCAACGAGCGACATTAAGAAGGCATTGCATAAAATGCTTAAAAACGACAAAACGACTAAAATTGTGGTTAACAAACCAAAAAAAAAGGGAAACAAATTTTAAATTACAAAATCAAATTTCGCCACAACGATTTACGCTATAGAAAATAATTATATGTTTAATTAATTTTTTAAAAAAATAAACAACTTTTTTTTTACTGATTGAAGTATTATAACTTCTGATATCAGTCCGGACTATCAAGTATCCGGACTATTACAATTATAAAGTTTCCTTTCTATACAAGAATAAAATGCTCTTCAGCATGAGATGACTGAAGCTGCATACGAAATGCATCAATCAAGTGATAACTTTCAAAGCCGCAACAACAACAACAACATAAAATGTAATTACACCAACAACAACACTCAAATTATTTTGTAACAAAAACAAAAACAACAACAACAACTACGAAATGGTCAAACTGCAACATGCATAAATCATAATCAACGACAGTTAGCAAACTTGGCGACAAATTTATGCATAATAAAAATAATCAACAACACAAAAACAAAACGAAACGAAAACGCAAGGACATTAGCAATTGCCATGCAGGATAATAAAATGCCAACAACATTCCAACCACAACAACAACAACAACAACAGCACGAACAATGCGCGTAATTAGCTAATTACAAAAGGAGCTCAAAATGCATTTGAATTTTAATGAAATTTTCAAGGGAATTAATTAAAAACAATCAAATTAATTTGCTTTGCAACAGAAATGAAATAAAATGTGCAGAGAAAAATTACAACACACAAAATGGCTGGCAAACAATCGGAAAAGCAAAGCAGACTGCAAAAAAAATAAAAAAATAAAATTTAAAAAAAATTTTAACCAAGAAAAATTTCAAATATAAAAAGAAATAAAACGAAGAAGAACAAAAAACGTATAATAATAAAATAAATTTATAATGAAATTAATGCAATAACACAGAATAGTGCCGCAAACAAAAGTTTAGCGTGGAACTTCCGCAGTCAAGAAGGCAAGGGACTGCACGACTATGAAATACCCTGTTTAGACCATTCGAAATGCACATGCATATAAAATAGTTGTTCAACACTTAATTTTTGTTAACAAAGGCGCTAAAAATGCAAAAAATTAGCAACGAACTTGGACTCAATGAAGAGAAAGCAAATATTTTCAACTTGAAATTTTCTTATGATTAGAGAGCGTTTTAATAAACAGACGGACAGGACATGACTTTAACGTGCTGTGTTCTGTTGTCAATCAAGAATAGGATGAGCTCATGTATATGTGATGATGAAAGATGAAATATATATGGAAACGAGGGTATTTCGCTGCAGAATAAATATAACTTGTCATAAAAGCGGGTCTGCGCGTCTCCTCGGTGGCATTAAGCACTTTAGTGGCTCAGCTTTATTTCGATCACAAGTCAAATAAATCAACACAATTGTGCTTCTTGTCATATTATGTGCATCAAATGTTCTTCACAGATTTCACAAATTTAACAAAAATAAATATGAAAAGAAAAAATAAAAAACAAATATAAGTACTCCTATGTTACATAGGGCACATAAGCGCACATAAGAGCACATATTTTTTTATTATTATGATTTTTTATTTATTTATTTTAAGTTGCGCGCATTTATGTCTGATTTGTTGCTTATGCAAAACCAAAAATATTTGGTTTCATAAGCCAATTAAAATGACAATAATTCGTTATTTGATTTACACAAAAAAAAAAAACAACACAACAAATTTCTGTTTGTTTAATACTTCATTTTTGTTTTGTTTTTTGGTTATTTGATAATTGAAAAAATATTAGTTGCATATCGAATATTCCATTTAAATAATTTTAAATTCCAATTGAATTTCATTAAAATCAATGCAATCTCAGCTCAAATACCAATGCAGACCGTCAGTCGGGCAAATATAAAACTAAAAAAAAAAAACAGAAACAAAAACAAAAACAACGCAAACAATACAATTGAATTAATTTCGTTGGCATTTTTGCGCATAACAAACAATTGCAGACAAAATACACGTTGCGTAAATATGATAAGTTTGTGGCCATGATACAACACAACGCACAGCGAACGCTAATTTTGCTCAGTGTATATTTTCATAGATTTAATTAATACACAATGGACCATGAGCATTTGCAAATAATTAGATGCAGTCAACTTCTGCTGACTGCCAAATCATAAGTATATATACATACATGCATATCAATAATGCCCGCACACATGCACACGCAGACACACACACACGGGCATAATTTTGTGCAGCAAACAGATCAATTGCAAATTCACAATTGTAAATGGAAAATTAGTTTTCCATATTAGAGGCAAAATGTTGTAACTCATTTCATTTATCAGTATGCCTTTTGCTATGAACTGTGGCAAACCTTTACCCACACACACAGGCACACACCACATGTACACAAGCAAAACCAGTGGCAGCCTAACAAACGAACACATTTAATTTGCAACAGGAACTAATACACATTTAAACTAGAAAATCTGTTAATCAAAGCTGATAAGAAAAAATGTATAGAAAATTTGGTTTTACTTAGCGCTGAGCTGAGCTCGAATTTGGCGCCGCTTTGGCCTATTTGGTTTGGTTTGCATGCACTAAGGTACATTCGGTCAAACATTCATCGATTCGCGCATTCAGCGTGCCGCCAAGCCTTGACCAAGCGCGCTTCAGCAAATGCCATAGCATTTCGAACTGCAGTTTGCATAGCGCACAGACGCGCCGTCTAGGCTGGGCTAGTGGCAGCATAACATTTTGGCTGCGCACATTTATCGAAATTAGTATCTCACTCAATGCATATGAGAAGCTTTTGTTGAACAATATTTAATTCACTTTGGCAATTCGAACGCCAATTCGCAATTTCATTAGTTTTAATACTTTTCTGTATTTAATGGGACAGTTCAATACGATAAGTCGATTGAGGCATTACTATTTATCGATCTGTCTGCACAATCCGTAGTTCAGACGCTCTCAATGTTCTCGAAACGTTTCGTTATAATATTTTGCATAAAGTCTCTTCTGGCAATGTGGCATGCACAATATTTTCCAAGCTTTGACGTGTCGAGTGTATTATTAACTCACGTATCATTATCTATGCCACACTTATTTGTCATTACATATTACAACTTTTCAAATTCATCGACAGCCAAACGAATCATTTGAAAACCGTCTTTGACTTGACTTCTTGTTCTGCTTCTTCATGTTTATGTAACGCGACATACTTTTTTATGCTCGGTTCTTTGAAAAAGTATCAAATAAAGTAAACAAAATAATGATCATACACAAAATCATCATAATAAACACGAAAAAAATAGAAAAAAACATTTAATAAAAAAATATATTCGCAACCAATCTGAACTAAAAGCTATTTGCATTTATGTGACTCCAGAGAGCTTGTGGTATTGGTTGAAGCGAACGAGGCACACATACACATACACACACACACACACAATCAACGAATGCATAGAAAATTTCAAGTGAAAACTTTTCGAAAATTTATATTTTATACAATCATGTGCATGTGTGTGTGTGTGAGTATCTTTATGCATTGTATACAAGTGGGTTGAGCACATTTCTATACACACACACACACACACGCACACGCACACGTACACACACGGAGATGACATCGTTGCTGCTGTTATGCTTTTGTTGCAATACTTGTGCTTCTGCTTCTGCTTTGGCATCTTCATCTTCTGCTTTGCTTAGGACATGCTGCTGGCACAACTCAGACAAAAGTTGATGTTTTAATGCTACTCAAGTGCTCAACTCTTTTCTTAACAAACAAACAAACAACAACAACAACAATAACAACGAATCAACATGCAATCCAAAAAAGAAATATAATATAATATTGGGAACAATAAATTAAAAAAGAAGAATAAAAACAGTTGGCTTGAATATAAAACGGTTTGCATAACGAACGGCAGTTATTGCTAAAGAAAGTCCAACTATTCGAGCCACTTAGAGCAGCAGAGCAGCAAGCAGCAGAGCGAAAAAAAGCGGACAACAGAAGAACAAGACAAATTACTTGATTTTGGCATCAGCAACAACAACAACAACATTGCTCCTGTGAACACCATCATCATCTTCATCATGATTACCGTCTTCAATGCACGCATCATCAGCGCAAAGATACTTGAGAATTTTGCTAAATAATCGTATTAGTTTGAAAATTTCTATTTCACTGAACAAATCATCATTGTTTGGCGCTTTGTTCATATTTGCTGCTTTCTGTGTATTTATTTGATCTGTTTTTGTTTTCGGTAATGTTTCGAACGTGGCCGATAGTCCGTTGTGAAGAAGCCTTTAAGTTTGCTATAGATTGAACTAAGCGCAAACCACACAGGAAGAAGTACCAGAAAACTTTACAAATAAATGTCTTTCAAAATATTACAAAACAAAAACAAAACGAAAACCGAGTTTTGTTTGTTTCATGCTACTTTAAAATGGCATAGCAAGTGTTGAATTCAATTACCGAAATGATCAAATGCTATTTGAACACAAAAATTCAACTGACAATCGTGTAAACTCATGAAAAAAACCAAGAAGCAAATTGAATTCGGGCTTTTTGCACATTGGACTCCCTTTTCGTGCAATTTGTGCACTAAAATTATTGTATATAACAAAACGGATAAATTTAATGCATCTGTGGGCGATCAAACGCCCATACTTTTGTAACAAAATAGTTGTTTTGATAAATCTCTAAATGCACAACAATTAAGAAACAAAATATGTTTTAAAAGGTTTCAAGAAGTTTTCAAGAACTGAGAATGCAAAATACGCCTTCAATGACTTGTAGCCGAGGCTTGTGAGAACATACATTATATGAGTCATGTCTATGATAAGCTCACTGTCGGAATTGTTGGTTGAGTCAGGCTTCATATGCTCAAAGACACTGTGTTGCATGCAACTTGATAAGGTTATGAACTAGTAGATCTATGTGAAGGGTATAGAAATGAAAAGAAATGAAATGAATCTCAAAACAAACCACAACGGAAACGTGCTGTTTAAACAAGCCAAACTAGAAATAAATTTATTTCATTTTTGGTTGAAGAATCATTTTCATTGTTTTATCTTTTTTGCTTCTTGGTGTTCGGTTTGTCTACCTGAATTGCTCTGGACACACTCGAAATGGCAAACTCATTGGTGGCGGGCAGTGGGCAGCGGGAGAGCGGAGCAGAGGCGTGGGAGACAGAAGCGGCGAACAGAAGCAATTTAAACACACAAATTGAGCGCTGAGCTGCATTTTCAATGACTTTCATTGGTGGTGTTGCTGTTGTTGTTGTTGTCTGTCTTGGTGTTTGTGTTGGTGTTTGTGTTGGTGTTTGTGTTGGTGTTTGTGTTGGTGTTGGTCACGTTGGCAATGGCGACGTTATCGAGCTTGAAGTCATTTCACCACTTTGGCCATGACTTCCGCTGCATGCGAGCAAAGAAAGCAGCACTTCCGCTTCCGCTTCCGTTGTCGTCATCGTCGTCGTCGTCGTCGTCGTCACGGCCATCGTTGTGCTCTTTTCACGCTTGTTGTCTACTTGAAAATTTTAATTATGCCCTAATGGCGCATAACAGTTGCACCTATTCGCATAGTCACTTTATCACGGCCACCGCACAGACACACGCACACACACACACACACACACACAGACACACTTTGCTCATTCGATTTTCTGTTTTCACAAAAACCAAAAACCCCAAAAAACCAAATAAAAACCCCCAACCTCAGAAAGTAGTAAGCATGCCATTTGTGCAGCAAATACACTCGACTTGCTAAGTGTGCAAGTTTGGCAATATTTTTTTGTTTGCTGTTTGTTTTTCTTTCACTTCTGCAATTCTTTTACTTGCAATTCGCTGCTCAACTTCATTAGTGTAAACTATCTCTGCCACGCGATTCTGCCACTTGTGTACTTTTGCAAATATTTTCGCCATTTGAGCGGCGTCGGCTTATGCCGTTTGGCTCAACGGTATGTTAGTTCCATGCAAAGCTTAATAACAGGAAGGAGCTAATAAAATATTTACACTAAGTCGTATGTATTATGTGGCCCTGTGTAACATAAGAGCATTTAATCTTAGCTCACACAATTTGACTCTGACCTTTTATATAAACTTGTAGACTTCTTTGCCATAAACAAATACATTATATTTTCTTTCTTCTACACTTAATGTACGCGCTTGGCACAAATAACCGAAGTTCCCACGCATAAAATCTGAGAAAAGTGTGATTTTGTCGATTCTCGAAAGACATATGAGATCTCTAAGAAAATAGTAATACTTTGCATAAATGGTAGGACATTTTATAGTCGAGCAGACACCATGGCCGCTTCAATTACTATATCCGGTTACTTTTGCGACCGCTTTTCTATCTTGTGGCACTCTTAATTATTTTATTATACACATTTGAACGCTTCGCGCCAATGCAATGCAAACTTTTCGGCACATGCCAAAGTACATTAGCTCATTGCTTGCATCATTTATATACATTTTGTGCAAGTTCGTTTTTCGCAATGAAAACTCATTTGAAATTTTTAACTTTTCGAAATGTATTTTTGATGTGTTTTCGAAGTAACTTAATTGAGTCTCCTTCCATGCTCCTTCAATTTGTCTTCTATGGCGATCGTTTTCGCCTTCGACATTTCGATAGTTCGCCTTCGACATTTGTCAGCAATGCTGTGATTTATAATTTGTACTCAATTTGGATAGACAACTCTGGCAGGTCTGTCGGTCTGGTTGTCTGTTTTGAAAGCCGCTTAGCACTTTCTTACGATTTGTTAAGTAGTCATTTGACTTTAATGGGCTTACGTTGCGTATACGTTATTTCTCATGAAAATTATGCTATTTATTGTTTGTACATTTCGCAAGTAAACAGAGTTTTGCTTAAGCTTTTAATTTTTAAATAAATTTATTATAAATAAAGTTTGTTGATGATGATAAGCATCGTTAAGTTTAATGATAATAAAAGTTCTTATCGTTGAATTGATTGAATGCATTCTTTACAGTTTTGTTAAGCGCATCAATAAGAGGCAATTTGTACTTATATCAGCATAGCTGTCTAAATGTGTACTTATGTGCTTGTCTTCTATAAAGTCAGTCAGTCAGTCAGTCAGTCAGTCAGTGAGGAAGTCAGTGAGGCAGTTAAAATTTGCTTCGTTTTGCATTTGCATGTTAAATGCCAATTAAAAGTGACTTAAGTGCGATTAAAATGCACTCAATATGCTAGCATCGAAACATGAACACACATGCCAATACTCAGACACACACACACACACACACGAACGTGCTGATACACGCACGTTAGGAATACGACTTGAGCTTTGTCTAATATAAGCACCTCTTGTGAATAAACGTTTTACTTTCTCTCTCTCTAAATGTGCCTGTCTATGTGTGTGTGTCTGTGTGTGTGTGTGTGTGTGTGCGTGCCTGGGCGTGGGCATCATAAATAATGCGCATCGATAGCATCATCATCATCATCATCGTCGTCGTCATCGTCATCATCATCATCGTCGCCAACATCTTATCAGCATCGTTTGTCATTGAACTCGCCCAAATATATTCCTGACTTCACTCGCTGGGCTTGTTATGTCACAACGGGCTTATAACCCACATGCATGCAATCCTTGATTTCAGCATAAATATTTCTATATTTCATTCATTTGTCAGTCTATCAGTCGTTCGTTCGTTTTCGATTTTTGTCACATTTTTACCGCTCTTATTTTATTTATATATTTTATTGTTCGATTCATTGAAACGCGCCCATTTTGCAAACATTCATGTTGTTGCGCTATTAAAAGCGAAAATGAAAGACTAAAGCAATAAAGAACTATGAACATTCTTTGTTATTTTAAAGCAAATTAATGCAAAGTTTAATGACCAAAGTCCATTTTGCAACGATTCGTTATGAATCGAATGAATTTGTTCTTGATACGCAAATATTGAAACCGGAAGTGACGTGCGTTATACGCCAACGGAGCGGAAGTCGTGCTTGTTGTTGTTATTGTTGCTGTTATTGTTGCTATTGGTTAAATGAGTCGGGCGTGGGGCAGGTGGGGGAGGCGGGCGAAAAGAGTTCAAAAGTTAGATAAATGTTGGATAATAAATGTTAATAGCATTTTATGATGTACAAAGGTGAGCAAACAAAGCTCAAGGACATATGTGCGTGTGTGTGTGTGTGCGAAAATATGAAACCGTTTAGTTTGCGTGTCTGTCGGTCTATCTTCTTGTATATGTTTATGTGTGTGTGCGTGTGTGTGTGTGTGTGTGTTTTTTTAGTGCCGCAAAAGTTAAACAACATGAAATTCCATTAAGCGAATGGCTTGCCATTCATAACTGTCACTGCATGTGTCGTTGTGTGTCTGTGTGTGTGTTCGTGTGTGTGTCTGTGTGTGTGTTTTGTGCAAAGGTGACCAGACTCTGTGATATGTCATTTATTTTCAACGCAGGGTGCGCCGCCATTTGTAAACTCAACCGGAAAATTGCTTTTCTCAGCGCGTATTTTTTTGACTTATGGTTATATGTTGTTGTTGCTGCCGCTGTTGCCGCTGTTGCTGTTACTTTGCTCCGACATGTTGGCGATCCTGACACACAAATAAACACACACACACACACACGCACGCACATATTGCAGAGTGTTAAGTCGTTTGTTTGCTTATGGTTTTTTTTTTTTGGTTTTACTTCTTCTTGTATATATTTGTGCCCCCCATGGCACCCGCGCGTGCCCCTTTGGCAGTGTTGTTTGACTTAAATGCGCGTGCTGCTCGGCTTACTAATGGCGCCAGCGCTGCCACTCGTCAATTTATGCAACACTGGCAATCTTTATTGCATACCTCATTGCGTCCTTGTTCACTTCACTTATATTTCACTTTTGCTCGCAGATACATCCATGTGTGTTTTGCATTCCTGTTGCATTGCCATAATTTAACACTGTTGTAAGTCAATTCGCTCAGACATTTGATGCCGCAGTGGCATTGAATTTAACAAAAACAACAACAACAAAAACAACAACAACAAAAGAGAAGCACAAGAACATTTAACATGCTTAATTGTTAACATTAACATTATGTTATGTAATGGTGTGCGTACGTGATCAGAAGTGCTCAGTCATAATTCATAGCCAGACGACAGTGAAAGAGAGAGCAAGAGCAAGAGAGATAGCGATATATGAACATGTTCGACTTGCACGTGCTTTGTGCACCCTTGGCGAAACTATAAACGAAAATGATGAACTTTAGCACACACACACACACACACACACACACACACATGCACGCACAAACATGCACATCAATAAAAGACAACGTCTTAACGGCTGTCAGTTGGCTTGTCTCTCCTTCTGTCAGTCTGCCAGTCTGCCAGCACACCTCACCGCTCCTCACCACACCGCACCGCACTTCATTTCACTTTAGCTCTGTTCTGTTCTGTTTACTTCATCTCAATTCTCAGTTTGATTTGTTTTATTTCTGTTTTGTTGTTCTTTGCACGCATGCAAGTCAATAAATATATCATAATTTATATGCACACACGTGTTCTTACTCACACACACACACACACACACATTGAAAGACTCACTTGCTGCTTTATGAGTTTAATTTTGTTGCTCTCGTTGAAATTCCTGCGTTCTTCTCGCTGTCAAAGACGTCGAAAGTTTGAATGCCAACTGATGCTCAAATGTTCTGATATTTTCAATTTGTACTAAACTCAAAACTATCTTAAATCTATTAAAAACTAAGCTCAATAAACAAGTTCAATTTGCATAACAATTAAGGCAACTTTTGGGCGCTAATTCTTTGATAATCATTGTTGTTGTTGTTGTTGTATACTTGTAGAGCGGAAACAAGACGAGCTTAGATTGAAACCACTTTTCGCATTGATACATTTTAATTAATCAATTCGATCATTTCCGTAAGAACATGAGATATGTGAAAAATTTCCATTGCTTAATGAAGAATTCATGTCATTTCATTATTTCTTTTATAGATTTTGCATTTGAAGTGCTTTGCATGCACACTCATATGCACAAAAGTGGAAACACATGCGTAAACAAATTATGAAAGCAAAAAACCCAACGCAGACAGACCGACGGTCAGACGGACAGACGGACAGACAGAGACAGCGCAGATAGATACACGTATCGATAGTAAAGCGAGCACGTTTGGCCTTGACTTTCGTATGAGCTTGAAGACTTTTGCTCAACTTTTGCTTTTGGCATTTGCTTGCGCGCTCATCGTTGACCGTCGCTGCCGTCACTGCCGTCACTGCCGTCACTGCCGTCACTGCCGTCGCTGCGCCCCTTCAACGTGCCCGCACGCCCACCGCTGTGAAGGTCAACGCTTCTTCAAGCAGACACAAAAACAATAATAATAAAACATAACAACCAAACTCAACAAACGATTGAATGCTTTTGACTTATTGCTGTTGTTGTCATTTTATTTTTTATTTAACGCTTCTTCAAAAGTTTGCATTTTGATAAACGAATTAAAATTTTTTGAGGTTTTTTTTTTGTGTAAAAATTCGTTGATTACTGAAAATCGTAAATCGAATAATGAAGCAATTAATTAAATGTAAAAATAAACAATTTAATGCAAGAAAATACAAATAATAAAATTAAAATAATATTCAACAATGTAATAAATAATTTTGTATTGGAAATAAATGTTTTGTCTGTTTTTCTTTTTTGTAAAGTTTACTTTTTTTGTACACAAATCAAAGTTAAATGAGTTAAAAATAATAACAACCAGTAAGGACGTTATCTTCGGCCTTGCCGAAGATGTATACTCTTCACGACACTTTTTGTGGTACACCCATTTTATTTTTGGAATCTTATTTCTTTTTGTCCACATAGCCTACAGATCAGTTTTCGTTGTTATACCTCATTGAGTGCCAGATATATAGGAACTTTTGGTTTTGGTCATATGTGGGAGGTGCCACGCCCATTTTGATATCAAAATAGCTTTTAAGCCACATTATCAACAAAAGTATGAAGTTTAGAGTCGATTAGTTAAGACACAAAAAAGTTTTCCGTACAACGACTTTAATTTGGTTTCTCTTCCTCTTCTTCATTTTGTATGGCAGGTACCAGTTCCAGTAGTCCGATCTCAACAAAACTTACAGGCAATTGATCTGGTGACACTAAATTACTACTTTTGAAATTTCAGCAGCCTAACTTCAGAAACAAAAAAGTTTCCCATACAACGATTTAAACTTTGCTTCTCTTCCTCTTCTTCATTTTGTATGGCAGGTACCAGTTCCAGCAGTCCGATCTCAATGAAACTTGCAGGCATTTGATCTGGTGACACTTACTTACTACTTTTTAAATTTCAGCACTTTATCTTCAGAAATAAAAAAGTTTCCCATACAACGATTTAAACTTTGTTTCTCTTCCTCTTCTTCATTTTGTATGGCAGGTACCAGTTCCAGTATTCCGATCTCAATGAAATTTTCAGGCATTTAGCCTGGCTACGGTTGTTCACCACTGGTATAATTTCAGCGCTCTATCTTGGAAAACAAAAAAGTTTTTCATACAACGATTGAAATTTTTTTTTCTTCTTCTTTTCGTATGGTGGCTACCAGTTCCAGTGGTCCGATCTCGCTGGTTCCGACCAATGTGTCATCGTAATAAAATACAAGGGTCTGTGCAAAGTTTCAGGTCGATAGCTTCAAAACTGAGGGAGGAGTTTGCATACATACAGACAGACGGACAGACGGACAGACGGACAGACGGACATGGCTATATCAACTCGTCTTGTCATCCTGATCAAGAATATATATACTTTGTATAGGCGGCCACGCCTCCTTCTGGCTGTTACAAACTTCGTGACAAAACTATAATACTTTTCACTTCGTGAAGAGTATAAAAATATTAAATGAATAAATACAAATTCGAAGCAAACCCAATCAATTGCTTAGTTTTTGTTGTTGTTGTTTGTTGTTGTTGCTTTTGATTGAAGTATTTCAATTCAGAATTTTACTCCTTTCGAATTCAAGCTCATCCGCATTGAGAATTTGTTTCTCTCTCTCCCTAGCTTTCTTTTTCATGCACTCGCTCCCTCCCACCTCACACCCTCTCCCGCTTTCTTGCTTACACTTTCAAAACGTGCACTTTGCTTTTATTATTTGTTTATTAGCTTGATTTATAACATTGTTCAATGCTGCCAAATGTTCACACACACACACACACACACGTTTTTATTCTCTGGCATAAAAGAGTGTTTTAACTTTGTCGTGAAGTTTGCAACGCAGAGTAGGAGACCAGTACGACGAAACGGTTTCATATGTCCATGTCCATGTCCATGTCCGTCTGTCTGTCTGTTTTAGTGCAAACTCCTCCTGAAGTTTTCAGCATATCTTGAGATATGTACAGGCATAGTATATCTTAAAATTTTATCGATCGGACCACTGCATCATATAGCTCCCATAGAAACGATCGGTCAAAAATTACGTTTTTGCTTGTCTTTGGAGTTATCGACTCTTTATTTTAGACAAAAGTTTCTTTGACATAAACAAAGATACAATGCTAAAATAGTCAAGATCGGGCTACTATAGCATATAGCTCCCATTGGAACGATCGGCCAAATGAATGTTTTTGTTAGAACAACTTTTTTGTTCTTGAATATAAACAGACCAAAGTTTGTAATTACGTGTTTTTATTAATGCTTGACTATAATCCAAAGTTTTATAAGAATCGGACATAAGGGCGTGGCACCGCCCATATAGCGAAAAACTTCAAAATGGTCGATTTGTAAGCAGACGAGATAGAAGATTGCAAAATGTTGTGAAGTTTGACTACATTGCCCTCTTTAAGGCAAATTAGAAAATGGGCGTGGCTATGTAGATGATTCTTATTTGAAAATTGATTGATTGAGCAATGAATTTCTGTTAAGAATAATTGGGATAACGTTTGCAAGAGCATATAAGTTTCGGCAAAGCTGAAATGGCCTCCTTTCTGGTTTATTGTTGCTGTCTGCAAGCATTAGACTATGTGTGTGTGTGTTATACTTTCATGCACGCCAATCAAGTAAACAAACGCATTGTTGCAGCGACGCTGACATCGAAGGGTGAGCATTGAAAATGTTGCCATGTTGAAAGTGAATTAACCGAAATCGAAATAAAAAACATTTACAACATTTATTTTCTGTTTGTTTGCGTTTTAACAAGTTTTTACTCTAAATTGAGCGTCAGTCAACAAACGAACACACACACACACACACACAGACACACATGGCGTCGCGCGTCAACAATATTAACACCAAAAACACGTACAACAAATCAAACTGTTGACCATCAACGTCATCATCATCATCATCGTCATCATCATCATCGACTTCCATTCCGTCAGCCATGCCAACTGCTCTTTCACCTTCTCTTTCACCAACACAATTACTGCTTTTTCACGCTTCTGCTTCTGCTTCTGCACCAGCTTCTTCAACATTCCATCAAACATGTCCATGTGCATTTATTGTTTACGCATTTCGTTGCTTCGCCTGTTCTTGTTCTTGTTTTATTTATTGTTTGTTAGTTGTTGTTGTTGCTGTTGTTGTTGTTGTTGTTGTGTGTCATATAAGTTTTGTCAACTAGTTTAATGACTTTTTGTTTTTTTGTTGCCTTCCAACATTCTTGTTTTTTTTTTGGGGGCTTCTTTTTTTATGAACTTCATGTTGAAACACAAAAAAGAAGAAATTAAAACTAAAACGTATAAAAAAACAAACTAATTGAAACAAAAACAAATTGAAAGGCAACCACTGCAACAACAACAACAACAGCAACAACACCAGCAGCAACAACAACAAGTGCCCAACAAACTCGAATTGACTTTGACAGGTGATAATTGACGTTTGAGGGTCGCTTAATCGAAAATCCATTGAGTGTTGTTATTGTTATTGTAGTTGTAGTTGTAGTTGTCGCTGTTGTTGGTTTTATTGACGTTATTTATGTATATCTCGTTTGCTATTTCGGGAATTTTTATTAACTTGTTTTTTGTCTCTTTTCTTCGGCATTGTTTTTTTTTTTTTTGTTTTTTTTTTAGTCTCACAAAATTTGCTTAGAATTTTCATTTTGATTTTCTGCGAACTTTGAACAACGAATTGCAAAATAATTAGTGTCTTTGTTGTTGCCGTTGCTGTTGTTGTTGTTGTTGGCTTGTTGGTTGCATGCAACAAGTTTGCCATGCATGCCTTGAACCGACGCAATGAGCACAGAACGAGTTTCATCGAAACGAGCTCTGCCAAACAACAACAACAAAAACAACAACAACAACAACGAGGCTTTGTAAATAATTTACAGTTAAAACTGCCATTGACGCACAATGCTTTCGTCTGTCCGTCCGTCCAGTGTCTCATATTCTCACATTTTAAAAACATAAATGTTAGTTTGGCCAAAGGAGCATGCCTTTGCCTTCGTGTGCGGTTCACGTGCACGCGCTTTCACTGTACTTGTTAAGCTGCTCATTTATGTTCAAGCGTTTTGTTTATTTTCAGTTTCTGTGCAATTGCACAACAATTTGTGTGCGCTACAGTCGAAACGGCATGTCTTATGCACACAGAATTACAGCATTTTTCGCCACTTTGTTTTTGTTGCTTTATTGACAGTTATTTAATTTTGCAAACTTTCGAAAAATTGTGAGTTATCAACACACACACAACGCAGCGAAGTAATAACAATTGCCGAGCAAGTTAACGCCTTCAATATTGCAGCATCGCATGAAGTCTTTTCCCGGCTTTTTATTTCTTTTGCGATTTTTTGATACGCAAAAAGCGCCGCCGTGAAGGTTCATGTTTGCGTCACTTCGGCTGAGATACAAGCTTGTCTTCGAAGCAAAGTGTGAGTAAGAGAGCGAGACAGGAGAGGGGCGAAGTCAGTATTGACAACTGTCTGGGCGCCATGGCCTCAATATTTCACCGGCATCGCCCCTGCACATGCGCTTTGGTGTTGTTGTTGTTGTTGTTGTTGTTTTTGTTGTTGTTTTGTTGTACTTTTCTTGTTTAATGTTTTGGATTTTTATCTTCATTCAACGCTGACGAAAGAAATGCCAAAAGATAAAAACAAAAACCCACAAAAAATGCAATAAAACAACAAAAAGTAAACAATATTATTCATAAGCACACAAACAACAACAGCAACAACAACAAAAGAGCTCAAACATTGCGTTGTCTTGAAAGTGTTTCAAGGTCGTCTGAGATTTTTTTCTTTTTTTTATTAGGGTTTTTTTTTTTTGTTTCGATGCGTGTCGAATATTTTTGAGTCAGTTGTTTTATTTTTGTATTTTACAACACTACTTTTGCTTTCAGCAACGAAAAAACTAAACGAAATTGCTTTTAAAGTTGAAGTATTTAAGATTTATTGCGCTAAAGTAACTTGTTTATTTTCAATGAAAATGAATTGTTTATTATTTGAAAAAGTTTTTATTGAATTTTTTTTTATTGTATTTTTTTATTCTGACAAATACATTTTTATCGCTTTGCTATTTATTTATTTAGTTATTTATGCAATTTTTTTTATTTACTGCTATTTTATTAATGTTTTAATATAAATATTTGATTGTCCAATATTTTTTTTTTATAATTTGATTTTTTATTAATTCATATTTTTTTTTTGTCTAAAATGTCTTTTCAACAAAATAATTGTTTTGCTTATTAAATTGTTTTGGTTGATTTATGTAAAAAAAAAGAAAAAACTGAAAAAACTTTAATATCATATTTCTGCATAGATTGAATGCAAAACCAAAAAAATACAAATTTTTTATTTCAATCAAAAACTGTAATGAAAAAATGCAATCGAACTCACTTTTTTATGCGTTTGCTGAAGGCACTTTGTTAATTAGTAATATTTTTCGCAGTTATACTTTTTCAACTCATTACATTTATTGCACAAATATTGAAAAAAAAAACACATAAAAATGTATCGAATTGAAAACTAAAATCTGAAATTCACACGCGAACGCGTTCAGCAAAAGCCGCAAACTGAGGACAAACGCCGAAATTCCAAGCGCGGCCAAGCCAAGAAAAGCTTACAAACAATTCGTATGAAAAATAATGTAAAAAACCACAACAACAACAATAACAACAGCAAAAAGCAACAAAGTAAAGTCCAAAACTGCTGAATTATTTGAAAGAGCGACCAGAAAAGTAAAGTGCGACTGCGCGGCCCGCGAGCGTAGACAGACAAGCCTCGAGTTGAGCGCGGCGGCGCCAAGCGACAAACGTACGTTTAATGTCTCGAGGCCCCGGGCTTCAAATTGAAATTGAAATTGATACAAAGACAGAGCTTGGTCTCGTTTTGGACAGAAGGTTTGACCGTCATACGAGTCGAGTCGAGTCGAGCTGAGCTGAGCCAAGACGTCAAAGGGTCGCGCATTCGTTTGATGATGTTGTTATGAGTTGCAAGTGGAAGTTGAATTTGAAGTTGAAGTTGAAATGAGCATGACTGAGCGGCATGAAACGGCAGCGCATGAAGTTGTGTCTTGTTAATTAAGTCGCGTTGTGTTGCGTTGTGTTTGAAGCAAGTGCGGTTGCACATGTTTTTGTTTATGTTTTGAGCATTGCATAATCGTCACTCGTTTTTAACTTCAACTTCAAACACACACGCAGACACACACAGTGTTTCAATCACAGTCAGTCATGCATAATCGTCGCTTGCATGTAAGTCGCAGCAAGAGTGACAAAACAAAACCCGCCGCCTGAAGCGATTGCAGTGACCAACTGACATGTTTACCGATTCATTGACGCACCGACTCGCCGACTCGCTTGTGACTTATCACTTAATCAACCGCAGTCGGAGCAGCTCAAATGTGTTTGCATGTGTGTGTGATACATCAAGTGTATTGCATTGATTGCCCAATCGATTGATTGGTTTTCTTGTTTTCATGCGTTTTTCGTGCGACTTTCACGCGATTTTGGCGCGTTTTCTCAGCGATTTTGCAGCGTTTGTGTTTTTTTACTCATTTTTCTTCTACATACTTTGTGCTTTGCACCCTCTAAATGCACAATTGCTTTGACACTTGCCGTGCCATTCACATTTCCTACACTTTGTCTACATGTTAGACTGCCGTATGTTAAGTATGTCATAATGTAACATAGACACATATAATATTGGCTTTATGAATTCAAGTCTTAAAATCACAATCAGATCATTTTAGCATATATTTGCAGGGCACACTCTACAAAATATATAAAACATGTCATTTGGTTAAATAAACTGAATTTATTTTGCATGTGTGTGTGTGTGTCCGAGGTGATTCGAACTTTCAAGTGTTAATTACTTTAAAACACTTAACAAACTTAATGAACAGAATGTGTTTGAAGGTATTAAGAAACAAATTTGTGTAGCATACAAGAGGAGTAGAGTGGGAAAGAGAGAAAAACAGACAGAGAGAGTATCTTAAAGATAGAGTCTACTTTACCCGATTTTAAGAGTGTTTATTGCTTTTGTTGTTATAATTGTTGTTGCATTTAAATTTTGCTCTTATTATTTACAATAATTTTATGTTTTGCTTTGTTAATCACAGCAAATTCATTCAAATCATTTGTTATTAAAATATGAAAAAAATAAAAGAAAAACAAATTCAAAACGACATGCAACAAATCTCGCAGTTGACAAAAAATAGCTCGCTTAGTCTTCAGTGTGTGTTTACAACAACAACGACAACAATTACCATAGCAAAAACAACAAAACTAATTGCACTTTATTATGAAATCGGTTTAATTGAAACGTTTTGTCAAACAAGTTACAATCGCACACGCAAACAAGTTTACAAAAGTATTTTCTTTATTTATATTATTTTTTTTTTTGCATGTTTAATTGTATCATTTTTTACACCTTTAATGCTTTTTTACTTAAAATTTTTAGATGATTTTTGCACATGACAATTCAGAAACAATAAATTTATTATATATTTTTGTGTTATTTAACAAAAACTTGAATCAAAATAAAATATTTCAAAAGTTTTTAAATTGTAAATTGTTACTAACGAAAATACACTCGAATTATTCAAGTTTGACTGTGTGCTGCTATGTGTTTGAGTGTGAGTGTGTGTGTGTGTGTGTGTGTACTGGCATTTAAATGTCAATTAAGACTGTTATTGTTGTTATTCAGATTTTTGGCAAAAAAGTAATGATAAAACAAGACAGGAAGTTATTTCAGCTTTGCCGAAACTTTTACACTCTTGCAAGCATTATTCGAAGTACATAACCATACAATAGATAGTTTGTCCCAATAGGGAATATGCAAGTTTATACAAATGATGGTCTATTCGGACAGTCCAGTTTATCTTAAGGTTGGCAATAGGCGTAGCATTTCTCAATCCTGCAACTGAACTGCTTAAAGATCATTATTGGTAACGGTCCACATACATGTTATTGTGAGCCGAGATCAAGATGATACTCAATCCAAATACATTTTGCATTATAATCCGCTTGCTTACTTCAAACTCTGTGAGAAGTTCACACTGAAATTGACCGACGGTAATGTCTCTCGTGCTGATCAATCATATACATATGTGCATATTTTATATAGTTGGTAATGTCGGTTTTTTGAGCGTTGCAAATATCATGACTAAGTTGAAAGACTTTTGCGAGAGTCGAATGAAAATTTATAAATAAAATGCGAAAAACATACATTTAAAAACTTTGTCAAAAAATTTTGTTGCGGAAATTGTTTACACAAAAGCGAATAAAAAAAAATAAATGAAAAAAAAGCAAAAATAAAATGAAAATAAAATGTGATAAAACTTGATATGAAAATATGCAAAAATACACATGGGTAAAAAATACACACATTCACATATACAAGCACCAATGTATGTGTGTATGTGTACACAAACATGCTTGCAACAAAAACAATGCCAAGTATAATGAAATTATTTAAAATGCATCGAAAATGCAACAAATGCGATTAAAAATCATACAAAATCAAAAAATATTCATGTTAATATATTAATAAGTATTAATAATAATACTTTTTTCATCCATTTTAAGGGTGTTCATTTGACTGTGCATCGATGCAAGAGTATATAAAATTACAAACTGTGTTGCCAACACATCTAAAAATACCATCATTTGTTAAGATTTCCGTGTGTATAATTAGGTGATAGGAGTGTGAGATAGAAAGTTGGCCACTTTAAACATAATTTTTTGGTACATAAATTTTGGTCACAGAACTTGCAATGTTCCAAAAGTTGTGCACAGCTGATTTTGTGCACTTTTACAACGAAGCAAGCGCAAAGTTACGCTTCATTGTGAACACCATCATTGTTAAATATTTGCTTAATTCCAAAATGCCAACAACATAATTGAAACAAAGTATGTTCAATGAAGTGGAAATAAATGCTTTTTGTTTTTAATCAAATTAAAGCGCATGAGTATTAAATCACTCATGATTGGTCGACAGTTTTGCATATTTGCAAACAAATTTGTTTGAAGTAAGCAAAAGTTAAAATTGTTTACTTCATTCGAAATGTATTTAAGTTGATATTTCGTTAAAATGAATTTCTTGAATGTCTAAGCAAAATTATCAAAAATTTTATGAACAGATTTTTGCTTTATTTGAGAATTGTTGCATAGAATTTTGTTGTAATTTGTTCTTATTTTGCTGCAGTTTTCTCGTCTAATTTTTGCACACATAAACTAAAACAGAAAATATGAAAAATTTTCGTATGGACAAATAGACAGACGGACGGACGGACAGGGAGACAAACAAACAGAGAGACATACTAAGTGACTGAATGTCTGGCTAAATGCAATGTACCAACTTTTTCTTATGGCAGCAACAACAAAAACAAAAACAATTATTGTCACAACAACAACGACAACAACAACAAAAATAACGAGCACAATGTAAACAAGTTATGGAAGAAAAATTCATATGGTAAACTAAACGAGTAACGAAAAATATATTTTATTTAGTTTTTGTACAAAATTTGCATTTAATTGCGACTTAAAAGTTGCTTTACACATGTAAATTAATGCAACGAAATATGCAAAAGCCCACACACTTTTGCTCTCTCTCCTTCTCGCTCGCTCGCTCGCTCGCTTACATGCTTTGTGTGTATGTGCGTATGTGTGTGTGCACTGATTGCGAACAATGACAATTTAATAGCGCTGCTGAAGTTACTAAAATATTTATTAAAAGTGATTACTGTACAGAATCTACAATTATTTCGCATTTTGAAATAGAAAATGCATGCACAACGGCACAGTCAGTGGCAATTATACATTTTGTAGCATACACTTTGGCGCTGCTTGAAAATGTTGCAGTTTTGTACTGCGTTATTTCAGCGTACAAACATTTGCTGAAAGCACTTGTTGCTATTGCATACTTTTGGGCTGACGTTATTTGCGCAAACATACTACAACACACAACGCAGTTTATTGCCGCCTGAAAAATTTATAAAAAAATTAGAGAATAATATTTAAACAAAACGAGTACAAATCTTTTTATCGATTGTTATTGCTTCAGGCTTTCTAACTGCGCTCACGGGTTTTTCTTCTTCCTTCTGTAACATGACATGATGTCAGTTTTCAAAATCGTTATTGTTATCGTATAAAAAATACTACAAAAATTTGCCTAAAATATAGAATCGTGTGATTTTTTATTGCTTTTACAGAACGTCAACAAAGAAGTGAATTATTCGAATTTTGTTTTTATAAAAACCCATTTATGCATTTTGCTACAAAACGACTATAAACTTCTGATATTCTAACTTAGTTTTAAAAAATAACTAAAAACACACGCTGACTGGCACACCCACGCGCACACACACACACCGCAGACACAGACACAGAGCCTGAGCCAGAGACAGCGGCAGAGGCCGAAACACACGCCATGATAACAATGAAAATATAATTTTATTGCCTACTAAAAATCCTTAGCCAAACTCGAAATTCAACTCAATTTGCTTTCATTTTTCGTAAATGTTTGCTTTTTTTTTGCTTTGCGTGCCTCAGCGCACAAAAACCGTTAAGGACGTAAAAATATAGTTTAGTTTCTTTCGTCTTTTCATAGCTTTTGTTCATTGTGCGAATTATTATTACTAGACAAAAAAAAAGCAGAGCACAAAGACTGAGAAGGCGTGAAGGAAGGCAAGAGAAGTAAGAAAGTAAGCAGAAGAAAAAAATGGCAAAATAGCAAACCATAGCAAAATGTCGCTAGAAATGTTATCGACATGGGCATAAGTAAAATTTAATTTCACGCTTTGCAGCCTTGCGACATCAAAAATGTGCCACTAAAAAAGGAATATAAAGTCGAATGAAAACGTCAAAAATGGCCAAGTAGGCAAGTCTCAGACGAATGCGCACGTTTTTGCGCTTCTTCTATTATGAAAAACATGAGTTGGCAGCGCTGCGAGCACGGATTTGGCTACGCTGCCTGCCACACAAGAGCGTGCGACCAATGGCGGACGCTAATGGCCAAAGAAACATCAAGTTAGTTTCATGTCGAACAAAAAATATGAAATACCATTTTTCTCTTTTTTTTTTATTTATTAAACAACAAATAAGATAAAAGTAAGCAAGTTTCGCTTGAGTTGCTTAGACGCCTTTAAAAATAAGCGCGACACACACACACACACGCACATGCATAAAAGCAAAACCATATAATATGTGTAACGAAAGAGGAAACAGTAAATAAGGCAGCAGCAAAATAACGCCAAAAGGAAAGTAAACTTATGAAAGTGAAACTAATTTTTTGGCTATAAAAATAAATAACGAAGAAAAACAACAACAGCGGAAGATACTTCAGCAGCAGAAGCAGCAGCAAAGCAAAGGCATGGCAGGAAAAATTCAATAGACGCATCACTTACAACAATTGGTCGCGCTTCATTGGCGTTATAGGCGTGCATACGCATTAGACTGGCCAAATTATCCGAGCGCTGTGCGTGATGAAGGGTTCGGCGGGCATGTCAGTGTCACACAGCAAAACATGCTTCTCTATGTTTATGGATCTCATGCGTGCATGTGTGTGTGTGAGGCAAACGACATGCATCCGGGCTAAAACCATAAACAATGAAATTTGTTGCTCACTTTTATGAGTTCCTTCCTGGGCTTACGCCATGCTTGTTTGTCTTCGCTTGTCTTGAGTCGTCTTGAGTCGTCTTGTGTAGTCTTGTGTAGTCCTGTGTAGTCTTGTGTAGTGTTATGTTGGCTTGAATGCTTGTCTGTTGAGCGTTCTTATGTAGAAGCGCCACTTGCCACTGCGGCAGTGCGAACTAATGCGCACACCAACAACAACAACAGCATGAGCAAGCGCTGCCATAAGAACAGCAACAAGGACAACTATAAAATCAACAAGACGTAAGATGAGTTGCGTTGAGTTGAGCATGAGTCCTTTAGCCAATTTTAGTGTCTTACAATTTTGCGCATTGTCTCGTTTGCCTCGCTTTGCTTTGCTTTGCTGTCTTTTTGCTTAGCTTCGCTAACAACAACAACAACAACAGCAGCAGCAGCAACAATGGCAGCATAACAAAGAGTAACAAGCACTACAAATAGGCTACTTGCTGTCATTGTTTGTTGTTGTTGTTGTTGTTGCTGTTACAGCTTTATGCATTTAAGTTGCTCCCTTTCAGCATCCTTTCGCTGGAACGAAGTGTGTGTGAATTTCAACAAGCATATCAGCAGCGTGTAATGTTACAAATTGTTGTTGTTGCTGCCGCCGTCAGGCATCAGCTCATCATTTCACACGCATCAAACGAGCGAAAGCCGCCACAGCGCCAAAGCAACGCCAACAACGACTTAGAAATAGAAATAGAAGTAGAAGTAGAAGTAGAAGGCATGCAGGAACGCTTTCGCTGAGGACAACAAGGAGACAACCTTTCATTTCAGCACGCCTTTGTTTGCTTTACTTTGATTTTGCTTGTATTTTACTTTACTTATATTTCACTTCCCTCCACTTCACTTTGCTCAGCTCTCAACGCAACTTCTCTCCCGTTCAACCACTTACACATGCTGCTGCTGCTTCTTCTTGCCACTTGCCAAAAAAATAAGAGAATAAATAAATAAATAAAAAAATAATAGAAGCACATATATGAGCTTAGGTTTTATGGATTTGCGAGCGTTTTGGCAACTTTTTTCGCAGGCGTTGCTCGTAATATCCTTTCTGAGTTTATTACATGCCATTTATTAAGAAAAACCAAGTGTGCGCTAAAACACACTCACACACATGTGCTTTATATGTATTGCAGATACAAGCAGTTGCAGGAATAGAACGCACAAACAACAACAACAACACTATGAAAATTTATGTCGCATTTTACATAAAATTATTAACAAATAACTTCGATCAACTTATTTTGCTTTAGCTCACTTTACTTTACTTTATTCCCGCCGACTGCCACGCCTTGTGCGCCCATTGTGCTGCTGCTTTGCACTGTCATAGCTTTTAATCAGTTATAGTAAATTGTGGCAGCATTCATGTTCTTCTTGCTGCGCCTTTGAAAGCGCACTTTTCCCACTGACAAACCGACAAACCGACAAAGCAACAAAGCCATAATCGCAGCCTTCCACTTTGTGGGGCAACAGTGTCCGTCCGAGCAGCGCACGAAGGCATTGTCAGCGTCGGCGTGTGCGTCGCCTACGCACTGATATGAAAAACTAAAGCTTACCTTGGAAATGTAATCACATTACAAGGCACAGCAGAAGGCGCAAATGCTCTGAGCCCGTTTTGGGCGCTTTGAGCTCGCTTTGACAATGATTGCGCCGCGTCTCAGCGTGGCTTGGCGCGAGGCGAACAAGTTGCAACACAATATTTTAGTGTCATTAAAAAAATGGCATGCCAACGCAAGCAAAGAAGATGAGTAAGTCTGGCAAAAAATAGGGAAAAATAGAACAAAAATTTGCCCAAAGAAAAGAGTTAAAATGCGCGCACGCAAAGTCAAGTAAAAGTCGAAAAAAATGCTGTAATAATAAGCGAAAAAGAAGCGCAGAAGGCAAGAAAGAAGGACAAAAGTCAACGCGGGTTTTACAATAGAAAAAAAATTGGAAATAAGAAAAAAGAAAGAATAAAACACACAAAAGAAAACCAAAATGGGCGAGAACAGTGAAAGAATTGGCGGCGGACGAAGCAGCAGAAGAACGCTGCGACCGGCGGGAGATGTCATGCGCTCAGACATTGTGTCAAGTCACCAAGAAGTACTTACTTACTTTGCAATACTTGAAGGAGTTTTTTCGTTGACTCTTCTTCTTCACGTTGCATTTGCCAGTGGGCAGAAATATATATATATCTGCTATATGTATATATAGAAGCTGCTCTTAGCCACCAAGTCTGTTGGCCAGACTAAAGGCTTGTCCGTCTGTCCGCCTGTCCGTCCGTCTGACTGATGGACGTAAGCGCATAATGCTGCCACCGTTTGTTGCACAACTTTCTGCTCGCCAGAGATGTGCGCGGATGTGCCCTCTTAGCGAAAATTGCATTTTGAAAATGAGCGTTGGACGCTTAATATTTCATCTTTCATGCTCATTTGCACTTATGCCATGCCAACAACAACAACAGCAACAGACGAGACGAGTCGAGTTGAGTCGAGTTGAGTCGACTTGAGTCGAGTTGAGTTGAAACCAAGTAAAGGCAAACTAAACTAAGCTGAGGCGACACAAAAGCCAACAACAACAACAACAGCGACAATATCAGCCAACATCAGGCAACAAACAGACGGAAGGAACAAATCGCTTTACGTTCCTTTGTCCTTTCTTGCCTCACATTTTGCTTTGAATTTGCTTTACTTGCCTTGAATTCCTGCAATTTCTCCTTTTTGTATTGCATACCTTTTTGCGTAGCGCTTTGCTGCTCTGCCCTGCTGCTCTGCTGGGCTGTGCTGGGCTGTGCTAAGCACCTGCTGCGTGTTATTTACAACCAGCCGCCAGAGGGCGTTTTTGCACAACTTTAGCCGGAAGTGTTTGCAGTCTATGTACGTATGCTTATATATATATGTATGTGTGTTGTATAGCCATGCCAGCCTGATGCAATTTTACTTTTATTATTTCTTTTTTTGTTCTTCTGCTGCCATTTTACCGTTTGTGGTAACTTGAAGGCGGCAACTGAAATGTTTCCGTTATTAAGCTAAAGAAACACTTAACATTGTCGGCAAATGCGTGCCTGTATGTGTGTGTGTGTGTGTGTGTGGCCGGCAACATTTTAAAGTGTACGTTAATTTGCCTAAGAAGAAGCCACAATGGCAGCAAAGCCAAAACAGCTTTCAATGAAATGAAGAATCTCTGCATGTATTTGTGTGTGTCCGTGTGTGTGTGTGTGGGTGTGTGTGGGTGTGTGTGTGAATTGCTGAGTGTATGCAAGTCATTTTCGCATTAACACTTGGCACTTTAACGGCCGCAAGCAACCAACAGTCGATGCAAAGCACATCGAGGCCCAAGCCCGGCCCGGACAATGTTGCAGACCAACGTCATTAACGTCTTCTTCGTTGTGGTTGCTGACGCGGCTTCTGTCACAGCCAAAAGTGGCCAAACCACCTACCACAAGGGCTTGGCACACACACACACACGCACACAGGCACACACATGCACATGCACTCAGCTAAGTACACTTTTGGCATGGCGGTCTTGCTACCTGGCGAGCTCAACATGTTCTCTTCATGCTGCTGCGCTTGCCACTTGCAATGTGTGTTGGCATCGGCGTCGGCGTTCGCCTCAACTTAATTGTTGTTGTTGTTGCTGTTGCTGTTACTGCCGTTAATATTCGTGATGGCGTCAAGTTTTGCACCAATATGTGGTGAATGTTTGCGGTCGCTTGTGGAATGTTGTCCTCAACATAATCGTCGTCGTTCTTGTTCTTCTTCTTGTTGCTGTTGTTGTTGTTGTTGTTGCGCTTGTTGTTATTGTTTTTGTTAGCCATACGCTAAGCTAAAACGACTTGCAATATAATCATAACTATTATAACAAACACACGCACACATGTACATAAACACACGCTCAGCAGCACAAAATGAAAAATAGCTGTCGGGCAATTTCATACTCGGAAATACTTCATGTCGTTTAAGTGCAACTAAATTAAAATAATATTTTGCCATTATTTTTAGCATAAACTCACACACACACACACACACACACAGAGACTG
The DNA here is from genome assembly GCA_037044515.1 of Phortica magna. NCBI lineage: Eukaryota > Metazoa > Arthropoda > Insecta > Diptera > Drosophilidae > Phortica > Phortica magna. The sequence goes on from JBAMBP010001419.1 coordinate 152,775, forward strand.
ACACCGAAACGCGTGTGCTAACAAGAGCAGTTGGGACCGCCGCGAGTCTCAAGCAACCAGAACGCACATCTTTTGCATTGCCTACTTTTAGGCTGCGTTTTTTGTTTGAATTTAATTAGGACTACAAAATACCGCAACAGCACGTCAAACACACACACACGCACACACACACACGCACGCACTACGAGTGTAGAATGCTTTGGAGGCAAATGTCAACGAATCTTCATTCATTTTTGACAGTTTTGACTTTCTTTTTTCGTATTTTCCTCAGGGTTTGTTTTTCTTTTTTCGTCCTGTATTTCCTGCTGCGCTGCAAGTTAATTACCTCAGCACTTCTTTCAATGCGCACTGTTTTTTTTTGTCTTTTTATTTACCGTGTTTTTTTTTCTGCTTCGCTTTGTTGTTGTTGTATTTTAGCTTGAAGCTTCAAAACCGATGTCATTCATTAGTCAACAAAGCTTTGATGCTTCACGCACAACATGCTCCAGCCGCGTCACTCAGCGCACGCCGTCCCCCTCACTCCCACTCACTCTGGCTGCTCTTTGGCACTTTGACCTTTCTGCGTGCTCTTCGCCCGTTGACTCAACACTTCTACTTCAGCTTCTTCGCTTCTTTGCTTCTTCGCCATGACATTGTGCTTTTTGTGCCCGGTGCGCCGTTGCCCCTCACTCACGCCGTTGTCCGGGCACGTCTGACAAACTGTTACACATTTTCAGCTGTGTTTCGTTGTTCGTTATTGTAAATTGAAAATGCTGTTAAAAAATTAACAAATGTGTTTAACAAGGTTTTTGTATTTTTACCGAACCTTCATGCTTTTTAGCTTATTTTCTCTCTCTCTCTCTCTTTTGTTGTTGTTGTTGTTGTTGTTATTTGTGTGTTTTTAATTTTATTTGTCGGCCGCAATGTTGTTTTTGTTACACTTTATTTTTGTTTTTTGGTTAAGCAACACAGACGCCTTTTTCTGTCTCTCCCTCTCTCTCTGTCTGTGTGTGTGTGTGTGTGTGTGTGTGTGTGTAATTTTACACAGTCAACATGTTTCTTCATCGCTCGGCAGGCGTTGGCAATGTAAGGCATGAGCGCGACAGAAGCCGGTGGGCGGTGGGCGTGGCTTTGCATTTCGGTTTGCCGTTGAGTGTTAAAAATGCCCGCGTTGTTGCTGTTGTTGTTGTTGTTGTTGGCGCTTGTTTAAATGCTTGACAATTTTTTTGTCGTCTTTCGTTTTTTGTTGTTGTTGTTTTATTTATTAGCATTTACAATGTAAAGTTTGTTTTTGTTTTTGTTTTTATTTTTGTTGTTTTTGTTTTTGTTTCTGTTTTAAGTTGCAGCATTAAACGAAATGAAGTCACAATGCGCCAACAACAACAACAACAACAACAACTTAGCTTAAGAATCAACCGAAAATCGATGGCATTTGCTCATTGATATATTCAAGCATTAAAATTGTTTTTGCATTTCATTTAAATTGAATGAAATTGAAGTCAAATGGCATGTTTAAATGGCAAAAAAATCGCACGGCGACAAAAGTCATGAGTTCTCGTTTGCTGCAAATTAATGCGAAACAACATAAAATCAAACAATTTGCGCTTATTTTGTTGCCAAAAGTTTCCGCAAAACATTTGCAGTTTGCAAGCCAAATGCAACACACACTCACACACACACGCACACAGACACACACAAAGAGCACGCACATGCAGAGAAGTCATTGACTCGCGCGCAGTCAACACTTCATTGAGCAAAAGCGAAGCGCACAACGACTTCGACTTCGACTTCACACTAACACCTGTGCAACTCACCACCCCACTGCCCCAACGGCCCCACACCCAACCGCCTTGGCACTTCATCAGCCATGCTGCCAAAATGTAAACTGACCTTTAACACGCGCGGGTCGTGCAGGCAGCAAGCGATGTCCCAACAACAACAACAACAGCAACAACAAGCGGCAGAAGAGGATGGCAGAAGTCGCTTGAAAACATACGCGCGTTTTACTTGCAACAATGTCTGCTGCTTTACTGCTGAGGCAACGACAATTGCACACACACACACACACACACACAGACACACACACACACACAGACACACTGGGCGCAACATTCCAACTCACTTATTAAGTATACGCCATGTTAAATATTTCACTTCGCTTCCTTTGGCTTTTCGTTGTTGCTTTTTGTTGTTGCTTTGCTTTTCTGTAATGTTATAAAAAACTTAAATTCAATTTTCGCTGTGTAAAACATAATTTCCTACATGTTGTTGTTGTCGTTGTTGTTGTTGTTGTCGTTGCATCGCTGTTGGCCTTATTTTCTTTAATGTTCCTTCACTTCGTCCGGCAATAGAAGAAGGTAGTTAATATTTTCTGTATTGTTCATTGTTGGTTGTTTGTTGTTGTTGGTTGTTGTTGTTTGTTGTTGGCTGTCGTCGTGTGTGTGCATGTGTGTGTGTTGAACATTTTGAAATTTATTGCGCTGTCTGCTTTTGTAGCGTCGACGTCGGCGTTGGCGTTGGCGTCGCCGCCGCTCACCACGCCACTCAACGCTTCATGTCGCCTCGCCTCTTCTCGCCCCGCCTCGCCTTGCCTCGCCTGGCATGAGTTATGCCATTTTGAGTTTTTTCCGCTGCTCTTCTTCTTTACTTTTTGCTATTTTCGCTCCTTGTTTTTTCTATTCGCTTCCATGTACGTTGTCCTGTTCGTCCTTTTGTTTGGCTGCCAAGCGCACCTTTCTAGCTTTCTAGCTCTGTTTTTTGTGCCGTTTACAAGTCGTTGTTGTTGTTGTTGTTGGCCAAACAGTGTTAAGTGTTAAATTGTTTTATGTTTTGCCATTCATTTTGGCGCTTGTTGTTGTTGTTGTTGCTGTTGCTGTTGCCACTTTTCAAGTTGCACTTCAAACTTAACACGCGAAACTTTCAAGTGAACAACATATTGCGCAACAACAACAGCAACAACAACAACAAAAGTGTTTACAATTTAATTAACATGGTTTTTGTTGTTAACTTAAACGCTTCTTTTACACACATGATCAGCAAAGATTCGCTATAATTTTATGCTACATTTTCTACGATTACAATTACAACAACAAGACAAAAAAAACATTAAGAGTAGTAAGGAGGAACTTTGACAGTAAATACATGCTGGGGGGCCGCACATCTTCAGAAGTTGTTGTTGCGCTCGCGGCGACGCAGCATGCGTGCGACGTCCAGCGCGGTAGCCCGGAGGCGCCGGCGGGCGGCACGCGACTGGCGGCGCACGTACGGCTTGTGCGGCTCCGTGGTGAAGTAATAGTTGCCGTGCATCCGGCGCTGCGAGTGTATGCCGAAGCGTGCCCGGCGCTGGCCCGCGCACTTGCCCGCCTGGTAGTCGCGCCAGCTGTCGCACTGCTGCCCCACGAAGGGGTACTCGGGGTTCATCGCCTGCTTGAAGAACACCGCGGCCGACGAGTGGCTGCAGGCGATGGGATCTGCGTGGAGGCGAAGACACAACGGTTAGCACACACACACACACACACACACACTTGCAATCGAAAGGCTAAAGGTCAACTTACTCGTGTTCTGCATATCGCTGAGGTGCATGAACATGCGGCAGTTGCGCTGCGGCGCCGTGCCGCCGTTCGGGAAGAAGTCCGCGTGGCCGCACTTGAGGCTCGTGCCGAGCGTGCCGCCGGAGGTGTGCAGCACCTGGACGTAGCGTGCGTCCGACTTATCCAGCCGGAACCGGGGCGACACGGGCGCGGGCAGCGTGAACAGCGGCCCGGCGGGGTCGAGGCCGATGATCTGCTCGATCTCGCCGTTGAGCACGGCGCCCGCGTAGCCGGCGGCGTGTGCGCCGAGGCTGTAGCCGGCGATGGTCACGTTGCGGCGGTTGAAGTGCAGGGGCCGCAGCTCCTCGAGGGCCATGATGATGCCCGCGACGGTGAGACCGACGTCGAAGATGGACATGGAGGCGGTCTTGTAGTCCATCGAGGACAGGTGGCCCCAGTCGACGACGCACACATTGTAGCCAGCGTCGAAATGCGTCCAGGCTGTGAAATATTAATGCGTTGCGGGCATGAGGAATCTCTCTGCTCTCGCTCACTCAAATTGAATACGTACTTTGTAGGAGCTCTTGGACCCAATCCTTGCTGCCTTGGTCGTTCCAGCCGTGCAGGAACAGCGCGAGTTTCTTGCGTGCGTCCAGGCGTCCGAACCCGCGCAGATCGCCCAACTGGAGGCTGAAGTGCGCCTCCTCGCCGAAATTCATGTTGGAGCTGTGCGGGCAAACCGAAAGTTTAATTAGAGACGGGCGGTAGAAAAAGGAGTTGCCAAAGTCTTTGAATTAATCAAAAAAATATTGACGAGCAGTCAAAGTTGAGTTGAGCAAAAATTGATTGGCAAAAAATGTGTGGAAAAATGCAAGAAAAAGTTCTTATAGCCGAGAGAAAACGTCGAAACCCGCCAATTAGTCAGCGAACAATGATGGCCGTGACACAATAGACGAGCGAATCGAGCAAGCTGCTCATGAATATTTCAACATATTCAAAGCATTTCTACGCTTGCTGCTTTTGTTTTTGTTTTTCTTTTATATATATCTATATGTATATGTGTGTGTAGTTCGCCTTCGACAGGCGATATTGCTGTGCCGAACTTACACAGTGCGACACTCGAATATGATGCCATAATTGAGATGCGCTCGTTCCAAACTGTTGCGCAGCATTGTCTCCTGCAGCATGCGGAACGTGTTCAACATCGCGTTCCATTTGTATTTGTGCAAATGCGCCGTTGCGCTGCCAATGCCAAAGCCACCCCCGCCACCACCGCCGCCGCCACCCGCGTTCGTTAAAATCAACGGCAGCAACAACAGCAGCCAGCAACGCAGTGCCGTCGCTTGAAGGCGTAAGAAGAAGACGCTGCCAGTGCGCTGCGACGTTGACGCGTGCATTTGCATATAAAACGAAACGAAATGAAACGCAAGGAAACGAAACGAAACGAGCCAAGCCGAACCGAACAGAACCGATCCGATCCGAAGCGAAATCGAAATCGAAACGTGTGAACAAAACGTGAGCGAAAAATTCTAGAAAAGAAGTGAAGCAAACACATGCACGCACACACACAAACACACACAGGCTGGCGCGCACGTATAAACAAACGTGAGTGATTTTTAGTTGATTTTTTGGTTGAAGCAAAAAAAAAAAAAGACAAAGAATTTAAATTATGAACGAACACAAGCACAAAGCGAAAGATAACGGCACAAAAAAAAAAAGAACAACAAAAAAAAAATAATTTAATCGAATTGCTGTTGTTGGTGTTGCTGGTGTTGTTGTTGTTGTTGTGTAACGAGTAAAGTCAGAGCGCCGTCGCCGAATTTGTGGAAACCGTTTTTGTTGCCCCGTGGCATGCTACTGAACAGTTGCTTGTAACACGCGCCGAACGCTGGAAATATCACAGCGCGCATCTTTGCTTACAGCGTGCCCGTGATGTTTCGCACACACACACACACACACGCACACACACGCACGCACGCACACAGATAGACCGACAAACGCGCTGTCGTCAAACGTCAACCGACGAACGATTCAAATGCCAACGTCGACGTAGGAGTTATCGCTTTGTTGTTGTTGCTGTTGTTGTTATCTTATGTTCTAAGACACACGAGCAAACATGAGCACATTCAACAGCTAGTTAGCTCAGCAGATATTGAGACATTGATTCATCAGTCAGTTAGGCTGTCTGTCTGTCCATCAGTCCGTCCGTCTGCCGCGTTCGCCTTTTGTTCAAGCTCAGCTGAACTTCACGTTGCCAAAGTCAATGCGTAACTGAAATGCGACGCTTTTGACCTCATCGCCGTTTGCTGCCGCCGCCGTCGCTGCCGCCGTCGCTGTCGACGTTGCTGCTTTGGCGAAATACCATCATCATTATCATTATCATTATCATCACCTGTGTTGAGCTTCAACTTCTTACATTTACATTAACATTTTGCTCTTCGTTTATTTGCACAAGTGAAAGTAAAGTTAGTAGCATAATTCATTTGTTGTTGTTGTTCTTGTTGTTGCTGTTGTTGTTCTTGTTATCTGTCGCTGCCGCTGCTTCTAAATATCTTCGCGTTTTGCCTTGCACGCTCTTCGCTTACAACAACTTCTTCTACATAACTTTATTACAAACAACATTTGATCTTGACATCGAAGCTCAAAGTCTTTACAACAACAACAACGAGAACAATAACAATAATAATAACAAAATGTATATTTGTTTTGTCAGTTGTCGAATTTGAGCATCTCAAATGTCACATTTCAACAATGATACTTCATTGTCAAACATTTGTACAAACAATGAAATTCCTTCAGTTTAATTATCTAGAAACCTAAGTAAACATTCACATGACAATGTTAACGGTACTTTTGGCTTGCAATTAAAATAACAACAAATTAGCTTTAAAGACAAAACGCATCTTCTTCTTCCTTTCGGTTAGCAAAACTTCTTCCGCTTTTATTTGTTAGCAACTTTTCTCTTCGAAAGAAAGAAATCAAACAAACAAAAAAAGCATAAATTTTTCAATAAGAAAAATAAAGTAAAATGAATAATTAAAAAAAAAAAACACAAACTAAATGAAATTCCAGAAGATTTTGCGGTCCGAGCATCATTTTGTTCGCTTCGCTCAGTTTGCAGTCTTCACATATTCAATGTGCCGCAAGCAAAGCACACCAACAACAACAGCAGCAACAACAACAACAACTTTAACCCAACGACGACAATGTTGCTCATTAACAACTTTGCTGCGTCATGAACGGATCGTTTCTTCCGCAATGATCATTAAGCCAGCGCGTCTTTCGATGTCTCTCAGTGCGTGTGTGTGTGTGTGTGTGTGTGTGCGTTCGTCTAGCGCTTTGTCATTAAATAAAATAAAGAAATTTGCATATTTCGCGCTTCTTAAATCCAAGCTAAACCCCAAAAATCGCTCTGCCCTACAAAGCATTTCGTCGAAGCGATTCTTAAACTGCGAATTTCAAGATCGAAAGAAGATACAAACAAAACAAACAAGTAGAAAGTATTGAGTGCGCTAAGTTCGCATAAATTAATTTAAAATATGTAAAAATAGATTAATTTTGCTTTTTGTTTTTTTTGTTTCTTTTGTTTAACAAATTATTTCAAATTGGCAAAAGAGTGTTTGAGCAAATCAGCAAAGCGTTTGTTAGCCACATTAGTGTCGTCTTAAGAGCATATAATGACAGCCGAAGTGCTGCTCAAGTGTGCCGTATGTCGCCATGTGTGTGTTGAGCACATGCAGTAAGTGTATGCAGAAAAGCGCTCATGAATTGTTTATAAGGTTTCGGTCAAACTTATAATTAAAAATTAAAAACGGTTTTCGAGACTTTATTTTTAATGCGAAGACATTTTCATTGATAATGGCAGAAAGGATTAAATATGCCGAATAGTTTAGTGGCCGCCAAAGGGGGGAAATGTGCGAAGTGTGCGGGAACAAAACAAAGCTGAGCAAAATGAATAAACAATGAAGGCATGAGAAGAGTTGAGATGAGTTGAGAAGAGATGAGAAGAGAAGAGTAGAAGTGTGCCGAGCGCAACATATGCGTTATCATTAATGAAAGAGACAAGTTAATTGTTGCGGGGGCGAGAAATAAAGCTATCAATAAGTAACTGAGCAGCAGCGGTGGCGGTGCGGGTGCGGGTGGGGGCGGCAACAGAACCAAGGCAACAGCATTTACACCAAGAAGAAGGAAAAGAAGAAGGCAAAATGAACAGATTGTGAATCAAAAGTAGACAAGAAAGGATATAATAGCACACACACACACACACACACACATGCACACAGACACAGGGAAAGTGCTGCAGATATGACTATTTGTCTATTAAGCATTATAACCTAAAGCAACAACAACAACAACAACGACATTAATATTAAGAAAACGTCTAACAACGATAACAACTACAACAGCTGCAAACAATAACTCTATTTATTACACACACATGCACACACTCACACACACACACACATACGCATGTACGCATGTCTGTGTGCACGTACTATGAACACTTATTAACGACAACGTTGGCGGCATTCAAAGTAATTTTCACAATTTTCGTTTTGTTTACTTAATTAATTCTGCAAAACAGCAACAACAACAGCAACAACAACAATAACATTAACAATGAAAAGAAGCAAAACCAACAACAACAACAACAACAACGAGAACAATGAAAGATTTCTGCGTTTTGGCATGTGCCTTTAACCACAAACATGCAAAATGAGCGCAGAAACACGTACAGAGACTTGCTGACAGGCAGACAGACAGACAGAGAGACAGACAGAGAGACAGACAGTGAGACAAAGAGACAAAGAGTCAGACAGTCTAAAGGACAGGCAAACAGACAGACGTTCCATAATGAGTTTATAACTCTTAATGAACGCACAACGTTGCGTATGAGCAACAAAATCGTTCTTCTATACTCTGCCTATTGCCACTGCTTACTCTGTGTGCGTGTGTGTGCGTGTGCGTGTGTGTGCAGCTTGTATGAGCACACGCCAGTCCAAGTCATTCAACAAGTCTGTGCCATTTAAGTACTTTGCATTTATTTCGAATTTCTTTGCTGTTCTTTTCTTTTGTTTTCTTTTCTTTTCTTTTCTTTGCTCCTTTTTTGTTTTTGTGTTGCAAAACTGTCATTTTGTTGTCTACGCAAAAGCAACACGAATACAAACGCGCAGCTAAACAATAAAATGATGACACTTCAAAATGAGAAAAAAAGCAACAAAAAACACAAAAAGGATCAACATTAAAAGCAAACCAAGAAGAGAAGATAAATTCAACCGAGCAACCGAACCGAGCATGAGTCAGCAACGCTGCGCTGCAAAGCAACTAAAAAAAAGCGAGCAAGAAGTGACATTTGTTCTGCCATTTTGAACATTCAATTATTATACTTTTTTATACTAATTTCTGAGCAAACATTTGTAAACTTATGATTTGTTTAAAAAACAATTTGCTCAACGAGAAGCGCTTAAAAACTGAGCGCCTTCTCAATTCATATTCTTCAAGCCACAAATACCAAATTATATAACATTTGCGTTGACTTTATTTTTCGCAGAGTCTAAGACTTATTCGCAGGACCATCAAATAAGTAAAGCGCAAAAACGTTAGATACTTTCAAGTCTTCATTGCTGCGACACACCTGCAAATGTTACCTTCTGCCATTCGTTTTAGCCCAAATGAGTTGTCATTACGGGGCGCGGCCGAAATGTCAATTGTATTCGAACTGTTGAGCAGCGCAGAAAGTATTTCGCATTCGTGCGCTACAACTGACAGTTGTTGCTTTTGCTGCTGTCATCAGTTTGTCGTTTGCCACCAACAACAACAACAACAACAACAACAAAGACAACAACAAACGCCAAATAAAGAATTGTTCACTCGCATATAAGTCAAGTTGCGCCCACAGGCACGCCCATGAGCGACATGTGCGCCGAACAAATTCACTGTGTGTGCGATAAATGAAGGGGAAGAGGCAACTCTGCTAAAACGCACGCTTAACCCTTTAACTTTAACTGTTGTTGCCAACTATTCGTCTTGTTTGAAGGTTTTCCTCGGCAATTGCTTGCCTACGCAAATGCGCTTCTTAATGCCGTAGTAACTTTATAGGTTAGTGCAGGAGATAACTCCGTTTGTTTCAAATTCATACGAATAGAAAAAATATGCTTGAGCAGTTTGAGAGGTCGGCCTCTCCATAAAGTTGTTGGCAATTTTTGTATTTCTTAAAATTTTGGAATACAACTTTTTAAGACCGTCTTTTAAATTTTCTAGGATCCGATCGAAACACGGAAACTTGTAGATCACAAATGACAAGCACCATAAGTCAATACAAGCACGGACTCAAAACTTCTTTTGCAATGGCATCCTGAAAACTAATTGGTCTCACATATCGAGACTAAATATATGTTGGTCGGACTGGTCCCAAGATGTTCTTGAGAGTCTATACTCAAATTTAGCACTTAATTATATGTGAGCCTTTTGACTTGTAACTTATTGCAAAGTCTATATTATACAAAGCAATTGAGCATGCTTTTTCCTTATAAAGCTAAATAAATCCAGCAACAAATTATTGAAACTGTAAAGAATATTCTATATTATATTTTTTTCACTAAAAAAATTCAAGAAACATTACCCGAAGCGTATCCAAATTCCGCTTTAGTTGAAGTAACCTATTTTCTCCGCCCTTTTTATTTTGCTTTGTTTGCTTTTGTTTGCTGCTCTGTATTTTATTTTTTTTTTTTTATACGATTCGATTTTACTTGTTGTCTTTCATTGCATGCTGAACTATTTTACCGCTCAATTGATTTTGCAATTTATTTGCGCACATTACCCGAACACACACACACACACACACACACACACACAAGCACACACATGCATGCTTACGCTTTTTGTTTCATTTTTTGTTCGCTTCTTCTTCATTTTATTTCACTGTTACTCTTGACTCATTCTACATTTTGAATTGACTTTTTCCGTTGCCACTTGAGCATTTTCAATTCTATTTACTCCCAATAATCATCATCAATGTCAGCTTCGCTTGCACCAAACAACAGCAACAGCAACAACAATAACAAACAACAACAACAACAATACAGTACAGCAATAACAACAAGAAGGAACGCACGGCACTTCAATACAAAGCGTAATACAAAAGTTACAACGTCAACAGGATCATTGCCAGCATTGACAATGACAACGACTTCAACCGAGGTAGAAACTTGGTAGAGAGGTAGTGGTAGAGGTAGAGGTAGTGGCAGAGAAAGAGACAGCCAGCATTGACAATGACAACGACTTCAACCGAGGTAGAGAGGTAGTGGTAGAGGTAGTGGTAGAGGTAGAGATACTGTTGGCAAATGGTGAAGCGGTGAGGATGAAGGGTTACGACTTCGTTTCGCTTCCGGTCATTTTTTTTTGCACTTCTTTTTGTTTTTGTCTCAGGCAACACACATTTATCAACACACATACACACATGTGCTTATGCGTGTGTGTCTCAGTATGTGTGTGTGTGTTGGCATCGCATTCAATTGCTGTTTATATCGATTGCTGGCAATTTTGTGTATTATAACAACAACAGCAACAACAACAACATGCTGCAAAAGTTAGTGTACACCAATTGCGTCACTATCACTATCATCATCGTCATCGTCTAGTACAGCAACAGCAACAGCAACAACAACAGCAACAACAACAGCAAGGACAACAAGGATAAACCGTACTCAATCGAGAAGTCAATGATACGTTTATCGACTACGAATAGAAATTTTGGCGTTTATTCGCAACAAACTTCTTCTTTTGCTTCGTCCTTTCGCTGTTGTTGTTGTTGTTGCTCCTCAGCGCTTCTTCTTCGTTACATTGCTTTGGCAATAGTTGTCGCTTTCGCCGTTGTTGTTGTCGCTGTGGACTAAAGTAGCTGCTCGCAGCAAAATATTGCTGTAAATCACATTTGCTGACGACAGAAAATTTCTGCACTCAACGCAACGTAACGCAAATCATAGAACAGCAACAACAACAACAACAACAATAAGGACGACGACGACGACAATCACAACAACTAAAACAAGTCAACTGTGCTGAACAAGTTGTTCGTAATGCAGCTTAGATTGTTGGTAGTCACTCAATCAGTTTGTCAATCAGTTCGTCAGTCAGACAGACAGACAGACAGTCAGTTAGTAAATGTGTCAGTGTCTATACGTGTGTGTGTGTGTGTGTCGCTCAGCCTGTTACAAAATTCTTCTCTTGCTCAAATGTAGTCATGTATTTCTGTGTACGTGTGAGTGTGTGTGTGTGTGCATTCGCAGCGACGCACTTGATTAGCTTTCAAGCATAGAAACTCTCACACACACACACACATACACACATACCTACGCACATCACGCTTGTTTGGCTTATTGACAGTTAAACTTTATGTTTATGTTTGTTTTTGTTTTGATTTCGAATTTTTTTTTTTTTAATATTTTTCTTTACTTTAAAAAAGAACTAAATTTTTTATAGTAAACTGAAATTGTTTTGGTTTCATTTTGATTTTTAAATTTTTTTTATTTTCTTTTTGCATAATCAAACACTCATGAGTACAGAAATTAAGTCTGCATTTGGGCATTTAAGTTGAATCATAACTATAATAGACCTCTCACCTGAAATCACTCAAACGACACTTAACTCCTGAAAGGGAGAAGCACCTTCTTGTATCGTTTCTTCACTTCACGGATCACACAAAATAATGAGTTGGCAAATGAGTGCAAATAAATTCCCCCCTCGGATCAGAAACTTCTTAGAATTCATTTAACAACACTTTTGTTTTATCAATGAAGTCTTTCTTTCAATTAAATTATTTTTTTTTATTTTTTCATTTTAGTTTTTCACATATTTTCATATATAATTTTTTTGTATTTATCATAAGGTTTATTTATTATTTGAGTGATATTATTGCATTCTATTATTTTATTAATTTAAACAATTAATAATTACGAAAATGAGTTAAATAAAAGAATATCATGCATGGAAAAGATGCTCTTAAGCGCATTTCCGAAGCTTAAGGCATAAGTATCATGCTGTTTACGTCAAGAGGACGCATGCATGCAAATCTATAACACTAAACACGTGACGGGATAAAAATAATTGGCAAGAAGCCAAAGTATTCGTTTTTATTTCACTCAAATGTCATGTGTTTTTTTTTTTAATATTTTTCATATGTTTTTTTCTTGATTTTCCAAATTTTTTTGTATTTTGTTTTTGTTATTTGTTGTTTTGTTTTTGTGTGTTTCACATGACGCAAACAGAAAACGTGTTTAATCGCATAACAAAGCTTTGGAGAGCATGGCAACAAATCCGAGCGCATAACTTGTAAGCTACACTCGAATGACACAACAACAACAACAATGGCAATGGCAATGACAACACTAACACAAACGCAAACACTAAGCGTGCAACAACAACAACACAACAACAACAATAAGCTTCGAATGACATAGAAAATGACAACGCGCAAAAACGCACAAAAACACAAAAAAAATAAAACATATAAAAAAAAAATAAATAAAAAATACAACAACAAAAATTTTAAAACAACAAATAATCATGCTTACAAAAAAAAATAACAAAAGAAAAAATAAAAAAATAAATTGAGCCAAAAATATTTTTATTTAAATCCAACAGTGAAAACGTTATGTGAACACCGCAAACATACTTAAAAATGGATTACAAAAGGATAATGTTAAATAAAGTAACACACACTTCCACACACACACACACACGCACACAGACAAATCGCTTTGCACATTCGGTTGGCGTTCGCGCATTCATTCATTTATATGCTTTGCTGTCGTCCCTTTCTCGCTTCTGTCGGTCTGTCTGTCTTCTGCCGTTAGTCAGTGTGTCCATGCAACGTGAGTACACACACGCAGAGGGACGCACGCACGCACACGTAGACAAACAAATAAAAATATGTTTATAAACTAATGTTAAAATAAATTCGCGTTTACAGCTTAAATAAGTTAAAAGAGAAGCGAAAATCCACAAGGAAGCGACCAAAAGCGTGAGGGGCTGACCGAGCGGGCAAAGGGCATGCTATGCCAGGCCACGTTACGGCACGACACGGCACGGCACGGCATGGCATACGGCGTAACAACAAAGGCAATGGCAAAGGCAGGCCGGGCAATGAAGCGAAGAGCAGCGAAGTCATGTTGTAGGTGTTGGTTTTGGTGTTGTTGTTTGTGTTTGTGTTTGTGTTGTTGCTTAGCGCGCGCGTGCATGTGCTTTACAGCAACAACAACAACAGCAACAACAGAAGTGTTTATGTTAAATATTCGCTATGGCAAAAACCACAAATTTACACGCAAAAATCCCGCGTGGCAAACACAAACTTAACTAAAACACCAACAACAACAACAACAACAACAAATACGCCGCCCACACACACACACACACACACACACACACACACACACACACACACACATGTAAAGCACACGACTACGCACCAACGCCGTGAGCTGTGCTTGTGTCCTCGTCCCCCTCGCCGGCCCTGTGCTCCTGCCCTTGCTTTGCATCGCTGCTTGGACTAACGCAATGTTGCAGGCAAAAAGTGTCGTGTTGTTGTTGTTGTTGTTGGTGTTGTTGGTGTTGTCATCGTTGTTGTTATGCAACTTAACAAACGTCATTTAAAAGTTATTTGGCGCTAGTTGGCGCTTATGTAAGTATCACATGCGTGCTGCATGTGTTTGTCTAAGTCCTCTGTGTGTGTGGGTGCTTACAGTTTATTTTATACACACACACACACACGTAGACTGCTGTATCTGTGTAATAACGACAACTCTGCAAACGCTGTGTTACGTGCTGATTACTGTAAACCCAAGGATTTTCCAAAAAGCAGCATAAAACACACACCCACACACCACAACCGTATTGGTGAGAAAAAGGTTGAAAAAAAAAAAACAACAAAAATGTTTATAAAAAGGAGAAAAACAAAAAACAAAAAACAAAACCAAAAACCACAAATTAGTGCAGTCCTTATTGTTAGTTTAGTAGTTGTTTGTAAAGGATTTCGCGCGTTGTGCGTGCGTGTGTGCAAGACATGTGTGTGTGTGTGTGTGTGTGCGCGTGTGTGTTTGTTTGTTGTTCGTGTGACTTTTGTTGCTTAGCAAAATATTTAGCATGTGTAAATTTTAATACCTGCACGTCGAACGCTTCGCTGCCTTTCACTCTTGTTGTGAAAGCGAACGCTTTGTCGCATACAATCAAACATTCTTGTTTTTAAGCAATTTTTGTTTTTGTTGTTTTTCTTTTCATATAAATATGTTTTTTGGGTTGAGAATTAAGCGTGTTTTGTTTGTGGGCAAAAGTGATTTGAAAGACAAGGGTCACGTAGGCAAATACATGTGTGTGTGTCTGTGTGTGTGTGTGTGTGTGTGTGTGCATTCTTCATTATGCATATTTATTGTTGTTCTTCTTCTTGTTTTATTACGTTTCTGCTTGCAGTGTTCTTTTTCGCTTCTCCCAAAGTCATTTATCAAACAATGAATAAAGTGCTGCATACTTTGCGGCTTACTTTAATAAACTTATGTATCATGCAAAAAAGCATTGCTGGCGAACATTTGTAATTCAAATGAAAATTTTTAATAAAAACAAATTGAAAATAAAAGATTTATTAAATGTTATTGTTAGATAAACATTTGTGAAGTTATTATGTTGATTATTTTTGTTCTTGTCTTTCCTATGCCGCAAATTAATATATAATTATATATATGACAATCAGCTTCTTCAATTTGAACAACTCAAGTTGTGCACGCCGTTGTCATTACATGTACAAAATTTAACTAAATATGTTCATGTAGACAAGCGACAAATGCTCAACTGCTGTCGCCGCGTCTTGTCAAAAGTTACATTACTTTATTATAATACAAATAAGCAAAACCACAGAAATTCTTTGGTTTTTCTTTATTTTATTATTATTATTATTTTGTTTTTTTTTAGTGTAAATGTTGCTACAAAAGCTCATTTTGTGGCAAAAACAATAATTCATATTTCTACAAATCTCGCCTACACACAAAAAACCAACAACGCATAAAAGTAGGCAACAAACTACAAACAAAAGCAGCTGCTGCCAACGCCTTTACTGCCGCTGTCGCTGTCGATGTTGTTGACGACGACGACGACGACGATGATGACGACAATCAAAACGCGCTTTATATAATTCAACAAAACAGAAAACCACCCACACACACACACACATGCATGCTACTTGTAATGTGGGCGTATGCGTGTGTTCGTTTGTTTAAAGGCTTTGTTTAATAAGTCACATTTTTGGCAACATGTTGTGCTCATTAATAGGCAAACTTTTCGATTATTATAACAGAGTGTGCGACTTCATTAAAATTAAATTAATTTAATTAAGTGGCTTTCTGCACTCAAGCAAGCACACACACACACACACACACATACGCACACACGCGCACACGCGCGCATGCATATAAAATACGTCAATAATGTTGAGTAGTTTTGAAAACATAATTCAAATATTTGCGACCGAAAATCATAGCATACTTTTGGTTTCCCTGCCAGCCACACTAATTGCGACCTTTTGATGATTGGCATTTGGCAGCAGCGACAAATGACAAATGGCAGATGACGAACGACACACGACAAACCTTTCAAACTTAATGCCTAATGATGAGCTTAATTTGCTTGCATTGCTGCGTTTTATTGTTGTTGTTCGCTGAGCCGAACGCGCATTAAAAGCAAACGATGTCAAACAACAAATGGCAACAAGTTGCTCAATCCGACAAATGTTTGACAGTTGCGGCCTTCCGTCGCATGAAATGCGCATTGTCGGTCAACGGCAACGAATGCAATTTCATTTGAAAGACAATAATAATCACAAAATGTTTGCAGTCTCATTTGCGAGCGTTGACAAACATTTGATGAGCGCACAAAAATTGATATCGTTTTTCTGTCATTTCAAAATATTACGCACATTTTGTTGCATGACATTTATGGGGCACACATGTAAATGTGCTCTAAAATGAGGCATATTGTTTTGACTCATGTTGCATTAAAAGCGATCTTTGCCAAGAACGCTTAAACGCGCCAATCATGCAAACTGCTCAAAACATGAAAATAACAGAAGCAAAAAAACTATAACAGCAACAAAAAGAAAACAAAAAAAAACAACAACAAAAAAATAAAAATAAAAGAGAAGAAGTGCGAGAGGCAAGAAATGCGCTCAACCACTTAACAAGTTTCACGGCAACTTTTTGGCTCATAAAATGCGCGCTCACAGTGTCTCATATAACCAACGAACCGCCACACACACGCACACACACACACACGCCTACAGTCTGTTGCCACAAACCGAAGTCAGTTTCAACTCATTAAGCGCATAAACCGGAAATGATACTTTTTTGTGTTTTATTTCATTTCTTTGTGATTTTTTTTGTATTGCTGCGAAAAGTTGTTTTCCAACAAACACTAACACACACACACAGACACAGACACAAAAAGAATTAAGCAAAAAAATAACGAAAAATAGAAAACAGTTTCACTTCATCAGCATTTATAGCATTGGCTACTGGCATATTCGAAGCCGCCATTTCCACGCCGTCTAACATTGGCTGTCTCGCTCACACGCACACGCATAGCTAAGAAACTGTTGCCAGCCAAGTGAGGCAAAGCGCGCTCGGCTAAAGTGCCTCCTTTGTTTTGTAATTTGCACCTATCGATGTAAACTTTTTCTGCGCGTTGTTGTTGTTGTTGCTGTTGTTGTTGTCAGTCGTTGAGTGCCAGCATTGTATAGCGCACAAAAAGAAAAACTAACCAAATAGTGTAGTGAAAAAGTGTATGTGAATGCGATGAGCGCTTCGAAAAAGTGCTATAAAAGTTCTTTAATGAAAGCAAAGCAAAAAAACAAAAACTAAACTAAAAAAAAAACAAAAATAATAATAATAATAAAAACAACAAGTTTTCGCTTTGAGTTGTTGTTGTTGCTGTTGTTGTTGCTGTAGTTGATGAAAACGACGCCGACGTTGATGATGCTGCGCAGATTTTTGCTCTTATTGGATTTTGTTTTTTGTTTTTGCCATTTTAAAAGTACTTGACTTAGTATATGTAAGCAAAGTTCAAGCAGGCAAAGAAGTCTTAGCAGTGGAAGTACTAAAGAGTGTATAGCGAACTTGCTTGCTTATGAGTTCGGCACGCTTTCAATAGAAAAACCATTAAATTCACTAATAAACTAAATAAACGCACGGCATGCGTGACATTGCTGTTGATAAGGGGCAAAGGGCGGGTGTGAGAGGGAGGCATGACAACGGCAGGTAAACAAGATAAAGCAGAAAATATGTGCAGCATTTAAAAAGGAAGTGTCAGTGGCAGTGACGATGACGATGATGATGATGATGATGATGTTGATGATGACGATGATGATGATGAGTATGAGAATGAAACGTGCGCGAAATGATTGAAGCCAATGAGTAAAGAGTAACATGTATGTGTGACGGAAAGAGATGGGCGGACAGACAGACAGACACATGCTCACACCCAAGACACATGTAATGGCATTTTTGTGTTGCATCACGTAACGGTCATAAGTCATGTTTAGCGCACACTTGCTGGTGCTGCTGCTAGTGCTGCTGCTTCTGTTTGTCTTCAAATACACATGTCTGCCTGTGTGTGTGTGTGTGTGTGTGTGAATTCTGCGCAAGTTTAGTTCCGTTTAGTTCAATTCACTTCACTTCACTTCAGTTTGCTTTCGGTTTCGGTTTTGGTTCATTTTGGCCAAAGAATAGCATGTTTATTGAGAGCTCATGTGTGTCTGTGTGTGTGTGTGTGTGTGTCTTTTGTTTTAGTTTTGGCCAATCTAATGTTAGCGCTTGTCTGCCAATACGCCGTGTCAGTTTGTCAGTTTGTCAGCTTGTCCATCGTGCCAGCGTGCCAGCGTTGCTACAAGACATGAGTCAACGGATATTACAAGGTGTTGACCAAACATTGACCGTACATGACCTTTAAGCGAAATTAACTTCATATAAGCTGAGCACATGTATCAACAACAACACCAACGACAACAACAACAACGATCTATTAAATGTTACATGCAAGCAATCAAACAGCGAACTGAAGACCGTGAGCAGTTCAGTTCAGCCAGACAATAACAAACGCAATGGAATTCCAAGAAGAAGCACAAAATAGCATGTCACATCCGCCCAAAGAAAATCCAAGCCAAAAAAACAACAACTTTGATTTATTAACGGTGTTTTGTGTATGAAAGCAACAAAAGAACAGACAACGTCAAACGCACAGCCAACGTAACGTAACGTGACGTAACAAAACGTAAGCAAAGTTTACGTAATGAAATTTTGCTTAACATCATGTTATTTATTGGCATTTTATAATAATTTGTATATTTGTTAAACTTACATTAATTTTTCGTATTGAAAACAAAAAGAACAACTTATTTTCCAATTTTAATATTAGACTGCCATATGTGTTGAGTGACATAAGGTAACATAGGAACAATTAATGTTGTTTTTTGTTTTCAGTTAATTTTTAAGTCATCTGAGCACTTGTTTTTTCTCTAAAAGCGACTTTCAGTAATTTTTCGTATTAAAAACAAACTTTAATATTAGACTGCCATATGTGTTGCATGACACAAGGTAACATAGGCCTAATTGCTATGGTCTTCCGTCTTCAGTTAATTTTTAAGTCATGTGAACACTTTATTTCTCTCTAAAAGCCTCTTAGCGCATATATGAAGCGGTGGGCAGTTGTCGATACTTTCGGTCAGCATGCATTGGCATCCCCTCAAAGCAAAGGGTCGAGAAGGGGGCGTGTCACTTGGCCATCAACAAAGATGAAGCATAAACCGCACGACAGAACATGAAAGCAATTCTTTGCATTTCGATTTTGGTTGCGTAACTTTGCGAAACGCCCACGCAAATATCTGGTGGGCGCAACGCAACTTTTTCTGCCCTTTTTCTTTGCTGTTTAGGAGAAACTCAAATTCGTTCGAATGGTTTTGGTTGTTCGGCTACTTAAGCGCCCTCTGCCGGCCGCTGCTTTGAGAGCGCATCATAATTCCAGTATTGCTTTGATCAAACGTCAAATCATAAGCCCAAACGCCTACAAAAACGCTTCATTTGCGCTCTGCCAACGCCTTCAATGAACCAACGCTGAACTAAAGTGCGTCGAACGCCCAATTGCCCCTTACCGCCACCCGCCAAACAAGCCCAAAACGTCCGCCCATTTGAGTTGCATGTCGAGCACATTGATAGAATTTCTGTTGCCGCCTGCCACTTTAATATTTGTGCTTCTTCTTGTGCGCTTTTTTGCTGCTCTTTTGAGCCTCTTAACTGTTCATTCGTTTCTAACAACATTTGCTGCTTTCAATGTATTATTGCTGCTGTTGTTGTTGCTGCTGTTGTTGTTGTTGCTGTTGATTCTTTTTGTGTCTTTTATGATTTACGCACATTGCGGGCAACTCTTGACTACACTGCCGCAACAGACGCGACGCGCTTATGCCCTTCTCGTTGGGGTTGCATGTGTAGTGGTTTATGGGCAGCTTCGACAGCTCTGCCTGTTCGTGAATTGTCGATTTGTTTTATGCCAAATGATAACCAAATGGGTGTGTACCAACATTGTTGTCTGTCTGTCTGTCTGTCTGTGTGTGTGTGTGTGTGTGTGTTTGCTACACACGCCTTTGCTGCTTGTATTAATACACACACACACACACGGACATATATTCGACACGGTTTCTTTCCTTCAATACATTTGCAAAACTTTAATTTTATTTCATCAACGCTTTCACATCTCTCCTTTGTCATAGTTTCATTTCTTTGTTGGCTTTTAGCTAATTTACGACTTTGATTGTGTGCAAGCTTACCTGTTCTTCTTCTTCGTCGTCTTCTTCTTCAGCCTTGTGCCGGAAACACCGTCAGCGCCTTCCGGGCTTTTTTTCTTTGCTCATTTACTAATTAACATTTACATTAGCGATAATCATCATTTTATCATCAGCTTCTAAACCTTTTTCTATTCTTAATGTTTCTGTTTCTGTTTTTGTGTAGAGTGTTTTTTTTTATTTTATTGTATGTTTTGTTATTTATTTCATTTACTTTTTTTGTTGTTTTATGTTTCCTTGAAGTTGACAGGAATTTTGTCTGTTCATTATTTAATAGATTTTTATTTATTCATGATTTTTTGCAACTGACAAAGCATAAAAATTCAACGTTATTAACTCATTCATTTATCAAACATGTGTGTGTGAGTTAAAGGGCGCAGTTTGGCTTAAATTTGTTGGTTTTATTGTAACAATAAATTTATTATTAGTGTTTGTTTGTATTTTGAAAAGTATAACAAATAAATATTTTATTCAACATTATAAAAGAATTTTCATTGCTTAAAGTGTGAAAATTTTATTTAAAATAAAACAATTTAAATGCAATACACAATTTTATCATTGTTGTTGGCTGTTGTTGTTGTTGCTGCTGCACACAAACTGACACTATCAGCAATGACACACACACAAACATACACACAGGAAAAAACAAAGGCACAACAAACAAACTAAAAACTAGAAAAACAAACACAAAACGTTGCTACATATATGCATTTGTGTGTGCTTCTCTGTATGTGTGTGTGTGTGTGTGTTGTGTGTAGAAACAAGAACGACAAGAATGTTGTGCTCCCAAGTAACTCCTTCTGATCAAGTGGCCCCCGAGGAGTCGTAAACATATCCTCCGAACGTGAAGCAACAACGGTTGCGGCAAAACGAGCGTGTAAAATGAGACAGCATGAGATTGTGAGCATGTGAGCGTGTGAGCGTGTGCAGCGCAGCGAGACCGGAAACGGAACCGGAAATAGCAGCAGTGGCAAACGGCAATAGCATACGACAAACGTGCAGGTGCCGTTCAAGTCAAACTAAACAAAACGAAACGAAACGAAACAAAACGTAACGAAACGCAACGCAACTCAACTCCACTCTATGCCACGCCACTTAGCTCAACTCAACTCAACTGAACTCTACTCTGTACTATGCTACGCTCAGAGCGACTAAGCGCACACACACACACACACGCACACTCAAGCACAGCGATAGTAATGAAGAACGTTAAGATAGTGACATGAAGATAGAACTTGGTATGTGAAGCGTGTTTGTTGTAGGCGAGCGGGAGAATGGTGGTCATGGCGGTAAAGCGTAAAGCGTTCAACAGACGTGTGCGTACTGTGGGGACAGACACCTGTGTTGCCAATATCATGCCATGCATTCACACAACCAACACAACTTCAACTACAACTTCAAACGCAACTCAACTCAACTCAACTCAAGTGAGTAGAACATAAGTCAAGGCAACGCAGCGGCAAAATGAATATCGCCAATTGTGCGCATTCTCATCGCTTAAAAGCTTCACGTGATGCGTTCGCTTATATTTTATTTTATTTATCTTGTATTTATTTTATATTCATTGCAAGCGTTTGCACTTTCTTTGCACTTTGCACACATGTTTGTATTTTATTAGCGCAGCCCAAGAGTATGCAACATTTTATTTGCTAACTAAGCAAAGCCTACAAAAGTTACACAATTCTGTTTACATTTGTGGTTTCCAATATCAATCGAATTACAATACAGTCATGTTTAATGCTTTGAATGAAAATGAAGACAAGAAGTAAAACAACAAAAAAAAACCTTAATTCAAGTAGTGTTGCATGTTGCACTCGTAGGCATAATTGAAGCGTTTGTGAACAACTCAAAAAAATGGAAACTAAATAAGAAAAAATTAAACAAAGAAAAAAAGAAGGAGGCAGTTAGATATACATACATGTGTGTGTGTAATTGTGTAAAGTAAAAAAAAATACTGTTTTTTATGCATGCTGTTAGCATCTTTTTTCTTCTTTCTTTTACTATTTTCTTTTTTTTTTTTAGCTTGGTCGCAACATTTATGAGTTGAGCGTGACTGAGGCAAAGGTGCAACAGACACACTTAACTCGACTGGCGATAGATCGACAATAAGTGTCAGACAGACAGACAGACAGACAGTATAAAAGCGATAGAACTTTGCTAGAAGGTACATAGTAAAATTGAGTAGTTAAAAAGGAAATAAAAGGGGAAAGGAGAGAGGAGGAAGCGCAAACAGTGGACAGACGGGCAGCCGATGCCATTAGCTGAGTTCCTTGGACATGTTAGTTTTATCGAATTTCATAACATTCCTCCCAATGGTTCGATTTCGGCTTCGAGTAAACTTTCATCGTTCGTTCCACTATTGAACTCAGGCAGACGGGCTGAGAGACAGACTGACAGACAGGCACAAACAATCACACACGTACGTGTATATCTATGAATTTTGACTATTTTCGGACGCCCAACAATGACAACAACAACAACAACAATAGCAGAACATCGTCTGTGTGTACAACTATGACATTATTGGCGCATGTTCGCACGTGTCATCGGTGCAAAATAGTTATTTCTTCTAATGTCCTTTGAGATACTGGGACACTCTTGCCCTCTTTATGTATTTGTATCCTGTATTTTCGCTCATTTTAACACTGCTGATTCAGCTCAATGTCGTTGTCGATGCTCACGTTTAGTTGTTCTTTATATTTGTTGGCATTTTTGTTTCAACTTTTTCTAACATTTCCATCGTTTATGGCGCACAACCTCGACAAGGTCCTGGTCATTGCTTCATATAAAGTCATTTCATGCAATTGCAAATGTGTGTTTGACATTTCAGTAATTGTTATGAACTCATTGCGAAAATCATCATCAGCATCATCATCATCATTGTCCTTAATAAAAAACCAAAAGGACACGGCGTACAAAAGGTTGCAAAAAACACGCATTCTGCACTGAAAAAAAGCCAAAACAAATACAAATTATGCAACTTCTACTCGACCATCAACTACGAGTCTTGTACAAATGAGCGTAAAGTGGGTTTTGGTTCTCAAAATGAGTATTGTAACTTTTTACAGAACAAGAAATAATTGCAGTGTAATTTGTATTATTTTAACAACTTTCTTACATGCTTAACACTTCATCGACAGAACGCAAAAACAGTTATGAGCTTTGTGTATTAATACATGAGCAGAAGTGTACAATGTTTTATTTTATTTGCAGTTTTGTAGAATTTCGACAATTGTCTCTATTAACGTGATGATGACGCACTGTGACTGTTGATGCGAGCATTAGTAATAGTAATAGTAACAGTTAGAAGGCAGCACAGAGACTAAACATGCTTTTAAGCTGACGCATCGTTTCACATAATAAAGTCGTAATAACTTTAGTGAATTGCATTGCAAATAGCAAAGAGAGGGCGAATTTTCAAAATAAGTAGTTTGTGCATAAAACGACAAACGGCATAGCATAGTGAGACGTGTTGTTGTTGCTGCTGTTGTTGTTGTTGTCTAAATAGAAGCCTGAACGTTTCATGCTTACTTACTTTGTGTTTCGTGACAGTTGCCAAAGGACGAAAGTAAATCTTTCAGCAACAACAACATGCATACAACAAGTGCTGACTTGCTGAGTGACTGACTGTGATTATGACTTATGAGTACGTGTGTGCGTGCGTGTGTGTATGTGTGTGTTACTGTAAAACTGTGTTATTTTGTGGGTGACTAATTGCATGTCGCATTACGACTCACATTCCATGCAACTCTTCACAGCAAGCAAGCCGCACATACATGCATGCATACATACATACATGAGTAGATGAGTACATGAGTGCACTTGTGAGTTGGTCAGTGCAGTGCATGCTTTATTTACGCATAATCGTAGTACGACTACAATCAAAATACATATCTGTTCGGTAGTTTGACGACATGCTTGTATTTTAACTCTGTTACAATGCGAGCATGCATCATCATAATCAGCGCAGTCATCATCATCATCAACAGCAACATTATCATTATCATAACCTCAACATCATATAGTCAAAACTCAGACGTATAGAAGAACATGCGTTGTTGCTGATGCTGAAGCTGATGCTGACGTTGAGTTAACCTCAACGCTGCCACCAACTTTGGCACTGACGCGACTCAACTCGACTCGACTCCGAGTTGAGTTGAGTTGAGTTGAGTAGAACTGAGATGAGCTGAGCTGAGCTATGTGAAACTAGTGCCGCATAACATCATCATTGCTTTTTATAAGCTAACGGTTGCTTATGTGCGTGTGTGTCGGTGTGTGTGTTGAGGTGCGTCTGTGTGAAAATGTGCTTTGCATGACATGCGATTTATGCAGCGCCAATGACACCAGCAACGCGCACCAAACTAAAGAAGCTTCTGGCATGCACAAACACACACACACACATACGCATAACAACGTGTGTGTGTGTGTGTGCGTGTGTGTGGAAGCGTTAAGAAGCATGTAGACGAAAGCGGCTGCGGAACAAAGTGTGCTAACCTGCTCAACCACGCATTGCGCATTTGAAACGAAGCGTACTAAATCAGAAGCAGCTCACATACTATCAACAACAACAACAACAACGGCAACGGCAACACCAAGAACATCAGCAGCAGCAGCAGCAGCAGCAGGAACATTAACCAAGTATACGTCCCGTGTTCTTTTGCACGCACCCACTGAATGACTTGTAGTTTCGGTTGGTCCATTTGGAAAACATGCTTTTGTGTGCTTTGGTTATGGTTTTTGTGGTTGCATTTTGCAATTTCGCAAATGATAAAGTGCATCAACACAGCAAAAGCAAAAACAACAACAAGAATTAACAAACAAAAAATACAAATAAAAACAAAAACCAAAATAAACACACACACACACACACACACACGAAAATGATGCCTGCTGGCCTGCGTAGGAGTATGAGTGTATGATATGCCATGAGAGTAGTGAAAGGAGGTGCAGAAGATTAAAGCAAAAAACAAAAAGACGCACACAGATGAAGTGAAAGAAGCGCACCGAAGTTGAAAAGGAAATGCGACAACGCCGAGTGTTGAATTTGTTCAACTAACTTGTGTGGCTGTTGTTGTTGTTGTTGTTGTTGCTGCTGTTGTTGTTGCACTGCAGCATGTTGCCTACGCAAAGACGAATGGAATTGAGTGGCGACGATAGAGTCAACACGAGTCAAGGCACAACACTCGACTATGGCCAGCGCCGAATGCGAAATTTCCGGTGCCCTGAGGCTGCCAGAACTCACAAATAGAACAGTGTGACCGAAGAGGAAGTCTGCCAATGGTAATGGTAATGGTAATGAAAGTGGGCAAGCCAAAGCGAGTGCGAATGTGAGTGCGAGTGTGAGTGTGAGAGAGATGTGCGTATGCGGCACATAAAACAATCAAGAAATGACCACAAAACTGACGTACTGAAAACGGATGCGAAATGCAAAATGTTGTCACACAGAACTTTTCCAATCAGACAGTAGGAAATTTGCCGCCGTGCCCGCTGTCTGCCGTTTCCGGCACTGCCACACACACACACGCATAGACACATAATTGTGTAGGCAAACAAAGGAGTGTTGGTGAAATTAATTAATACGTTTAAAATATGAAATCGAAATTATAAATCATTTGCAGTAATTTGCCAATCATTGCCATCATTAAATGAGTTAAATTAACTGTTAACTTAAAGAGGAATTACGCAATTTACATTAAGCAAACGTTTATTGAAACACACACTTTGCTGAAATCATCATTTGTCACTTCACAACGAAGGGGGAAAAAAAAAGTATTAGTTTATTATTGAAATGTGCGTTGTAAACATCGATAACAGTGAACGCATAGGAGGAGCTTGAGGCGCTTACAACTTATATTTGATGGCACGCAAGATCGGGAACTTGTCGCCGGTGCAAGCGCCACGGAAATCGTCAAAGGACACATCGACCAGTGCAACGCCGCCCAAGCCCTTCGCCTTCACATAGGCGGCCTTATTGGCGGCTGTATCGGGATCCTCATAGCCCACCCAGATGCCGTTCTCGCCCTTCTCATCGGCCGAGCGGTAGGCATAGCTGCCGAAACGCTTGGTCGGATCGCCCACCTTGCGCAGCGGACCATCGGCGCCCTTCAGGTGTTGGTTAGCGGGATTCGGCAATTTCGAGCAGACCTCGGGCCAGCTCAGGAAGCCGGGTATTTGTGTCTGCAGACCGGCGGGCGCGACATTGTCCGTCTCCTGTACTGGCGGCAAGCCTGTCAGGCCGGAGTCCTTGGTCATCTTCCAGGCACGGCCGTAACTGGCAATGCCGACATTAATCTTTGAGGCGGGCGCATGATGATTGAGCCAATACTGCACTTGGTAGTTGACATTGAATTCGGGATTGCGCTCGTTGAGCTCATAGAGCGGCGCCGGGAAATCGCCAATTTCGGGATTACGCTCAGCGGTAACGAAATCGTAGGCATGCAAGTTGACATAATCCAAGTTGTTGATCAGTGCGGGCACATCGTAGAACACTGCAAGCAAACATAATAATAAGAGTTATGTGTGAAGGTTAAGCAACAATTGTAGTGAAACATACGCGATGAGTTCACATTGGGCAATACACTCAAGCCCAAGAGGTAACCATCGGGCCGGAAGGCATTCTTCAGCTCACGGACGAGCGCTGTGAACTCCTCTTTGTGCTCCTCGGACTTCTCATCGACAATGAAGTCACCGGTGAAGATCTTCTTGAAACCCTTCCAGAAGCTGCCGATGCCGTTGTGCACCTTCTTTGGCTTATTCTTGGGGAACTCCCAGGCGAGATCCAGACCATCGAAACCGTACGTCTTGATCAATGAGTGTGCGCTGTTGATGAAGGGTATGCGTGCATTTGAGCTCTCGAGCAACGTCAAATATTTATTGCTATCGGGATCAACTTGATCCTTATCGCCGCCAACGCTGAGCAAGACCTTCAAATGCGGATATTTCTTCTTCAAACCGGTAACGGTTCTGTACAGACCGCTGCCCACATCCAAGTCAAGTTTCTCATTGTTGCTGACCAATTTGTTTGAGGTCGGATTAATGCCGGCGTAGCCGTAAACGAGATGTGTACAGAACTGCAGCGCGGGTTCAAGATCGGTGACAATCAATTTCGAGAGACCTGCAAATTAAATGACACAGATTTTTCTTCTTTATTCATTTATTTATTTATGCTGTTGTTGTTATTGTTGTTGTTGTTAAATTGGAATTTGTTGCAAGGCAAAGCAATTATGGCATTTAAGTGCGCATCCTCATTTGTAAGCTCAACACTTAAAATGATGAAAAAAAATATCAAATAAAATAAATAAAAATATAAAAGCGATCTTGTCGTGCCCAGTGGCCAATGCCCAACCCAAAATGCGTTTCATATATAATACATATAATATTTTGCATAATCAATTAGCGTTGGAAATGCGCAAACGAGCGCGTCAGAGGCCAAAAACAAGCAAAGCAAATCAACAAGCCGGCTTGGCTTGGCTTGGCTCGGCTTCAAGGTGGCTTGCTCGCTCAATGCGCTGAATGAACAATCAACAATAAAAATATTTATACTTATATATGTATGTATGTACATAAAATAAAAGTAATGAAAAAATAAACTGAATTACAGCAAAAGCTGAGCTCAAACAAGTCAACCAACCCAACCAACTGACGGCGGGGCACATGATGCCAATTTCAATTAACAAAAATTATCACTCAACCGCCGCCAACTCATTTCATTCAGCGCAACCCTCAACCGATGCTTTGTGCGGTTGTCTGTTTGCTTGGCTTATGACTCTTTCCGAGAATTATAAGTCTTAAAATTTGTATTTTTACTTGTTGTTTTTACTGCTTTTAATTGGCGACGTCCGACGTCGCACAAATATTAACAATTACAGCAACAACCACAACTGAGGAAGTGTTATATTTAAAAAAGCAATTTTTTTGCAATTTGTTTGAAAGTTTTTGATCTTGTGACCCCATCAATTCACATTAATAACACAAAAAGTGAAATGTCTGAGTGGGTGATTTCTTTTTTTAATTTCGTATTTTTTATTGTTTAATTGGCAGTTGATTTATGAGCATTAAAGTGCAAATTATCGAATCTTTGTGAAATAATATTTTTTCCAAACACACGAATTTCGACGCTTATTGACGTTGACTATCATAGAAAAAAAGTGGGTCAAAGTAATTCTACTTGCGTTTAGTTTACTTTGCGTTTAACATATTTGAAATACAAAACAGGCAAAGATTAACAAAGATCCTTCAATTTAAATATTATTTGATTTGATTCTTTGGAAATTGTTTGAAAAAAACTTTATGGTATTCTCGGTATTATGTTTTCGCACTTTTTAATAGCAACACATAATAAACAGCACAGATCTCAGTAGAGATCTTGAACAATACTTTTTCAAGCAATCAAGTCTACAGCGGCGATAATAGCTTGCCACACTTTTTGCTCTGTCGGCTTTCAAATGGCGTCGTTGACATCAACGACCATTTACCGCAAAAAACCTTATATAAAATTCAACCATACATATGTACCTACATACATTTATTGAAGAAGCAAGCAAAGCAAGACAAGCTTCAAATGAATTGTATTATCATGCTTATGTAGAAATATTCGATAACCTTTCTAAACCATGTTGTTTTATTGCTTATTTTTAAATACACGTATTTATATGTATTTAAATAAATATATACTTTTTTTCTGGAACTTTCGCGCTGAATTTAAGCGCTTTGAATATTAAATTGCAACATTTAACGAAACACAAAACGAAAATTAAAAAAAATTTGCATTAAATTGCAACAAAATATTTTTTTTTTTTTTGTTTTTATATATAAATATGTATGTATTTTTTATCAGAAAGTTATTGCTTACCTTCGCGTAGAAAACTGTTGCCATCATAGTAGCAAATCAGGTGCGTGTTGCCCTGAACGGCATGGGTTTGACTAATGGCCAAAGCGCCCACGAGGAGGGACAGTAAGCCGAACAGTTTCATATTGATCTGCAGCGCACCAAAAAACCAAAAACAAAAAAAAAATAATAATATAAAATCACAATTATTGCTTAGTAAAAAAATAAAAAAAAAAAAAACTGTAATTATCACAAGTGACTTGTCTTGTCTTGTCTCGTCTTGAGTTGACTTGAATTGACTTGGACTCACTTCTGTGTGTTCGCAGTAAAAGTAAAACTGAAACTGTCAAACGATCATGAGCAACATCTTCAAGTGAGCTCGGTGAGAAAAATTAACAGCAACAACAACGACGACGGCAACAAAAACAAACGCGAATGTGTAAGCAAAGCCGAACGTAAGAAAACAACAAACAACAAGCCAAAAATGAAAAAAAAATCACAGCTAAACCGCAACAACAACAAATACAAGCAAACGAGTGAGCGAGCGATTTTAAATTGAAAACGAAATGAATTGAGAATAAAAACATGGAAAAAAAACTGGATTTGGATTTGGATTTGAAACAGTTTTTGTAAGTGTAACTATTATTGTTGTTGTTGTCTCTGTTGTTGTTGCTGTTGTTCTTTGTTTATTGTTGTCATTATTGTTGATACGTTGTGCTTGATTTTGTTGTTCTTTTCGTTGAATTCTAACTGTGATGTCATTCAAATTTTAAGTAAGTCATTTGCTATAGGACAGTTTACTATGCCACATATGCACAGTGGTCTGACCTGACATTTGAAAGCTCTAATTATTTGTTACATATGCAAATTTCAACTTAATTAACTGTTTCAATTATAAGAAATTCCCATTTACAAACCACTTAAGCGCTTTAAAGCACAAATTTATATAAACTCGAAGAAAGGGATTGTCTAAACATTAGAAGGGGCTACGATATGATAAATGGCGCTTTTTAAGAGCACTTTTGCAAAAATCAGCTACCTGAATTCTGGTAAATTACTAACAATCGAACGTGCCAAGCAATATTCTGATTAAAACAATTAAAATATATAATAAAATATATCAAGAAATTATTTAGCTATGAGGCTCAAGAGCCCCAACGACCCCTCTTGGTTACGCCCTTGACCAGAATAAATAAAAAGTTGTTTCAACAACTTAACGACATTAACTGTAATTCACAAAATTGGTTTATTTATTTTTATCAACTATTTTTATTTACATGTATACAATCTCAAGAATGACATAAGATAAGCCACAGAAATTAAATGAGTAACAATATTTATTTACACGGCAGTGATATCACTTATATTCGGCGTACACAATCAGTTCGATGATTAAACTCGGTTAACTATTCACCACACGTGCCCACCAATCGCAGCCGCCCATACGCCCACTCGCCCACACACACAAAAACACCCAACTAAACCGATGATTCAACCGATTGTGCACTGACAGAGCGTTGATTTATCTGTCATTATTTGCGGTAATTTCCCCAGCGTACCACAGAGCGAATGCAAATCAAATGTAATTAAAGCGCTTTTGTGCGTCGACTGAAGCGTAAATGTTTGCATTTACTTTTAATAGCATTGAAAATGCGCTGAAATCTTAAAACTAAACGCGCCTCACAGCACAACTGAGATCGGCTCAGCACAGCTCAGCTCAGCTTTATCAATTTATGTCACTTGGGAGGTCAGCGTCGGGTCTCATTGTCTTCATCTTACAGCCCAGCCACTTGGCTTCAGTTTGTGTCGCTTGTGTTCGACGGCATTGATTTGTTTTGGATTTGGATTTCTATTTGAATTTGTTTTTTTGGGCTTGGGCGATTTAAAATTCTACAAGTCAATGCACGAATAATTGATATTTTTTGGTCTTTGTGTTCATATCTTTTTGGTTTGCTTGTTTGTTTTTTTTTGAAAATGCACTTCGCATACTTAATTTTATTTGATTTATGTCGTTTGGCAAGAAACAAGACAAATAACAAAGCAATGCTAGAAAAATAACTGAGTTCTTTGTTTAACAATAGGTTGTGTTAACAAGTCCAAATGCTAACTTGTATCTCACTTTTTGCGTTACAAACTAAGTATTTGTCAGCTGAAAGTTATGACGAGTCACTTGTGAATTATCATCTTGTTTTTGTCTAACGCAATTCAGCAATTAGGCGGCCAACTGATTTCATATCAACACAAAAACAACAATTCGCACTTTCAAGTTGTGAGTCACAGCTTCTAGAAGCGACAAACAAACGTTCTATTTTAAGTACAAAACAACTGAAGGTCAACATTGTCTCAACTCGATCACCACTAAAAGTATTTACTTGAAAAACACAAATTTATTTAAGACATAAACAAAAGCAAGAGGTACAAAGGTTAAATAAATATTGTGTGCTGAAAGTATCTTTTCCCAGAAGACAAAAAACAAGTCAATAATTACAATTTCAATAATACAACAGACAATAAAAATTAAAATGTAAATAATCATAATCATATTCATGACCGAATTCCAATATAAATATTGATAATAATAATAATAATTGAGTAACATAATCAACGCAAACAAATCGTCATTTTTTCTGCTATTTTGCCTATTTTTTCATCATCGTTCTGGGGAACAACCAAAAACACATATTAAAATACACATATATTTTATATTAATTTTATTTACTGTCTTTTTAGTATTATCACATGTAATCAGTAGAAAACAAACAATTAAAATAGTTTATTTTATTTTATTTTGTTGCTATTTGTAGTAACATTTTTGTTTTTATTTAAAAGGCATTATAACTTTATCATGAGGTCTGCAACAAATGTTCAACACCTTCGTCTTACTATGTATCAAGTCTCTTAGTATTGAAAGTACATATGATGATCTGTAATTCGGATTAATAGAGCAGAGATAGTAACGATAGTCACAATAGTTGTAATGTTCAAATTGTTTTTGAAAATAGAATTGTGAAATTTAATTGGCAGTTTTTGCACTTTGTAAGAATATCATATATATTATGTCGGTCAAAATATTTTCTGCTTCTGAATTTATACCACATAGCCTTCTTTTATTATAGGAAAAAAGGGATATCTCGTAAGCCATACAAGATGGGAGTTTGTATGTCAGCGCACCTTTTAATGATCAATACCCCTAACCATTGCCCACCCCTCAGAGTACAAGAAATACTTACATTTTCTTAGATATCCCATATTTTTTGGCCGAATACTCCTGAGATCTTAAGCCATGGTAAGAAAGTCAAACAGTACATCTGTCTTTTTATAGTCTTTTTTTATATTTTAGATCATGGCACTGGCCATTTAACAATGGTCTGCATGCAGGGTATTATATGACAACTAATACTGACTTATTTTATTTTTATTTTATTGTTTTTGTTTTTTTTGCATTTTCGAATGAAATTGCAAGTAAAAATTTTTTTAAATACGATTTTCATTTATTCAAAAGAATTTAATGAGCAAACACACACAGGCAGGCAGCCACACAAACACACACAGTCATGCACACATACAAAACCAACACAACACACACACACACATGCACAAATATGAGATCGACACGTTGTCAGGGCGACGGAGTCAAAAAGAAGTCATTTGTAATTACATTGAACAATTTACACGCAGTTATTTGATGTAATTTAAACCAATTAAACACTCGCCAAATAAACAATAAAAATATACTGCATGTACATATATGTATGTATAGGTATGTATGCACATGTTGCTGTGTTGGTATGTTGTTGGGCATTCAGTCGCTTGTTGACTATCAGCGTGGAGGGTATGGAAAAATGGCAAACAGCCATGGAAAATCAGCTCAACTCAATTGAACTGAATTCGAAATTGAAGCAAAATGAAATGAAATCGAATAGAATCGAATCGAATCGACAAATGCCAATGAATTCAACTTTAACACCAATTTACTATAAATATAAATAAAATCAAACACACGCACTTACACAAACAGAGCTGACATGTGTAAATGAGCGCACACTGGACACCCACAAATACACAAACAGACAGACAAACAAACACACACACACACATGCACACACACACAAAAAAAGCAAGCAAATGGTCGCCGCGGACTACGTAACCAAAACGGATATGCAAGCACAGGAAATGTGGGCAAACGAGTCAAAGTCGATTCGTGTGTTGCAAGAAAATCAAACAAAACCTCAACTTGATTTGCATACGTAAAAACGTTAATTTTTAAAAATTGCCAAGTAAATATTTAAAACAAATTGCGCGAATATTCATACATACATGCACACATAAGTGTATAAAAATAATCGGTAAAAATGAGATTTTTTTTTGTTTTCAACAATTTTATATTTTCGAAAGTGTTGGATTTGTTTTTTTTTACTATGGACTTTTTCAAAACATAAAAAAAAAACAACAAAAAAGTTAATGCTTGTTTAAGCAGCGTGAATTAAGACCTGACAGCTTACAACAAAATTATGTCAGCTGTAAGGTATGCAACACTTTATTAACACTGTGCAATGATGTTGCATTAAAACATGCAGCCGAAAAGTAAGCAACGGTTTTTTTTGTACAATTAAAGTGATGTGAAATAAATGTAAAACGTACAATCAAGTGAAAAATGGTAAGCGATGGCAAAGTTAATTAAAAATAAATGCCATTGAATGATGTTGGTAATATATGTAGAAGAATTTTTAAGACTAAACTAAGAGTATTGGAAAATGAAAATCAATGCAAAATATAATAATTACATATGAATGACAAAGTAAGTACATAATCACAATTCAAGTATTTAAGGCATCACAAAATTCTTCAAAAAAATAAACTTAAAGCAACTGTAAACCAGATACATATATCGAACATTTTGCCATGCAACAGTAAAAATTATAAAAAATACAGACACATGCGTACAAAAACTATAATTACAAACAACATACCGAAGTTGTTGTTGCACGTCGTTGTCGAAAATATCCCCGAAAACCGAAAAAAAAGAACTATAAAAAATACATGTGTATAAAAAATTGAAGAAATAATATCAATGAAAATATCTCCGTATAGGAATTTTTGTTGGCATGTATTTTATGTAACTATAAATGCAACGAAAACTCCAACAAACAACGACAACAACACCAAAAAACAGCAATAAGAAAAACAACAATGTTGAACAACGTCGAAAACAATGTTAAATTGCCAACCAGCCAGAGAGCAAGTATTGTACAAATGATATAAGACGGGGGAAGGGGAAGGATGTGTCATATATACATATATTTAAAAAAATACAATTGCGTGTAGAATTTCTGTAAAAAACCACACACACTCACACAAGCACACACACACACACATTCAAACATAAGCAGAGCAAATGGGACAAAACCAAAAAAAATATTGAAATAACAACTTGAACATTAACAACAACGCTAGCGAAAAACAACAATGGCGACGTGCTCTCATACACGCACACACACACACACATACATACACTAATATATCGAAATTTCAATAGTTTCCATAGTTGTTGTTGCTTGGAAATATTCGTGGCAAATTCTACGCCAAAAACTTTAAGGCAACACTTTTTTCCGATTTCATAAATTAAGCAAATTATTTTCAATTATTTGCATGCTCGAAACAAATGATTGCGCACTTGACTGTTATGTATTCAGCCCTCGACTTACATATGCGTATTAAGATCGCTGCCGCAAAGTATTTCAGACGTCATTCGAGTTGTGTTCCTGACAACTTTTCAATGGCATTATATGAGCCCTTATTGCCGTCATTACAAAATACCAAGAAGAACATATGTCAATGTCAGCACAGTTGAATAAAAATTCTCAAGAATCGAAGTCACATTTTTTGTATTCATGCAACAATGTTTCATCAGCATCATCATCGTCAGCAGGAGAAATGTCAAATGCAGGAAACATTTGCATCACCAACTTGTTCACGTGGCAATTTCATTGGTTTGGCAATCATAACAATTCGCCGACTGTCAGTCACGTTGACGTCACTGCCGTGCACAATTGAATTAAGCCAACCAAAGCTGAAAATTGTCATGCAACAGCAAGCGTTGGAAAATCATGACGCTTAAACGCAACAAAAAGAAAAAAATACTAAAATAAAAACAAATAATAAATAATAAATAAAAAAAACGGCGTGAAAATTGCGCACAATTGCATTTTGATTTCGTTTTGAAGCTATCAAAATGTTTAAATAGATTTTTTACTTTATTTTAGAGGGCTTTTCATTTTGTTGTTGTTGTTGTATTTTAACGTTTGAAAATTTGTAAAACATTTGTAGCAAATTTTGCGGCAAACCGCAATTACAGCAACACACACACACCCACACACATACACACACAGATGCACACTTCTATACAAATAATGTTTTAAATGCATGTGTGAAAAAGAAGAAGTTATAACAAGACTAGAAAAAGTATGAAAAACGAATTGTAAACCAAACAAAACTAAAATTGAAGTTTAAATGAAACAAATTGACAAGCTGACATTGTGCAACACCAACACACACACACAGCCAAGCATGCATTCATGTGACTGAGTGCGTTAGATTTGCAAACTATTGAAAAATGTGTTTATCACTTCATAATTGGTTTTGTATCGAGATACATTGGTAAATGCAATTACAAAAACAATAACAAGTTATAGCAACCAGGAAACAAGCAAACAAGCAAGCTACAACAGCAACAACAGCAACAACAGCAACAGGAACAGCAAGAACACCAACACAGCACGCAGTCGAGTTAAGTTATTTATCTCTTATCAAGGCTCTGAGCCACTCACACAATCTACTTGTCTCTCTCTCACTCGCTCGCCTTTGCATAGCGCTGTTTTCACTCGCTCGTTCTGCTTTGCTTTTATATCATTGCAGCTGTTTTGCTTCTGCTTTTGCCTCATTTTTTTTTTGCCACTTGTTCCTTAACAAAGTTTGCAGATACTTTTGCATTGCATTTGGGTTTTTGTTACTTGGCTCGTCTACGCTCATCAAAATGGTGCCAGCGTCGATAAGGTGCGTCTGCTCGACGGCATAACGCAATGACAGCTTGCCAGCCTGCCCGCCTGCCATCCAGCATGATCGCCGTAGTGCGGCTAGACTAGAGGATTATGCCACGCCTCTCTTAACAGCAAAGTTTCGTACGCCCACAAAGTATGCAAAAGTGAACTTTAAACTTTTTCAAGCTGTTTATTTTCGTCCGTAGTTGCAATGAGCGTGGCGTTGCACAGAAAGCATAAAGTCTGTGCCGTCTGTGGCAGCAGAGCCGTTCTGAAGATGATGGCCGATAACGATGGTGGTGAGATTGATGGTGAGCGTGAGCGTGAGCGTGGGGTTGAGCATGAAAGGAAAATGTTATTGGCGAAAAACGTAACACAACAAGAAGAAGTGAAATGGGTGGCGTATTTCGTATTGAAGCCAGTGAGTTTGAAGTTGATGACTGCAGTTGAGTTGTTGCGAATTTCTGGTTTCACGGTGACTGATTTTGATTGGAAATTTTTCGTTGCAAGTGCTGTGCTACGTTAAGTGTGAATAGAGAGCGCAGCGGGCAGTGGAACGTGCGGCAGCGTAGCGCAGATATAAAGGGGTTATGCAAGTGTTTGTTGTTCTTGGTATTTCTGTTTTTGTTATTGTTATTGTTGTTGTTGTTGTTAGTGCTCTTGTCGTTGCTGTTGGCGCTGCGAACAAAATCGAAACTTGGCTAAAACAAAACGTAAGTTTGCTGATCTTATTTCTCTGCCCTTACATAAAGGTATTTTGACTTTGTCAGAATCTTTGTTACGCTAAAAGCTACTTTAAAAAAATATACTCCTATGTTGCGCATTATATCATTTGTCACATACGTCAGTCTAACATTTAACTCGAAGCATAAGTTCTAATGCTGCCGTATGTGTGCTCTGGCTCTGGTGTAACATAGGAGTTTTATTTTTTCCACACTTTTATTTTCATTCACAGAATTAAATGAAAAAAAGTTAAATTAGTGAATTGCCGTATGTGTGCTCTGACTATGGCGTAACATAGGAGTTTTATTTTTTCACACATGTTTTTTATTCACAGAACTTTACCATATAAAGTTTGTGTCTTTTGAAACAAACTACGATTTCTTTTAATTCGAAAAACACTACGTAGTGTATACAAATTTCAGCATAGTCGAAAATAACTTTCTTTCTTGTTTTTCGTCTTTATTCAAATTTTTTTTTCTTTTTTGGTGCAATGCTCGTCGATTTATCTATTGCTATGTTTTTGTGTGTGTGCGTGTTTGTGTGAGTATTGGTTTGCATACTTCCGGCGTTGCAGAAATTCCGAGAGGAGCATAAAGAGAAATAAATACAAAAAAAAGAAAGACAAAAAACTAAAACCCAAAAATACGTTAACAAGAAAAGTAAACTTTTGCTTGCTGAGGTCAAAATTTGTCACACTGCAGACAGCGTACACATACACATACACACACACACACACACTCACACTCACACACACACACACACTCACACACACGGACACCCGCACTCGACACGCCCACTGTCCAGTGCAATGGCAACAGCAGCCGAGCCATCGAGCCATTCATTCATTTCCTCTTCTATTTTATTTTGCACTTTTTCATTATTTTTATTTGTTTATATCTTCATATATATGTATGTATGTGTGTGTGTGTGTATGTAAATGTATATGTATACTTTGTTTTATCAAAACGCTCACAACTCAAGCGTAAAGCGTTGTTTCGACTTGAGATAAAATGCTTCAAAAACTCAGCTCGATTTGTTATTGCTGCCGCAACAAGAACGTTGGCCAAAGCAGCGGCGCTCGAGCGGCAGGAAGTGTGGCAAGGCAAGTCGAGCACAAATTGACAAGTCGACGTTGGCCACTGCAAAATGCTGTACTGTCACAGCATTTTGTGCTCGACTTAAAAAATCGAAATTGGAAATTATTAATTTCAATCAAAACTTTCCAATGACTACTTGCGTCCACTGTGTGTGCCTGTGTGTGTGTGCCACGCCCATGTCAATGTTGTTGGCCATAGAGCAGCTGTGTCAAGTTTGTGTGACACAAATTTCGTCTGTGTTTTTAACTTGAGTTTCGGCTTATATCATTGAACTGAAAGTTTAAGTAATCAGGAAAAGTTTATTTATTATTTTTTCTTCATTTTTTATTTTTTTTTATTTTGTCAAAGTAAAGCCAAAAATAATAAAACGAGATTGTTTCAATACAACGTGTGCTCCTATGGCTATCGATGGCAAGCATAGCTGCTTGGCTTTATATATGTGTGTGTGTGTGTGTGTGTTTGTATGGCACGTTGCACATTACTCATAATACTTCATTTTCAAGTTCACTGCGGACATTCATCACTCATTGCCGGTCACATCATTTAGTTTACTTGGAACGCTCATATATTCTCATCAAATTCTGGCGATTTTATTATTTATTATTATTTTTTTGATGATCTAATGAAAATGAAAATAGTCGCAAAGGTTTGTTGAAAGTTGTACGAATATTCTTCACAGAAATGCGCAATAGCAGCAAGTCGAGATACTTGTGCACTTCAAATTGAACTTGGTTGAAGAAAAAAGAGTGAACAAAAGTGTGCAATGAGATTTGTGTGCGAGGCGAGTGAAAAAAGAAGGAATGCTAACAAGAAGAACATGTAACTCATCACACGTGACATTATATAATCGAAATAAGATTAGACCAAAGTCAAACAAAATGAATCGTTTGCCAGTGCTGAACATGTCTGAAATTCCAAGGCAATTTCGCATGTCGTCTGACGTACTTCACTTCATTGTGCTTAGTCATGTAGGCGGCTTATTTATGTGTCTGCCTGAATGTGTGTTCGTGTGTGTGTGTGTGTTCGTGTGTGTGTGTGTGTGTGTGTGCGTGTGTGTGTGTGCAAATGTGTTTAAAAATTTATATCGTTGAAGTCAAGTAATCGATCAAATTGATATATGCAATCACAAAAACACTCACGCACACACACATGCGGACACACACACACACATGCACGAATACAAATTCGTCAACGAGTCGCCGCTGCATGTCGTCTGTTATTGTCATTTGCGGTTCAACTCAACTCAACTCAACTCAATACAATACACGACCTACAGCTGCAACAACAACAACAACAACAAACGCACAATGAACAAAACCAGAACCATTACGTCAGGCAACAACCAACACTGTCCTGCTTGACTGACTGTCAATTGCCGGCAGTGTCATTTTTCATGTTTGTCGCTGCGTGTCGAACCCCACTGTGCAATGACGTGCGTAGACGACTGCAGATTTCCAGAGCAGTAAGGACAATCGAATGAAAGGCTTCAAATCAACTAAAACAAAAACAGAAACAGAAACAAAAGCAACAAAGCAAACAAAAATAAGAACAAAAGCCACAAATCGAAATGCCAAAAAAAAAAAACGAAACTTTGCTGTTGTAAAGCGGAGACAAAGGCAACAGCAGCAGCAGGGGGAGGAGCAGGAGCAGCAGCAGGCAATCACACAATCTGACAATCGACTGCGATGCGTCGCACACACCTTCACTCGCTGTCTTGCACATATCTCATGCACTCAACTCAACTCACTGCGCTTCCTTTGACGTCAATGTGCGTTGCGTTCTATTAATTCAAGCCATTCAAACTCAAACTCAAACTGCTAAGGAGTCTTGGGCGGCAACCCTGACTCACTTAAAATAAATAATTCTTTTCAATTCTCTATGACTTAGAAAAGCGACAAGTGACTTAAAATTGCAGACAAGACTTTCTCTTTGGCCAATGCCATTTTGTTAGTTTCATTTGCTTTCTTGTGTGAAAAGAAGTCAAACAAATTTGATTTTTATTTATTTATATATATTTTTTTTTTATATAATTTTTGTAACATTTTTGCCATGTCTCCATGTGTTTTTTTGCGCTTCGCCATTGCGTACAGCACCTTAAGACACTCAAGTGCAGACCACAGGATATGCACTCAGTCACTGGCAGACAATGCGCCGGTAATCACCGCAAAGATAAATTGAAAGTTAAGGCCAGAGGAAATAATGGCTCAAACGTTCACGTGGCCGACATTGCAGCAGAGACACTAAAAATGCTGATTGTTTTTTGCATAAGCGACACGTTGCCGGCTCTTGAACGCTTAAATTACCGTAAATCATGGCAAACAAATTGAATTTTAAGTCAACGCCATAGTGAAGGCACTCGGACGACTTTGCTTTACTTACTTCTGCAGCGCGCCGCACCTCACCGCACATCACCGCACTTCTCACGACTTCACTTGACTAGCCAGTGTTGCTGTCTGCGGTTGTGGCTGTGTCTGTGTCTGTGTTCGTATCTGTGTCTGTGCCGTGCACGAAATCACAAAAAATGCGAGGCAGATGTCTTTCATCTTCATCTTATTGTATTTTTCATTGTGAGCCGCCATACGAGAAAAACGCCACAATGTAACAATAATAAGGCAGCAAAAAAATGATAAAGAACGGAAATGAAGCAACAACAAAGGGCAAAGGTGTGTTTTACAAACACAAAACCACAAAAAACGCCGCCATATTGAAGGAAATGCAAACTTAAGTTGACTTAAGTAGCTAACAAGAAAATTGGCCAAGACAGCGGTTTGCGGCTAACAATAAAATGGCATAAAAATACAAGCACAACAACAACAACAACAGCAGCAGCAGCGGCAGCAGCATGCACTTGACTGCGCTGGCAGAGATTGATGTCAAGCATATTTGGCGCTATACGACAAAAAAATACGAAGTATGCCTGACATTATATCGCTTAGCTGAGTCCGGCGTAGGCAGGAGCAGCAACTGCAGCAGGCGCATCAGGCGGCAATAAGGTGTGCTGCTGCAGCCATGTGTTGTTGTTGTTGTGCAACGCTTGTGTGTGCTCAGTGTGCCAGCAACCGTTAAAAATCTTGAAATTGCACTTGGCAAACGATCAAGAGAAGCGTAAACGGTGCCGTCGCACTTTGCGGTATCCGAGTATTTAAGCAGCCAGCCAAGTAGGCGGCCAGACAGACCGACAGACAGACAGACCGGTAAGTAGCACCTCTACACTGCCACACACACACACACACACACTGATGTATGAATGAAGGAAAAGCATTGTTCGTTGTCGTTGTTCAAGATTATTTTGAAACGGCACCTTGGAGACTTCAAAATTGCAGCACATTACATGCCATTCAGGCAAAGATTTCCCAGTCATGCTCGCGCCTGCAACTTGGGACTATCGTCATCTTCATACGCAGACAGACAGACAGACTGGCGGACAGACAGACACACTTTGACAACCACGATGCAGTGCCGCCTTCACACTTTATACTCATCATGACATTTGCCTTTCATTTTATTTTCATTTCTTCGCTGAGATTTGCTTTTCTTCTGCTTTCACTTACCAGCATACGACCAGCAGCAGCAGCAGCAGCGGCAGCAAGTCAACTGCTCGCCACAGATGCTATCAATATTTATCTTCTTCACGCCGCACTTTTGTACGTTTGCAAAGACACACAAAAAAACGAAAAAAGAAATTTATATATTACCAAAAAAACCAAAAAAAAAAAAATAATAATAAAAGAACGGCAAAGCAGAAGACACAAAAGAGTGTACGAAAAGAGGAAGCAAACACTCACATTTCTCGCAACAATATTTTTCTTAAGATTTCATATCATTTATCAGGCTCGACGACAAATTTGTCATTCTGAATCTGTCAATTTCTGCTTTATTAATATTATACGAAGAACAGACCAACAGTCATGGCGCAGGAGAAGGAGCAGCCTGCTGGCGGAGAGACGCAAGTGATGACGACGATAACAACAACAACAACAACGACAACGACAACAACGACCAAGTCAAACGACCACGTTGACTGGCACAGATTTTCACTTAACACACACAGACACACATGCACAAACACACACACACACGCACATATTTCAGTTGGCTTGGCTGGCGTGAAAGCAAGTTAAATTGAAGTATGGTAAAGTAGGTGTAAGTAAATGTGTGTGTGTGTGTGTGCTTGTGGCTTTATGCTGCTTCCCTTCCTCATGCTCGATTCGTGAGTCACTTAAACAGTTGGTCGCCCAATTTGACTTGTCAAACAGGTGACAGCATCTTCTTATATGGACCCGCATTCATGTCGTTGCTGAGACAAGTTTGCTCAGATTCGTTTTAGTTGCGTTCCATTTTGGATTGAGTCAAGACAAGTCGTATAGAGCAGAAGAAAGTTGACTTCAATTGAAGTGTGTGTGTTTGTGTGTGTGTGTGTGTGGTAATTTTCCTTATGCTTAGTTCAGTTCAGTTCACTTCGGTTTGGTTTGCTACGGCTTTCGGTTTTGGCTTGAATCAAGTTCAGTTCGGTTTGTTTGGTTTGGTTTGGTTAACGTTAACGTTTGTGGATTGATTACGCTGACGTGCTTATACACCATTTTACCATTTTGTTAGTTTGTGCCGCCTTTACTTCTCTCTGTTGTTTTTTTTTTTGTTATGTCGAAAAAGAGGATTTTGCACATTTTGTCAGTGAATTTATCGCTTGTTTGTAAATAGGCACATAAGTCAGTTGATGTGGTTTTTTCATGTTGACAGTGTTTAGCATAAGACGTAATCGCCGTCATCGTCTCAACTCAATAAGCTTTTGTTATTATACAAGAAGCTTTGCGTTGGCTTGGCTGACTTGGTTGGCTTGGTTGGGTTTACTTAAGTGATTACAGCCAAAAAGGTGTTGGTTGCCTTCAACACAACGTTTTTTACTTTTACTGTTGGTATTAATGCTTACAGTGGTTGCCGCATTATTAAATTGCTGTTTGTAAATCACTTATACGATTAAACTAAAAATGTGTTGCATACTTTTGTGCGTCATTGAATTTCATCATGCAATTTCGCTTTAAATTGTTTACTTTGTACATGAAATGACTAATAAACGTATAACATTTACAGAATTAAGGCGTAAAATATTCAACTCGAAGATCAAAACAACAACAAAAGCAACAACAATGCCGCAAATAAGTTATTGAAAGTGCTCGAACAATTAGGAAGATATTTGAAATGTTATGTGCCCAATTAACATTAATTTTGTGCGCAAACAAAGTCAAGCAACTTGAGACACTGTGCAAGCACTGTGCTCGTCTGCCGAAGCATAAGCAAGACTGCTGAAAATACACATAAGAGATTTCTAATCAAATCAGCCAAAATGAAGGCAAGTAAAAAAAGTAAATAAATAAATAAGCAAAAAAAAGAAGCAGAAAAAATATACGTCAATGGCAAACAGTTTATTTAATATGTTGTACACTGTTGTTGTTGTTGTTGTTCGTATTTTTTGCTGTTATTTAACGAATGACATAATTTTACTCACCCAGCGTTGGCAAAGCACAACAACAATAAAGGCAGAGAAGTGCGACAGCAGAAGAAAGAAAAACATTTTCGACATGCACACCTTTTTTTCGTCGTTGGTTTGTTGTAGGTGAGAAATGTGACATTTATAAGGTTTTTAATATTACGCATACGCCATGGCGAACCACCCAAACGATTTTCGTTTTTGCCAACTTGAACTTTATTGATGACATAAATAAAAGGACACTCAAGTTGTTTTTTTCTTTCGTTCTTCTTTTATGTTTTTGGTTCTACTTTTCGGTTACATTTACACCCTTTCGAAAGCGGGGGTATTACAACTTTGTCAGCAAGTCTGCAAAGCATTGAAGAAAACAACTTCGACTCAGTAAAATTAATAAATGAATTTGGAAATGCCTTCAGTTTGTGTCTGACGAAATGCAGCTGAGGATATAAAATTATTTTTTTGTTGAAAATCTCAAATTCTGAAATTTCTTGCATATAAACTTCTTGAATATTTAGAAATTCGAAAACAAAAAATTCGAACACATTTTGGATTGAATCTGAATTAAATAGAAAATTAAAATGGTGTTTATATAAATAATATATTTAATAATACGTTAAATAATCTTCGCAAGGGTATTTGAGAAACGCCGAAGCTGAAAAAACAGACATTTCTTTTTTTATTGTACAAAAATATTGGCAAACAAACTCGAGGAAAATGTTATCAATAGGCGAAGTCTTTGACGGCGTTGGCAATAACGTCGACGCTGATGCCGACATTGATATTGTTGCTGCTGTTGTTGTTGGTGTTGTAGTTGACGTTGACGTTGGCGTTGGCGACAATGGTGTCAGCAAAGGTGTGAGCAAAGTGTAAGTGGCAGACAAAGTAACATTTATTTTATGAGATTACTTAAATGTGCGCAAAATGAAATACGCGCTTGCTGCCGACGTGTCTTGTTTACCGTTTTTTTGGTCAGTATGCTAGCCGTCCGACGACGGACAACGGACGACGGACGACGAACGATGGCAAAAAGCATTTGCTTAATCTGATAGCGTCTAAGCTGCTAAGGCGGCAAACAGACGAATGTACATACATACACACATACATCTCACACACAAACACACATAACAACGAAGTGTTAGTGCAGCATTCGAGAATTCTCATGTTATTTGCGCTGTGCTTTTTTTTGAATTAAGAAACAGAAGAAGTTTTTAATATTATTTCACTCATATTTATTCTTATAGTTGAAGCTCAAGATTTGTCAGTTTTCCATATGCGATTTTGTTATATAAGAAAAAATGAAATATATACATTAGAAATTGTCACATGAAGCGCATACAAATTCGCCTAAAACCATAGTTAGTTTTTCATATTTATTTTCATACTTTCGTTGTTTGTTTGTTGTTTTTTTTTTTGTTGCCTTCATATATCGTT
Organism: Phortica magna; assembly: GCA_037044515.1. Classification (NCBI taxonomy): domain Eukaryota; kingdom Metazoa; phylum Arthropoda; class Insecta; order Diptera; family Drosophilidae; genus Phortica; species Phortica magna. The sequence goes on from JBAMBP010001419.1 coordinate 197,754, forward strand.
TATGTGCGAGCGACTATTGTCGCATATCAATGCACGGCTGGCACGCCTTAGTTGGCGACAGGACAGACAGACATACGTATACAAGGACTTACGTTCGCTTTTGTGGCATTCGGCAGAGGCCAAAGTGCGCATCTATTTATAGATGGCGTTGTCGTTTCGCCTTCGCCTTTGCTTTTGAGCCGCCGGCGTTGATAATAATAATCATAAGCATATGTATTTCATTATTATCCTGTTGAGTTGTTGTCCTGTTTGTCATATGCGCACACTGTTATTGTTATTGTTATTATTGCTGTTGCTGTTGCCATGGCACAAGCAAATTGGCTGCTGCGCCAATAAACCTATCAAAAAATAATTCAATGAATTTTTATTGGCGAATTATGTTAAAGTGATTTGAATGACAAAATGGCACTAAGCGAAGGCGTCTTCGCTCTTAGCATAAAGTTCGGCAAAAGTCAGTTTCAAGCGGCAACCATTGCTATGCCACAAGTTGAGGCAAGCGCACACCTGTCAGGCGATTCATATGCACAAACGTAATTTCCAATGGCGGACAAGTTTTGCTGCCATCGAAATCGGTCTAGCGGCAGCAAGAAGAAGCACTGCGCTGAACGCCACATTAACAGCTGCTCACGGCCATTTTGTATGCGAGCGCCATTAAGCATGACAATTTCCTTTTGTTGCCACTCAAACCAACGCTTCGCCAACTCTCTTACCCCTTTTGTTTCGTTTATTTTTTCTTTTAAATGTTCATATTAAATAAATATTAGCATAATATGCGCGCACATATCGTAGCATGCCATGTGCATAGAGTTAGAAATACACACGGCAGACAGACAGACAGGCAGGCAAGCGGGCATAACCAACGTCCGTCGTAAGCCGTGCCGAGTTGCATTGAGGCAACGCATATCGAAACATTCGCCAGACAAGCACATAAATTTCCACTTTGCTGCAACAGCTGCGACAGCCAACCAGCCAGCAAGCCAGTCAGGCAGCACGACTCACCCCCGCCGCCGACACCGCTGTCCACGCGATGTTGCATGCATGACATTTTATGTGCTCCATTTCGTTTTATTAATAACTAATAACTATTAAATTTTATTTAAATATGTGCATACGTGTGTCTCTATTCTTGGAATTCAACGCAACAAAGAATTGCATACAAATTGCATTAAATGCCAAAGAGGTTTTTTTATTCTAATCGTTTAGTGACATTAATCAGACTTGTGTGCTATAAAATATTGTTTTAAAAAAACGATATATGTAAAATAAGTTGCTTTAAAATTGAAAAAAAGTGGTATAAGACCGCTCAGGATGAGAAATATGTTATTACGTAGACAGACCAGCCAAAAAAAGCTCAGCACCAAAAACAACTGCAAGAAAAATGTTAAAACAGTGAAGAAAAAATATTTTAGGACCGATTCCGTTGAGAGCGCCATACTTTATGTTATTATCAAGATTTTTTAAATTATAATATATATTTTTATGATTTCATTTTTGAAGATCTTTTCCAGTTCAGCTTACCTAATTGTTTCTCATGGTAAGCGAACTCATCCCTTTTGACAATTTCAATTCTCGTCCGGCCATCCGGGTTGCCAGATCATTTGAGTGCACGCTTTTCAGTCTTCTACGTATTGACTCTCCAGTCAGGGTAGTATATTCTGTTCGGATTGCAATATGTTGTTATGATAGTTAATTTCCTGCAAAGCAATCACATTTCGACCTTAATTGTGGGAAAGTGTTAGTTTTCTCAGCATTGTTGCCCAGCCTTGTTTTGGAGCACTCATGCATGAACTTTCTTGCAGTTTGAGGCACATGAACCATGTGTCCAATAGATGGAATTCAAAGAGCTTATCATGTGTATTCTTGATTAATGAAGTTAATGAAAGTGAATTTTTTAAGTTATTAATTAAAACCAAAAAAACAAAAGTTGACAATAAGCAACAAATAAGCAACACAGCCAAATGCATAAACAACAACGTCGCCTCTCCCCCGCACGCCATGCCGTAAGCTGACAAAACTGTCATTATGTGAGAAATATATGTGCGTTTGTATATAAACTTTTATACGAAAACTATTCCCCTCGGAAACTTTTAAGCGAATATTGAAAATAATGCCAGAAGACCAACGATGACGGGCGCACATTTTCCGTTGCAAGTTTGTTGTTGTTGTTGTTGTGCTCTTTTATATATGTATGTATATAGTTTTTTATGGCCAAGTGTACAAAATTACTTGCAATTCAAGTGAAGTGTAACCGAGAGTCACAAGAAACTACAAAAAAAAGAAAAGGAACGTAAATGAAAGTAAAGCAAATATGAACTGAAGTCGTAAAAAACATAGCGAAAAATAAATTGGTGAGCAAAAACCAGCACGGCTAATATTTTTCGCGTAAAAAGCAAATAACAACAACAGCCACAACAACAACAACAACAACAACAACGATGACTGCCACGACAATGGCAAATGGCAAATGGCAACGGCAACGATGACTTTGAACAACAAAAATTGAATTTTATGCGAAAAACTCGAAACTAATCTTTGGTTGCATTTTTTTCATGTTGTTGGTTTTTGTTATTACTGTTGTTGCTGTTGTTGTCGTTGTTGTTGTTGTGTGGTTCAATGTGTTATTGGCTGAAAACGCGCTACGTTTTCGTTTGTCTTTAGTTTGAGCGCTGAGGTCAGCATTTTAACTTAGTAGTAAAATATAACAACAACAACAACAACAACAATAGCGAAATAACGAAGGTTTAAAAAAACAGGAAAATAAACCACAATGACAGCTGCAATGCACGCCCTCCCCCACACACACACACACACACACACAAGCACACATTGCAGCTCAGTGACGCTCGGACAGACTCACTTACTGAAGCATTGAGCAAGAACAGAACGTATGGCATTTCACATTGAAAAATATGGCATATAAATTGGTTAAAAGCAAATGCAGCATGCCAACGAGCAACAACAACAACAACAACAACAACAGCGGCAGCAGTCGTCATCGGTGCGCGGTGAGCGGTGAGCGGCAATAAAGGGTCTTGGGCATTGGGCAAATGTTTGTTTGGTTAGCTGAGCATTTACTTCCGGCAGGACGCACTTCATTCAGAAACCATAAAATTGGCAAAAACAAAAAACAACAAAAACAAAATAAACAATACGGGAAAAAAGAAATGCTGAGGGGAGGGGTGGTGTCAAACTTTCAGCATGTGCATAAGGTCAAAGAGTAACAGTAGAGGAGTCAAGTATATTGTGGCAGTGGCATGCACATGAGCTAGCATGAGAAGGCACGAGGCGTCGACAATTGAAGCCAAGTTGGCAAAAAGCTGAGCGGCACATTTGCCTCAAACCTGCGACCGCACCAAAGTCATTTTGAATGTTTGCAGCGCTAACATGTCACTTATGGTCACACACATGCATGGCTGTGAGTCATTTGTGTGTGTGTGTGGGTTGGGCAACCCTTTTCACTCCACTTTTACGTTGAGTAACAAATTTTTTTTGTGATTTTTTAATACACTTTTTTTCGGCCGAAAAAGTCTTCGTTATTTGGCATTTTCTTCAGCCTTGTGCTTTTTTTGTTTGCTTGTTTAGGCCACTGTTGATATTGCGTGTTTGTGCCTGTCTGGCTATGTGTGTGTGTATGTTTATTTAAACCGTTAGTCATAAACCGCGAATTTCCAGCAGAGTTCCTTGGCCAACCGCCGTTTTAGCGCGCGCTCCTTCACTCTGTCACAGTCATCGTCACAAATTTTGTTTCATTTCGCGCGCATTCAATTTACTTTTTTGCTGCGCTGCACACATGTGTGTCTGTGTGTGTCTGTGTGTGTGTGGGTGTGTGTTTTTTCAGTAAGTTTTGCGTTGCTGGCGTTGCACTCATTTGTTTTTTGCGGCTTTTTCAAGCAATAACAGTTCATAATTAAAATGTTTGTTGCCTCTTGCCGGCATCTTCTGCTTCGACGAGTGCTCCTCTCTTTTCGCCTTTTGTTTCCGGTTACTTCTGCTGCTTCTTCTATGCCGCCGCTTAATACAATTCGGTTGTATTTGTTGTTGTTGGTTTTGCTGCCTGCTTCTGTTTTAAATATGTCCGAGCCAAACTAAGCCGCTGCTGCCTGCAACGCCAACGCCTGCGCACCCTACACTTTCATAACAGCATAATAATTTTTTTTGCCATTTCATGTGTGTGTGTGTGTGTGTGTGTGTGTGTGTGTGTGTGTATGTATTTGCGGTTTGCTGCGCCTTTTCTGTTAATTTACACTTTTTTTCGTGCTTTTTTTCGACTCGTTTGTTTCTTTTGTGTTTTCGCGTTGCCAAACGGAATTTTCGCTTTATTATCTGCAGTCAAAGTCATGCTCAAACAAATGAAACCAACAATAAGACAAAAACATATTACATGCGAAGTTCACAAGTGCCAAAATGTTCGTACACATTTGCATTGCGTATACGACAAGTTTGCCTAAGTAATTTCGCTTTTTAATAATATTTAAGCAAAAAACAGTAAAAATCAACAATTTTCTTCTTGCTTTTCTTGCATTTAAAAACACTTTATGACTTATTAATTAACTTCGGGCCAAACACTTGGAAAACAACAAGAAAATTATATTCAGCATGTGAAACAAACCAAAGCCAGAAAGGGAGCTATTTTCGGCCTTGCCGAATATTGTATACTCTTCGCGACACCTTCTGTGCCACGCCCTTTTTTTTGGAATCTTATTTCTCTTTACCCAACTGGGCCCACATACCAATTTACATTGTTATACCTCATGGGGTGCCAGAGATATGGGGGGATAAGTGGGCAGTGCCACGCCCATTTAAATAGTCTTTACGCCACCCTATGAAGATAAGTATGAAATTTCAAGTCATTTGGTTAAGAAACAGAAAAGTTTTTCATACAAAGACTTAAATTTGCTTCTCTTCCTCTTCTGCATTTTGTATGGCAGGTAACTGTTCCACTGATCCGATCTCAATGAAACTTTCAGACATTTAATTTGGGCACGTAAAACTAATATTTGTGAAATTTCAGCCCTTTTCAATCAAAGATTTAAATTATATTTATTTTTCTTCTTCTTTTCGTATGGGGGCTACCAGCTCCAGTGGTCCGATCAATGATTTATCGTAATAAAATAAAGGGTCTGTCGATAGCTTTAAAACTAAGGGAGGAGATAACATACATGCAGACAGACGGACAGACGGACATGGCTACATCTACTCTTCTCGTCGTCCTGATCAAGCATATATACATATATGTATACTTTGTATAATCGGAGATGTCTCCTTCTGGGCGTTACAAACTTAGTGACGAAACTATAATACTTTTCACTTCATGAAGAGTTTAAAAAATATATATGTGCAATGGCAATAATATTGTAATGTTCTACTCAGCCTCTTAGCCTCTTTCCCTCGCACACACTCACACACTCACCCCCTCTGTGTGTGTGTGTGTGTGTGAAAGCATAAAAAATGAATTGCCATAGGGAAATGTTAAAACAAAACTTAATGAGCTCACAACGCTCAATGCGAATGGTGTTCGTCCTTAGTGATTGTTGTTGTTGCAATTGTTCTTTTTTCCCCTTTGTTGGCACGTTGGCATGTTGGTTGGCTGCCTTTGCTTTTTTGCTTGTAATTTCAATGACTTTGCCTATGCCACAATGCAACGCCCACAACACACACGCTTACACCAACCAACACCAGCACCCACGCCCACGCTCTCATTCACATTCACATTCACGCTCACGCCACTCAACCAAGCAACAGCAACAACAACAAGAACCCGCAAATGTTGCTCTTAATTAATTTTCTTTCATTTGGTTTTCTTTTTTTTTAATTTTAATTTTTTGTTTTTATTTTGCTTTATTTGCTTCTTCTTCTTAGCATCTTTTCACTTCTCTGTCGACGCTTAACATTCCTTTAGCCATAATGTTCATTTGCATGCAATTTTAATGGCAAAATTTTCGCAATGACTTCTTCATTAATATGCAAAAAGCATGCCAAATGTGTGAGCGAGTGAGCGAGATGGCAATAGTAAGGCAGTATATGAATTTATGAAATAATTGTAAGTTAATGTAATTGTCTCATTGGCGTATGAAAGCTTTAATGGTTTTGCATTGTGAAAGTCTTCAATGACAAAAACGCATATTTTAAATGATATGTTTTAAAGGCTTTGTGTGCAGTGGGTTGCAGTATGTGCTATGTTACATCCCAACACATACAGCAGTCTAGCATAAAACTCATCGCTTACGATAATTCGACGTATGTCTACTGAGGCGCTGTTTAACATAAGAGTATATAAAGTTGATTTTTCTTTTGTGTGATCATGTGCACATTTGTTTTGGCAAGTAATCAATAAAGACTTGATTAATTTTGTTTCTTAAAAAAAATAGAAAAACGCAACAAAAAACAACAATAAAACATGAAAAAGAGTATTATGATTTTTCGCCCCTTTTTTCTTATTTCTCGTTTTTTTTTTGAACATGAAACAATACAACATTTTTGAAACATGTTTTTTGCTCTGCTTAAACAACAAGTGCCAATTACAACGCATATATGAACTCACACACACATACACACACATACTAACATATATGCACTCGAACATGAAAATGTATACAAATGAAAATTCATAGTTGAAGCTCATTTCACGCATTTTGATTTTTATTATTATTTTGTTGTTGTTGTGTTGTTGTTGTTGTGTTATTGTGTTGAACTTTAGTCAAGCCACAACAGAGCCTGAATCTGAAAATAAGCCACGACCCGAAAATTGACCCAAAATGCTTTGCGCTTTTAACCTCACCATTGACCCCGAAAACAAAGGCGACTACGAGCAAAACCAACTACAACAACAGCAACGACGAAGGAAAGCCAAAAAAATAGATTCTTTTGCTTATTATTGATAGCCAACATTTTGACCAATTCAATTCAGTGCTGTCGACAGCTTGTTTGTTCGTCACTCCGGCGGTCTCTCCGGCTCGCCGTCTATGCCTCTGACCCTCTGTCTGTTTGTCTGTTTGTTTATTTGTTTGATTGTTTGTCTAGATACTTTGAGCTGAGGCCGTTTCAACTTTTGTTCATTCTCGTGCTTTTGCTGCTTTTAATGTTGATGTTGTTGTTGTTTTTGTTGCTTTTGTTGTTGCTGCTGCTTTACGCTAAGTGCTTCATCTGTGACTTTGACTTTGTTGATTTGTTGTTGTTGTTGTTGTTAGTGTTGTTGTTGTTGTTGTTGCTGCTACTGTTACTGGCCAACTAATTCATCAAATTTAGCTCAAAACTCAAGATTAATGACGTACGTGTGGCGTATTACAAAACTTGGTGACTTGATGAAATTTATTATTACAACACACACACACACATACACACACATGCACACTTAGCAGTACATACATACAGAAGCTGCTTAGCTACTTTTCGATTTTCTTCTTATTTTTTTTTTTTGCTGTTTTAGTGTATTTTTTTCTTGCATTTTGTTGTTTGATTTTCTTCTCAGGATTTGTGCAAAGTCTCATAAAACTTTATGCGAAACTAATAAAAACGTTGAAAGGATATCGCAACGCCGTACTTTGTTGCCGGAAATATGAGCTCTTTTTTTTACTGCCTTTCGTATAAGTAAGCTTAGCTTTAGTGACTTTCTGTATTGGTTAATAGACGCGAATGTTTTCGGCTTTACTGCGTTGCTTTGCTCACGCACATGCATTAACTTAAACGTTTGTTTTACAATTCGACAGAACTTTGTCGAAATTACATTGTAGCGCTTCTTATTATTATTGTACATCATTTACAACAATGATTTTGTAGACATTTTGCTCGTTGTTGTGTTAGAATTAGCAAATGTGCAATTTGATACAAAACATTGAATTTTAAACAAACGGCTTTTATTTATTTATTTATTTATTGTAAAAATAATATATATCTTAAGTCTTACTTAATAAACAGATTTCAACGTGTGTTGTTCAGATCTGCTGTATCTGAGCTTGTTCAAGTAACTTCTGGTGTCCCTCAGGGAAGTCACCTCGGTTCTCTTTTGTTTAATCTTTTCATTAATGATCTCCTCTTGTCTATATCACACGTTTGGTTAAATTGTGTCTTTCTTATTGGGAACCCGCTTCTCATGGGCTATTGCAGGATGATCTGAACTCTCTGCACTCTTGGTGTTCACTTAATTTGCTTTTGCTCAATTGCTCTAACTGCAAATATATTACATATCATCGTAGTAAGCCTCACTTGTTTATTTACTCGATTGATTTCGGTGTTCTCTTTGATCCCAAAGTCAGCATTATTTATACATATATTTAATTTATTATTCATATATTTTATATATTATAATAACTTAAAGTAATAATGAAACAAACAAAAACATCGAACGTATAATCTTAAAGTAATCTTAAAGTATAAGCACTCTCTGACCCGTTGGGGAAAATTTATTAGCATTGCATATTAGGGCATGCAAGCTATGCCCTTACTCACAGCCATGTGTGTTCAGAGACGTGAAATTAATGAAGTTCCGATATTTAGTAATGTGGATTGCAAGAAGTCTTCTGCCAGAAATATAATTCCCGGAACCTCGAAGATACCGACGAACCAAGATGTGAGATTTCAGGTGAGAGGATCTCATACAATTTATTGTAATTTGCGCAGAAAGGTCCGTGAAGGGAAAGGTTAGTTGGGCATCTTTGTAAGGCTAGTGGACTAAAATTTCTTGTTGTACGTCTTGGGACACAAAAACTAAGCTGACTAAGAAGGTCAGGAGCGTCAATTAGGCCAACAACAAGTTTGTGTAGAAAAACGGTTCCTGAAACGATGCTACGATGGGCCAATGATGGTAGATCGATAAGAAGAAGCCTATCCTGGTATCACGGCAACCTTATGCAAGGATTCCAGTCAAGGCCACATAGGGCAAATGAAAGGAATTGCTTCTTGCTTCCACAACAGCAAGTAAAAGTGATGTGTAAAGGACTTTTGTGAGGCTCGGGCCATGTTTGTAGATTTGTTTCTAAGCAATCTTTATATCGTTTCTACAAATGAGTTAAATGAAAATTTGGCAATTTGTTGTTTGCAATGTCTGAAATGAGCACAGAAATGTGTTGTCTGACATGTGTGTGCATTTGAGCTCATTCAAACGGCATTTGAATACACTTTAATTCAACGTTAAGTTTAAACAAAGGTTTTGTGTAGAAAATACATGCTCAATGTTTTGTTTTTGCTTTCTTTTTTTGCATACTCGTTTGAATATTCAAAACATTTCGTGCCACAACTCAATCAAGTTAAGCTTGAATGTAAAATTTAAACGAATTTCCATGCAAATCAAAACACGAAACTAACACACACACACACACATACACAGCGAGAGAAGACAAGCAACGTGCACAGCCACGCGTTACCTAATTTTCTTGCCATACAATATTACTTTATTGTTTAATGTTTTGTCTTTTTTGTTTTTGTTTTTTTTTGCATATTGTTTTTGTTGTTGCTGTTGTTGTTGTTGTTTTTGGATTGCTCGAATTTGAAAACGTGCGCGTCGCCACTCTATTAAAACGTAATTATTCAGGACAGGCCACTCACTTAGCACCTGACTGGCTGCCATGTCTGTAAGTGTGTGTGTGTGTGTCTTAGTTATGCACACAGAAACAACGCTAACATAGACACACACACACACACATATTTACAAGGGCCATTATTTCAATTTTAACAATGTGTCGCTATTTAGCATAAAGAATCCTTAAAATAATTACTGTTCAACGAACGAACGAACGAACCAAGGCACGAACCAACGAGCGCGTCAATATGCGCGATCCGACGCGACTTGACTCAACAGCGCTTATTGCATGTTGTTGTTATTGTTGTCGTTGTTGTTGTGGCTGTGGCATATTGTTTCATGCCTTAAACGCCTTCATGAGGCCAACGCTTCTTCACTGGGCACGAAAATGCGTGAGGTGCCTTTGCGGCTCGTCCGCCTCTAACATTCAGTATAAGTGTGTCTGTGTGTGTCTGTGCCTGTGTGTGTGTGTGTGCCTACACTGTCTATAATAAATATTTTTAGCCACAATTGTGCGATTTTGTCGGTCGTTCTCGTTGGCGTTCCCGTTGTTGGTTTGAAAATTGTATGGCTTGCGAAGGTGCTTGACTCAAAGCTTTTTGGCATTTATTAGCTGCTAAAAAATGTTGCAGTAACAATTCGCACACAACAACAACCGCAAACAAAATCCACTTGTATATTCGATTTGTTGTTGTTGCTGTTTGTTTGTTGTTATTAAGTGTCTGAGCGCTCTTCATAAGTTTGGCAAATTTGCCGCCCAAATGCGCAGCATAACTCAAACGCTCATGCTTTGCGCTTCATTAAATTAAATGATGTGAAAATAATGCTGTGCGCGTTGTTATTGCTGTTGTTGTGTCTTGGGCTTTGTATGCATGCTGAAATGTATCTTTGAGGCAGAAATTTGCTGTTTTTCACCTTTTTTATATTTCTACTTTTTTATTATTGTTATTTGTGTGAGAATCATGTTGCATTGTCGCTGTTTTTGTACAAAATATGCTTAAATCAAGCAGTGCCAAAATAAAAAAAAAGCACATTAATAATAAAAAACCAACTTAGGTTATTCAAATTTGCACTTTTATACATTCAAAAGAAGTTAAATGAGTTTTCGACATAACTTATTTTAGATTTATTAAAGTGACAAATTATTTGACAAATATAAAACTTAAAGAAACCACAAACACACACACACACACTCACACACACACGCATAACATATAAGCCAACAAATTTGTTGGTCATTAAACAAAGCAAATTATCATATCAACGCTGAAATGTATGCAATCAAAATTTCCACAGTTAAAACAGACCCGCACAGACACACACACATACATTGAGGCTTTTACTCATACACACGTAGCATAGAAACGCTTTAAATAAATCTTAATCTCAAATGGCATGCAAATTGCACCACAAAGGAAGACGAACGGTATTTACAGGTGAATATTTTAGTCCCTTTGGCGCTCAACTCAGCACTGTTCATCTAAGCTCAACGGCTGGCCGTTGGGCCTGGTCACCGGGGACAAGACGTGTAAGGCCGGCATAAAGCACGAGAGAGACGGATACAAAGGGAATGAAGGAGAGCGAGAGAGAGAGAGAGGCTGCTAATAGTATCGGTCAGACCGTAAAGACAGACAATATTAAGCTTAGGCACGAGTGTAAATCTAACAAATCACTTTGCATTATATGAAAAGTAGCTGAAATAAATCTACACACACACACACACATACAATACGCATACACATGTAGTTAAAGATAAACAATTGGCATTGACATGGGTGTGGATTTGTGTGCATGAGCTTGTATGTGTGTGTGTGTGTATGTGTGTATTGTGTAGGCCAGACGGACATGGCTAATTTCATGAGCACGACGACAGATTGCTGCGTCATTAGGAGCATTGAAGACAAAAGCGACAAAAGGCAATCTAACAAAGGAGGCCACATCGATGTTCAGCGTTCGATAGTCTATGGTCGTTGGTCAGATGAAGCGTATCTGTATCTGTGTTTGTGTTTTTGTTGTCTGTGAGCTTCGAATATTATAGACAGCAAATAAAATCGAGCAAATGGAATATTTGCGCTTGAGTAATGTAATAAGAATTCTTCAAATGAAGTTATTACGAATATTATGCGATAAAGATAAATATCAATGACTAACAATTATAACAATAGCAACTTTAAGTTAAACGCTCGGCCTGACAACAACAACAACAAATGGCACATTACCGCAATACAACAAACACACGAAAGCCACAAATATTGTAAATTGTAATCGATTTTCATTGCTCTTGTCTTGTTGTTGCTGGTTTAACATATTGTTGTTGTTGTTGCTGTTTTTCATTGCTTAACTCAGCCACAAACCGTTCAAATATGCATAAACTTTGCACACACACACACACACACACACATACACACAAATTGACGCTTTCATATGAAATGCAATTTTTTTCTGCAAACAATTTGAGTGAATTTCTTTTACTTTTTCGTTTCTTTGCAATTTTTCGTTCAGTTTTTTTAAATATTTATTTATTTGGCTTTTTTTTTTTTGGTTTTTTGGTTTGTCAAGCATAAATTTTTTAATAAAGTTACGACATGCTCACTGATCCACGCGCCTGAAAGAGGCTCAAATCGAGCAAATAAAAATAAGAACAAATAAAAAACAGAAATGCGCTTCGCGGAAGTCTGCTGACAACGGCGGATGCTAACGTACAGACGGACATGCACAGGCAGACAGACAGACAGACGGACAGACAGACATACGGAAAAGCTGACAGTTACCACAAGTTGTTTGGACATGACCAACTGTCACCTTCATTTCGTTGGTTCGTTCGTTCGTTTGTGCTTTCATTCGCTCGGTGTTCGATGGTACATTTTCAGGAGCTTAGGTCAGCGAGCAGGCCAGCCAGCAGACCAGACAGTCGAGTCAGTGAGTCAGGGCGGCATTAAACTTGCTGTGCCTTTCACAACTTTCGGCTGTTGCTGTTTGCTTTTATTGCGCAATTGTGGTAAATCAAGTGAAATATTCAACAGCGTTAACAATTCTCCTTTTCGATATATTCTTTTGGTCTCCTTCTCTCTGACAGTCAATCAAATGCTTTCCATTATCCTTACAGCTTACCACTTTAATTTCTGACAAAGAACTCATTAGAATTTCTTTTATTTTTATCAGCTAACCAAGCCTAACCCCATGTATCTTTTCAACTATCTGTTCTTTGAAGTTAACATCTTGATAAATACATATTCTGTTTTGCTATCTTACTAGCATGTTAACTTCTTCAAAGACTATGAAAAGACATCCTCATCTACTTCGCTCACCGAAATGACAACACTCCACTCAACAACTGATAATAATTTCAGCCGCTTTCACAATATTCTAAAGCGTTATGGCATTGTTACCGTTATATAGCCGAGCACACGCACACGCACACAAATACATGCATATGGTAATACAGTTATAAAAATAAAAATAAAAAAAATAAGGAAATTGTGCACGCTCACCTTCGATGCGAGACCGAACCGCTTTTCCATCAAGCGACATCAGGTGAAATTTCGCAAATTTTGCATATCTACAAAATCCAATGAATGTCAATGATGTCGTTCGCATTTGACATTGTTGTTGTTGTAGAGTTGTGCTGCAATAATATTCAGAGGCTTGTGCAACATTTATACAACGAAGCCGTGTGCGTGCGTGTGTGCGTTTTCGGGTATCTGTGTATGTTCAATTGGACCGATTGTTTGTTTGTCTATCTTTCAGTCCGCCTGTCCGTCCGTCCGTCTGTTTGTCAGTTTGTCGATTTCGTGTATCTGTTTGGATATTTGCTCATGTTTATGCTGGTGTCAGCGTGTTTTTGCGGCTACACGTTATATCGACACATGCATAGTGTGTGTGTGTGTGTGTGTGTGTGTGTGTTTGTATGAGTTATTTTTAAGTGTTATCCGCTCTGATAAGCTCCATTATCAGATGACGCCGCTTAGGTATTGTAATGCTATTCAAACACATACTTTGGCAGCTGTTTATGCGTGCTTGGCCTCCTTTATGTGACATAAGCAGATAAAACCAATACAAATTCGCCACAATGCTCCACTGGCATATGGGCTAGCAACAAAAATTAACGATTTAAGAAAGTCAACAGCGAATTTCGGACAATCGACAATGGTCAACGGCCAATGGCCAATGGTCGTCTCTAAGTGGTAAACTGTTGTTTTGTTGGTCATGTTCAGGCTTGAGATAATGACCGGCAGTGATCAAGAGTTGTCAACAGTTGTATAAGTGCTCGAAACAATGTTTATTAACGCCAGAACAATAGCAACATTTATTTAGATACTTTTGGGATTAGTTTAAGCATTCAGGATGCTAAGCGGCTTTTAGAATAATGCACATTATACCATCTGCCACTATTCTGGCAACTCTATAAAGCACTGTTAATAGAAGTTCTATTAAATAGCATGTTAACAGGACTTTGCGCTATTAGCGAGTTACTTTTTAACAGCTGCTCTTTTAGGCATGTTAAATTGCTGGTATAAGAACCCCAAGTAGTTTTCCATTAACGAAACTATTAAAAGCACTCTTAACATTTTTTTGATAGAAGAGCCAGAAAAAGAATATAAATTCTATTAAATGACGTGTTAATAGGACTTTGCTCTATTAGCGAGTGACTTTTTAATAGCTGCTCTTTTAGGCATATTAAATTAGTGGTATAAGAAACCCTAAGTAGTTTTCTATTAACGAAACTATTAAAAGCACTCTTAACATTTTTTTAATAGAAGAACCAGAAAAATACTTTTGCTGGGAACTGTCCTCTTTTTCCGCTCACAGTTTCGCCCATGTACATAAATAACTGTCTTAAGTTTTGTTTGCGTTCAACAACAATTCAATGAAACGCTCATTTATACGTGCAATGCGTTTAAAAGATGACTGAGTGCGAGTTTTGGACTTGAAGATGCTTTTGACAAGACAGCCGAAGCCAAAGTCAAAACGGAAGTCAAACTCAACCAAAACAAAGTATTTTCATGGCATTTCTATTTCCATTGGTTTTTTCTTTCGTTACGATTTTCACGTTTTTCATTTGTGTGTGTGTGTGTGGCAAACTTAAAAGGACTCAATGACTTTTCATTTGCTTCCGTTTCTTTACCTTCGCACTGATTTGTTTTTTGGCTTTTTTTTTCTCCCCCTTTTGTGGTCGCCAAAACATTTTTGCGGTTTTTACTCACAAACACACACATACACACACACACACACACACACAAAGCTACAAACACGTACTGTTTTACTCACTTAAGAACTATCATCAGCCTTCTGGCTTCCTTTTACGCTTCAATTTCAGAAGCACACAGAATCCTTTGGCCGCAGTCCTTGATTTGAGCGTTGAACGTTGTCAGCGTTCAAGCGCCAAAATGAAACAAAATTCAAATCAGTGGCATGACGAGACGAGGTGAGGTGAGATGAAACGAGATGCGACGCAACGCGACGAAAACGTAGAAATCAAACTCATGAATAAACAAAAACGTGAAAAAGTTATTAGTTTGAAATGCCATTTCTACCAACGTATTCTTATATGTCTTGCTAACCGCACGCCATCTTGCCAGCTCGCCAGCCTGCCAGCCTTCCACGTCAACAGCACCAGCAGCACCATCGGCATCATCATCATCATCATTATCAGCACCTTATTCAGCGACAACGTTTGATAAAATGCCTACCTGCGTTCTTCTTGGGCACATTGCCAAAAAGATTTTCAAATTCTCTAACAAAAAAAGAAAAACATTCGTTAAAGCAAACGCAAAATAACAAGAAGAAGAATAAGACCAACAAAACAAAAAAAAAAAAAACCCGCTCTTTGAAATGAAATGCGAAAAATATTCGAATTGGCGAACGAACGAACGAACGAAGTTAGCGTTGGGCGCTGAACCCGAATTGAAAATGAAGAACGTGCAAATTAATTGAAAAATATTTTAAATTTTATTCATGAAAAAACTCACACCCCTGCCCTGACCAGCCGACAGACCAACCGTCCGGCCGCAGGCCCCCTTTATTGCCCCACCGTTCACACAATCCTTCAACACTTCAACATCGATTTGTACAATATTTACATAGGCGCGCAATTGAAAATTTCATTTGGAAAATTTGTTGATTTAACTAAGGCATTCATTTCATTCGCCCCGCCCCCTGACACTCATCAACACACTCTCTCACTCTCACACAGTTGCGCTGTCTTGCTCGCGCTCATTTCTGTTTCATTTTCATGCGGTTACTTTGATTTTTATGCTTATTGATTTGATTGTTGTTGTTTTTGATATTGTTTTGAGTTGTTGAGTTGGTCACGGACTTTCATATCGTAGCTTTTGTATTTAATTTATGAAATTCCTTAAATATCAAAGATACTTTTGTTACGTAATTCGACTTTGCTATGCATTTAATTCAAATCAAATCAACTCAACGCAACGCAACTCAAGGCAATTCAACGCAATTCCGTTTGAAAATTCAACTGTGAGTTATTTTGCTTAACCGCTTCAGATACTTGCGCAGCCATAACTTTGCTAACGTCTTCGACTGTGATCTATGGCAATATTTGTATTTGCTTGTTTACCGCTGTAGAATTTCAGTCGGCTCGTCGTTTGTGTTTGTGTTCAGTTTGCTTGGCCAATCCAGACATTCTTGCCGTCAAACGTTCTGCATGTCTTTGCTAATACACACACACACACACACACACACACACACACACATACATACATGCCAACATGCATTGCCTATGTCGAAACAGGTAATGCAAAAGTTATGTAAGACTGCGAAAAATATTTGACCAAAATAATTTAACTTCTGGTCATATTTTGTTGCTTTTTGTTGAATTCTTGTTAGATTTTATGCATATATGTTAAGAAGCTGCTAATTGTCAGAAGATGTTGTGCGTAATTGGCATGATTTAAAAGCTCTTCAACACAACGAAGCAAATAACATCAAAGCGACAGTAAATATTTGAGCATTTCATTTGATCTTTCAGTATGCGTAATGCGTATGTGTTGAAGGAAAAAGGCACAACATAAACAAAATCAAAAGTAAAACAAAAGAAACCAGTAAGGGAGCTATTTTCGGCTTTGCCGAAACTTATATGCTCTTGCAAACGTTTTCCCAATTGTTCTTATTAGAAAATCGTTTTTTGTCTAATTTTCCAATAAGAATCATATACGTAGCCACGCCCATTTTCTAATTTGTCTTAAAGCAGGCAATGTAATCAAACTTCACTACATTTCGCAATCTTGTATCTCGTCTGCTTACAGAGAAGTCTTGATCGTCGTGCTGATCAAGAATATATGTACTTTATATAGTCGGAGATGTCTCCTTCTCTGCGTTGCAAGCTTCACGACAAAATTAATATACTCTTTTTGCAAGAGTATAAAAACTTTGATTCAATAAAAGTGGAAACTTAAGCGTTCTTGCATGCTTAGCAACCGCAAAGATAAATACCGTTAAACGAAGCGGTGCACGTTGCACAATTCGAATGCATGAGCATGTGTGTGTGTGTGTGTGTGTGTGTGCGGTGAGTGTATGTGAAGGCAACATAATGGGCATGCAGCCAAACATAAATGGTTGGTAAGAGAACGCGGCAATGGCAACTGTTCAGAGACTTGGGACACACTTGTGGCTGACGAACAACAACAACAACCACAGCAACAACAAGCACACTAATATAAGCAGCATTTTCAAATAGCGCAACCATGGTAGCAACGCCAACAACAACAACAACAGCAACAATGAGAAAGCTTCAAATGCATTTTTTGGCAAAAGTAACTGCCAAGCGTGCTGAAGTATCTGCAAGTAACTCGAGCTCAATGTTGAAAAGTGTTGCCCACAACATTTACGCCACAACGATACACAAGCACACAAGCACACACACACACACACACATGCAGAGCATAAACGCTTCACGTGGTGGATGCGAATGCTGTTAGCCGTTGGATCTGCACCTGGAGGCAACCTGAAATGCCAACGGCTTAAAACAAAAACGTTCACTGAATCGAGTTGAGTCGAGTAGAGTCGAGCCGAAGCGAACCGTACCGTACCGAATATAAGAACCAAGAACGGCAAACAAAATGAAATACGGAATGAAATCAAATCATTGTTGTTGGCCAAAAGCGATACACAGACCACAAATACACATGCCACAAGCGTAAGATAGCTCGTTGGCAAGACAGCGTGGGGCGGGTGAGAGAGGAGTGTATGCTTGCAGATATCAGTGACTAAGCGAAATAGTGAACGAAAGAAATGAGAATTCAACTAAAACTATAAAATGAAAGCCAACAAAAACAAAATGAAAAGAATATTTACAAAATCAAATTAAAATACTAAAGCGGAAAATTATAACAAACGGCATAGAAAATGCGACAACAACGGCAAAGCAAAGTAATATAAAAAACAACGGTTATTATTATTGACTTTGTCGAAATTTTAATACACTTACAAATGTTATTCAAAACATCAGAAGTCTCAACAGACAACAGAATCTGAAGCAACTTTAAACGCTGATAGCTCGAAAACAAGGCGTGAGAAACGTTTAAAAGTTGTTAATATCTTATAATTAAATTTAATTGTTTCTTTTCTTCACAAAAATTCATCAAATAAAATCATGTTTATATTATAACTTTGTTTATGGGTTCGAGATCAACATTTTTGCCGAATACATCATATTTCTAGCCATATTAGTTTCAGAGTTATGTATAGAGGACGTCAGAGAATTGAAAAAACTTTAAACTCTTAGAATTAAAGGAAAATACTAACAAAAGCGGAAAATTATAGCAAACAACTCAGAAGATGCGACAACAACAAAAACAAAAAGCCGCGGAGAACAATGAATACCAAAAAAAAATTAAAACTAAAATTATGCGCGGTTTTGTCGAAATTCTAATACACTTCAAGCATTATTGGAAGTACAAGAAATTCTAACAAAGAAAAGCATATCTATTAAAAAAAAAGACTTTTTTGGAATGATACATGGCAAAAAAGAACGTTATAAGATAAGAAAAATTTCTTTATTTAAAATGTCCGAATGTGTTTCTGCAAACTTCATTATAAAATTAATATACCCTTTGGTTAGAACAAAACAACTAGAGACAAAATCATGCTTAAGGATATAAAGGAAATTGCAGGAATATGACAAGAGGGAAAAAAAGAAAACGACAAACGACAAAAAAATTGGAACACATAAAAATATTCTGTAAAAAAAGACTACGAGCCACTACGAATGTTCGACTTTGCTGACACTTAAATACACTCTAACAAATGTTTTTTCAAAAATTAGATTTGTGAATTATCTCATTAAATGTTGAAATGTTTACAGCCTTCACAGATTTTAGAATATTGCATGAGATAAGTATGCAAATGCCTCTAGAAATATGTGAGCTTAAGGGTTTATTCAATCAGACAGACAGACGGATCGAAGGCGAATCTGATTTAAGCAACTCGTCTCTCATATTGAGTTGATCAAAAATTTATATAGAATACTTTATATCGTTTGATCGATGGAAACAAACTGCCTTCTTTGCATTGCAAGCTACATGACAAAGTTATATGAAACACTCTTTTCGAAAGACAGAAATGCAGTTCCGTTCACACACACACACACACACACATACACACACACAGGCATACACACCGCTCACACTGCTTTCAACGTCTTCATAGCCGCATTTATTCAATGAATGAGTGAAAAACGATAAAGAATTGAAATAACACTTTTGCAACTTAAATGTCCTGCAGGCACAGGACACATTCACCAAGCCGACAGCGAACAGCACGCCACAGTAGCATCAACAGCTTCACCAGCGATGACGACGACAAAATCAGTTGCAAATGAGAATAACTTGCAATGTTTGTCTGAAAGAGTTCAAGAGCGAGTGAGAGATTGTCATGCAATGAATAGGACAAAGTGAGAAGGACAGAGTAGTGTAAGTAATGCCAACGTGGCTGATGTTGATGCTGCTGCTGATGCTGATGTTGATGCTCAGCGTTAGCGATGCCAGCGCATTCATACTTGAGGATTAAACGAAAAACTCATTAAAATTTTGTTGGCCATGCATTTAATGCAATTCATTGAGAATATTGTGGACGCGGGCAGCAAGCGGCGAACATATTACACATAAAAGGTAACTAAGAATAATACAATAAGAAAGTAAATCACTGCGAGTGAGTGAGTAAGCGAAAAAGGTAAAGGAGGACGGAAGATAGAGGGAAAGAGAGGGAATATGACATCGAACGACCGGCATGACACAAACCTACTTAAGTATGACAGATTTTGGTTTTTGTGTGTTGCTTCTTATTTGACAGTGATTTAAAACAAGTACCTTTATGTGAGTTACACACAAACACACACACACACACATACACAAACATACATAATCGACGTGATTTTGTTATTTAAGCGGATAACAAACGCTATGATTTTGTTATTTGTTCTCACAGAAACAAGCTTATAATTCTGCAAATATTAAAACGAAATAAAACTTTATTCATTTCATTTGAAAAATACACAGAGAAATTTTTGCCAGGAATCAAAGACCGAACAAACTTTAGTTAAAATCAAATAAAAATTATAGCAAAAACACTTTTAATATTTTAAATATAATTGATATTAATATATATAATTAAATTTTAAATTTAGTAAACATTATTTATTTAAATAAACTTTTTTTTATTATTAATATTTAAATTGATGATTAACAAAATAATAAATGATGATTGTTAATAATAGATGATGAATATAATAAGTGACATGGAAAATTATGATATTTGATAAATTTAATTTATTGAAAACATTTTTGTTCCAGAGATTATGATATAGAAAAGTTATTCAATTCAAGTTTTTAAAATTTTTGTGTACGGTTTTTTTTTCTAGTGTGGTGTTGTCTTTGAAATAAAATAAAATAAAAATCTTTCTTGTCTCGAGAACATTTACGCCAATGACCACTTAATTCGGTGTATTGTTGTTACAAGTACGGGTCATTTTTCGCTCAGTGTACGTTTGCCACACATTCAGACAACAATTTCATACAAGCCGATTTTGTTTTTAAGCTCTTTTTTTCACTTACAGCTGCCACTGCGACATTTGTAAAGACATTGCGTGCAAAGGACGACAAGTTTCTTTTGTATTTATTATAAAATAATAAATGAGTATTTCTTTTCAATTAATTTCATATTTACTTTTACAAAAAAAAAAACACAAAATAAATAAAACAAACAATTTAAGCTGTTTACAAGATATGAGATACGCTCAAATGAAGTTAAAACCTTTCAATTAACACAAATTTGTGTAAGCTTCTTCTACAAGATAAAAAAAAAGAAAACAGCCCAACATTTATACATTTTTGTATAATAAAAACGTGAAGCGCAAACAAATGCTTAATCAAAGATTTACCAAACAGTCATGAGCGCATTTTAACTTGACACATTTCGCTTTATGGCAGTTGTTGAACAAGTTCAAAGTCTGTAAATGGCCAAAAGATGCGCAAAGCAAAAAAAAGAAAGAAAAGAAAATTGTGCAATTTATTGGCACATTTCGTTAAGCGAATTTAAGTTGGAAAAAAAGAAGTGAAATTTTAACCAAACGAAAAATGTTTAAAACAAAAAAAAAAAGGAGATAACAAAGCCAACGATGACGCTTAACTAAAAGTCAACCAACCGCAAATCCCTTAACACATTTGTCAACACTTCATCATTGTCAACAATGATTGTTGGTCTTTTGCTGCTTCTGCTCGCTGCTCATGCTTGTTGGTGCTGCTGCTGCTGCCGCCGCTGCTGCCATTACCAATGGCCGATCGGTATTGTCCCTTGCTTGTTTGATACACTTCATTGCTTGGCGATACACTTTTCAATGGGCGCCTCTTCTTTTTTTATGCTTTGTGTGTGTTTTTTTTTATCAAATTTCTTTGCCAATTGAGTACGTTTGCTCCCGAGGGCTAACCGAGTTGAATTGAGTTAGGTTCGGTTCAGTCGCACAACACCAACGTCAACAACAACAGCAACAACACACACAAGCAAATAGACAGTTAGACAGACAGACAAAACAAATCAACGGCAAATAGCAACAACAATAACAACGCCATCAAGTTTATTTTTTGAGTGTGTGTGTGTGTGTTTTTTTTTTTACCGAAACCAACAGACATCAAGTCACTTGAGCTGTGAAAGCGTGTGACTTTCTCAATTGTTACTTTTTCTGTGTGTTTTCTTTTTACTTTTCTTTTGCCCTTAGCTTTGTTGGCTAGTTTTGATTACTCTTGTTGCTGCTTTTTTGACGAACTGTGTCAATAGCATTTTTATTTGTCCACAATCTAAAGAGCAACAATAACAACAATAACAACCACTCAAGCACATTTATATATATTTCTTTTTGTTGTTGCTGGCTTGCTTACACACACTTTTGCAGCTCGTTGACATTTTCTAAGCCATTTACAGCATTTAAACTTAACAAGCGACCAAATCACAACAATAACAACAGCAACAACAGCAACAACAAATACGACAAACTGTAAGATGAGCTTGACAAAAAGTCAACACACACACACACACACTTACAACGAAGAAATACTTGTTAGAAAGCAAGAAAAAAAAACATAGCTTTAGGAAAGTGACAAAACTACGAATCCCAAAAGGATCAACGTTTCAATTTGCTTGTATGTTTGTATAAGTGTAAATATGTTTGTGCATGTGTGTTTTTTGCCAGCATATCTTTGCCTTTTTCCCTTTTCTTTGTGCTTTGTTCTGTATTTGTTTTGACTTTTGTTCCTTTTCTTTTTGTTTCTGTATTTTTTTTTTATATATTTTATTTGAATTACACGCTGACTGGACATGTTATTATGACTATTATTGTTGTTGTTGTTGTAGTGCACATATTTACAAGGCACACGCACACACACACGCACACACACACACATACCCATTTATGTAACTATAAATGAAAGCAATGCGTTCAGCTGTGCAAGAAGACCATTGAAAAATACTGAAGCAATCATTGGCATTGTTTGACTTTGACAGCTATGTGTGTGTGTATGTGTCCGTGTGCATGTGTGTGTGTAATTTTAAGTGACCAAGAAACATATTTTCAAACAGCAACGACTTAACTGCTTTGCTCTTTTGACCTGTTACGACCTTCAACAAGACAAATCAAACGTACTCATGACAAAAGTGTGAATGAATATACAACACTTAAGCACACACACACACACACACACACACACATACACGCACACACACGCACACAATAAGCAACATATTGTCAACATCCTGTTGATGTGTGCTTGACAACATACACACATATGCTTTGTTGGAGGCGAATGTATGTCATTGTGTCAAATGTGTCCTTGTGTCCTTTTGTCCTGTCCTATTATGCCGAACAATAACGCATAAATATTTGCTTGTGTGCGGAATATGTAATTAGTAAATGTGTGTGTGTGTGTGTGTGTGCGTGCGTGTGTGTAAACATGTATAAGTCTAACAAAACGCATTTGTATTATAATCATTACTTAGAGCAACATTTCATGGCAAAGCTTTGCTGTTACGTATACGTAATATTTATTTTTAAAAAATAAATAAGTTAAAAAAATTTATGAAAAAAATGCAAACATAAAAAAAAAAAAAATAAACACATAAAATAAATACACACATTGACACAATACACACTTAATTAATACTAATTGTGAAGCACTTCAAAGTGTTAAATGTAATGAGACATGAAGACAGCAAATGTGCATGACAAGGCCACCAATATAACAGTGGCTGAACATAAGCTCACTCATTTTCACACTCACACACACACACACACACACATGCGTTTATTCATTAATGCATTGAGCATTTGTGCGCGCATTGAGTTGAGTGCAATTTTGCTTGCTGCTGCAGATTTTAAGCATTAAGCGAATTGCGCAATTATTTTCACTTAATTCATTTTAATATTTTTTTCCTTTTTTTTCTCAATTTTATTCTATAAATAAATTAATGCATGACAGGCAAACAAACAAAGACTAGACCGGAGAGCACAATGCACAAGCCGAGACAGACAGAGAGGACACACAAACACATGCAACACTCATACATATGTGCAAATAGATAGATATCATGTGCAAGAAGCGCTGATAGACCGACCGGCAGATGGACAGACGGACAGAGAGACAGACACATGCACACAATAAAGTTTTATAATGCGCACAGGCAATAATGAACTCATTCATATTCATTAAAAAAATGGCATCAGCAGCGGCAGAAGAAGAAGAAGCAGCAAGAGCAGCAAAAGCAGCAAAATAATCAGCATGAAAATGAAAATGAGTAAGAGAATAAGGCAAAGCGTAAAAAAGAGTTAAATGCACAATTTCGGTGAGGGGCAAATCACCCGACCGCAAAGCTTAGCAATGGTTTGGTGAGAAACGCGCAAGTTCTAAGCTAAGCAAAACTCAAATGAACTGAAAAATGTACAGAACACAAAGAATATCGATTTATTTATATTTAAAACTCATTAATAAGTCATTAAGACTTTAATTGCACAATTGAAACATGTATTTGATTTTATTGAAATTTTTTAACAAATATTAAAGCAACATAGCATAATAAAAGTGCTATATTGCTGTCTCTGCCAATAAACTCACTCACGTCCAGAAGGAGGAGAGTAGTCACCACAAAGCATATATATTTTCGATCATCTTCACCGATCTAGTCCATTCTAACCAATGGTGCTCGGAAACTACAAGAACAAGAGACGTGAAATGGAAGCTAGACTCGCGTTGATGGAATTTCCGCCACGCCCACTCCTGCCCACCCAAGCTTTGGTTTATACAGCGCATTATATTGTCGACTATATACTCGACTTGAGCGCCCTCACTTGTTTTTTACTAACATTTGTTGTTTTCGGCTTGACTCTGGTTTTGTTTGCCGATAAATTCTCATCACGTACACAAAATATTTTTCTATCACCTATAAAGCATTTTGTGTCTTAAGGGAACTTGTTTTCTTTTTTTTTGGTTGTTGTTAGTAAATGAAAAAGAAGAGAAAACATAAAAAACATGGCAGACAGCGTTAAACCATGCGAACTTGTTACATGATGAAGCCATAAATACACATACTCACACACACACACACGCACACACACGCAGGCACGCAAGCTGCGGCAGTCTCAGCGCATAACATACGACTGTGTGTGTTGGGCAATGCTGTTGCATGCAACATTTACTTCACTTGCCACACTGCACTTGTACTTCACTTATTTCTTGATTTGAAATTTGGTTTTCGTTGGTCTTTAAATTTTTGTATGGTTTTCTTTTTGCCCACAAAATGGCTTTCAGTGTAAAGTAACAGTTTTGTGTATCAAATATCAGCCGCCATTTTGTTATAGCCAAGAAATCGTGCAATTTATATTAAGCGCACAACAAGACAACAACAAACAAACAAACTGACAGCGAAACACAAAGTCACGGCGTTAAAGAGATAGCGAAACAAACAGTCAGACAGACTGACAACAAAAACACAAGTGAGAAGCCAAAAGCAGCAACAACAACATCAGCAACAACAACAGCAACCAAAGCATGTTTTATGCTTGAGTAGAAACGCACTTCCGATCTGCAGCCATTTTGGTCGTACTCACTTCCGGTTGCGTTGTCTCTTTTGGCAAGAGGGAAAAAACCAACCCAGCATATCTCTCATCTTTGACTTGCGTTGCTTGTTTTTCGTTTCTACACAATTTTGCTAAGCTTCTTTTTCAAAGGTTTCTTTTTTTGTTTCTTTGTTTTCTTCTTCTTTTTCCGACTTTTGCCACACATTTTTGTCGCAGCGAACGCATCTGTCTACTTTTAGTGTCGAGTGACGTGGAAAAGCGCGTTAACCGCTCTGCGCAAATCCAACGGAATGCTTCAACAGCAGATAAGCAAGTAACATGAAAGCAATATGCTGCTAAGAAAGCGCAGTATGTGTGCATACACACACATGAGAGCGATAGAGAGGGGGAAGGAGAATAGATTGTGTTGATATGTATTGTTGATACAAGCAGTCATTCATAATATTATTTACACATAAGCGGATAATAGTGTTGTCATTGCTCATTGCACAGTTCGTCACTTCGCATTGACGATTGCTTAACATCCGTCGCTGC
The DNA here is from genome assembly GCA_037044515.1 of Phortica magna. NCBI lineage: Eukaryota > Metazoa > Arthropoda > Insecta > Diptera > Drosophilidae > Phortica > Phortica magna. Next base: position 223,379 of record JBAMBP010001419.1, read on the forward strand.
ATGCGCCATTGTGTTTCGTCATTGTCAACTCATCATCATCATCATCGGCATCTGAATCACCATCATCCTCATTCTTTTTATTATCGCATTTCATCAGCAATCCACAGTCATATCAACGATGTTGGCAACCATTTTATTTAATATCAATTCGATTTTTTCGATTTTTTTTTATTTATTTAACATTTTTTCTTTCTGTTTGCATTTCATTTGCATTCCTACATTCGCAGTCATAAAACAATATTCAACGAAATTTGGTGTCTTGAAGATTTGCTTGCGTCTTGAAGCAGTCTTAGCAAGTATGACAAAACTGCCTAACCAAGTATCGTTAGCTTGTTTGCGAATCTACAAATTAATTAATTTTATAACTTTCTTTTTAATTTCAAATATTTCCTTTCGTTTTACATTAAGTGCTTATTTAAATGCGATCATTTCACCGTCTTACGGTAAAAGTTTTGCCTTTGCCAAGCAAGTGCCGCGCTTACTAAAAGGCTTGATATGAACAGCTATGTACACACAAATAGCACACTTTCTTTAAAAGTACAAAAAATGCTAATATTTTGACTTATTGAAATCGTTTCTTTCATTTCAAACGATATTCAGAATGAAAATTATCAAAAAACCTTAAAAAATCTTAGATCTCACGTAAACATGCTTAAGTGGTAGACCCAAAGACCCTGCACTCTTCCAGTCCTACCGACCAATAAAATAAAAAATTATTGGGGGAAATCACTCAAATAAATCAAGTAATAACGAAGATGCCTGAGTGAAAATAGCTTGCATGAACAGCAATAGAAAAATCGTGGCACCCCGAAATAATCTCAAAGCACCCATAGGTATAGATACTTCAAGCTCTCAAAGCTAAAAGCTTTTATTGGTGATTGGTGATTGTGAATATATCAGGAGACCATTTATTCATTCGACAGAATCACCAGGAAATCCGAATCAGAATAACCATGTTAGCATTGTTTGTCATTCTTTTGAAACACCGTGCTATTTATTTGCACATAGCTGTCTGTGCGTGTCAGTGTGTGTGTGTGTGTACACTGCATATTATTTATTTCAGACAGTTCTAAACAAATATGCGAAAAGTTTTTGTACTACTTAACTTGCAATTCGCGACGTCACCTGCAAGTTGATGAAACTACACCAATGACGAAGCTGAAGTCGAAGTCGCAGTAGAAGTAGAAGTCGCAGTAGAGGAAGAAGCAGAGCAGAGGCAGGTAAAGTTATATAAGCGCGTTTGTTCATTTAACGACGTTGAAAGGCGACGCTTAACGCAGCGTATACTCATTTTGATTCATGGCAGAAACGCTAGTCAGCCAGTCTGTCCTGTCTGTCTGTCAGTCAGTCAGTCAGCCACCTTTGCTTCGCTGAGTTTCGTTTTGCTCAACTCATTTTCAGCTCAACGCTGTTTTGTGTTGAATTCGTTCAAGTTGTATTTTGTTTGCATGTGGCGCTCAAAATTAATTTACTGTTGATAAGTCATCACAACACGCAAGCCCCAAAAGGACGATGACAAGCTGAGCAAAAAGTTGCTGGTGTTTATTTATTTGTTTGTTTGTTTGCTTGTTTGCTTGTATGTTCGCCTGTGTGAACTATGTTCTCACTTTCTTAATATATGTATATGATATATATAATATTTTTTTTATTTTTAACTTCTTCTTACTAAATGTGAACATATTAAAGTTTAACATAAAATGCATGTTGGCGTCATGACATTTAATTCGCAACAAAACGCCAACAAAACACCAACAAAATTTGTCATATTTTATGAAGAAAAGCTAAAGGCGAGAAAAAACCCAAAGTTTCATTTGCTTGCTTGAAAAATCACATGGCGCAGAATTATTGCAAAACTTTCTTTAACTATGAAAAGCGCATTTGAATAGTAATGCAATTTAGTGCAACTTTGTTGAAGATTTGCCAAATACATATGTACATAGATGTATGTATATGTGGCATATGTTGTATGCTTTTGCATTACTTTGTGAAAAAACTTTTCATGGAAATAATAACAAACATGACATGTTTCAAGTCTGATACTCTGCGCTTGGATTTTGAAATGCCGACAGTTTTAGTTTGTTATAGTTTGTCGCTGAAAACTGTCATGTGCACACCTCAACACACATTAGGATGCCCTTAAGTCGATTCACACAGAATGCAGCAGATAACAGTGGATAGCAAAGAACAACAATGGCGGCAACAATGCTACAAATATAATGAGAAACGCACTGAGAGACACAATCAAATAATAACTTCAACAACAGCAATAATAATGTTGTTGTTGTTGCTGTTGTTGAAGTTAGAGTTCAAATTGAAGACGCTGCACGATGCACGATGCATGATGCACCAAGCCAAGTTACTTGGTAGTTGAGCCAAGCCCAATTGGAGCAAGCCCGAAACAAGTCGAGTCGAGTCGCCACATTCTGACATTTTGATATTTAGTTGACTGCCATTTGGTTTAGCTGCCCGGCTGGCTGGCTGGCAGACTGTCGGCCTCAACTGTCCGGTCGGCATGCGCAACATGAACGTTCCCTTGCCACTCGCAACGAATGACTGTTGGTCTGTCTGTCTGTTTGTCATTGTTCATGCCATTGTTGCTTTGTTATTTGTTGCAGTTTAAGTGACTTGGAATTGCAATTTATTGCTACTTCACTTACTGACTGACTGACTGACTGACTGAATGAATGAGTGACTAACTGAGTGACTGAATTTATGCCTTGCATGGCACACAGAAGTATTTTTGTCTCCAAATGCTACAAAAGCATTTAAGTACACCCTTTTGTTAGCCATGCTCCTGATCTCCTCACTAAAAGCATTCACTTAAATAGTCTCAATTGCAATTTGTGTGCCATTATGTTGTTACTCTATGTAAGCACATACATATACTTGTCTGTGTGTGTGTGTGTGTGCGTGTGCATGTGTGTTTTGTTAAAATGTTTTTACGCTTTTGTCGCTTTAAGCCGATTTGTACACGTTCAGCGTAAGTTTTCTTTGGCAATAAATTTTGTCGCCTAAAAGTACACTATGAATATAAAATATTAACGGCATTAAATATCTTGCTATACATGTGCAAGTAGTTAATATTCAAGAAGTTTTTCTTTTGCTTTCTAGCATATTCAGAAGAAGTGTGCAACCGAAATAAATAAACTTCTCGAAAAGTTTAACAACACAAAATGAAAATAAAAAAAAAAAAACATGAAATGCAAAAAAAATACAAATATATACAAATGTTTGAATAACTTGAAGCAACCAAAATAAAAAAAATTCCCAAAAAAATGAAGACAAATAGCAAGAAAAATAAGTTCAACTCAACTTTAGTAGTTGAGTAGTAAATAAAAAAAAAATATTTCTTGTTGTTGTTGTATGGCAGTTTTGAGAAATGTTTGCACACGGTCTACTATACTATATGTTTGTCGCTCAGTCTGTGTGTGTGTGTGTATGTGTGTGTGAACAAAAACACAAATAACAAAAGAAAACAAATAAATAAGAAAAACAACATCGAATGAATTGAAACAATAAGCAGAATTGGCAGGAAACAGCAAAGTGCCAAGTGACCGCACCCGCACTGTGATTTACGCTCATGAAATTGAGATGTGCAAATTATTTATGAACAAAAGACACACACACACACACTTACACATACAAGCATACCAAAGCAAAGCCCAAATAGCAAACAAAACTGGGTGCGTTTTAACTTCTTTGGTCCAGCTTAGCGGTCAACAGCAGCAACAACAGCAACAACACAATACAATTGAGACACCCCAAACGAGACTTCGGCTCATTCACTCAGCTGTGTGTGTCTTTGGTCATGTTACGTTCAAACGACAATGGAAAAACTTTATACGAAATAATTTATTAGCGGCAAACGAGCAAAGTTTTATGAAAATTTTTCAAAGTTGAAACAACAACAACGAACATACAACAATGGCATCAGTAGGGAAATAAGTAAATACAATGAAAGCTGATAGTAGATTTTTCAAATGTTTTTTTGAGAGGTTTTCATCCTCCTTGCCCATTCCCCATTGCCCATTGCCCTTTGCCGATTTCAGTCGTTTGAGCAAATTGTCTGCGTAATATTTTCTGACTTTATATAAAGTTCAAAAGCATAAATGAATGTCGTGCTTTGTCCATTGGCATTTCTCGCTTTTATTGAATTATGAAAACAATTTATTGACTTGTTTATTTTCATTTTTTTTTTCCTTTATTTTCTCATCGTTGATTCGTTCGTACGTTCGTTTGAGTTTTTTTTGTAAAACTTTTAAGCTTTGCGACTTACAAAGCGCATTACTCATACGTCATATGTGCAACGAATCGCGAATCGCACAAACAACACAACAGAACAGAACAGGTTTCAAGTGCACTACTTGAAATTAAAAACAAAAATTAACATATTAATTTTCTAGATTTTATTGTTGTTGGCGCTTTGCGCAAATCAACGCATGAACAACTTTTAACAAATAATACAATTAAAATTGTACTTGAAAGAAAATCATTGCGAAATCTCATGAAACCATTTAAATTTATTTGTTATTATAAATGCTAATACGAGTATTATTAAGAAGGCGTTATTTTCACTTAATTACTTTTCAATTAAAAAAAAAAAACAAAACAAAAATAAACTAAAACAACAACTTTGATGGAAAATACGCTGAGTTCGTTGGAAATCGCTGATTTCACATGAAATAACAACAAATGTATGTTCTTGAAAGCCAGAAACAAGATGCGCCATACGAATGACACTTATTTATGGCTACCTTGAATATATATTTTTGGCTTGAATCAAAACAGTCAACTTGAGATTATTATTATTTCACATTTAAAAATATATCGTTTCAATTAAATTAGCAAAAAAAAAAAATATTACAAAATTGTGTATAATAAATTAGAAGATATCAGGAGCGCGCACTACGCGGCCTCACAAGCATGCGCATACGCCTTAAAGAGCCATTTGGGCCATCCACAAAGGTCTTCCACAGCATGCCCTTGTAGTTGCCAATCGGTTGTGCGAATTTGCCTTGAAATGCGCCAAACAGATTGCTGCGCATAGAAAACAAAAACAAAAATACTCTTATGTCACAAGACGTCACAGGCTGCATACAGCAGGCTAGCATTCAAAAGGCACGACATTAAGTGCAAGTTGACGCTAGACTGCCGCATGTGCTCGATTGAACCATAGGCGCTCACCTGTGAAAGCATTCGCGGCCATACCACCAGGCGCCAGAGTGTGTCCTTGCACAATTCTGTGCATTGCCATCGTTATCCTGATCCCGGGTAGTAAACTTTTTGCCAGCGTGATAGCGCAATGAATCCCCAGCGTCGCCCGCATAGGCACCCAACACATAAAGCAGATACTTCTCACGCTCATTGCCAATGCTGAATTGATCATAGATCGCAAAACGTTCTTCACCATCCTTGTTCACCATAATCACAAGTAGCTCATAATTATCGCTGTGCGTAATCAAGTGTAATTTATCGAGACCAATGAAAAACTCGGCTGTCACTTGACCAAAACCAATTTTATAGTCCTGCCAGGGCCGAAAGAAGTCCTCACTGCCATCGAAACGACTCGCTATAACTGTCCAGCCGCCCTTGTGTGTTTCCTGATCGCAAAAGACATAGAAAGGCTCGTCATTCGGCGATGGTTGTATATTAACCGCATTATGTTTTTGCTCAACACAATTCCGTGGCAAACGACTGATGGCCGGCTGATTGCTTGGATAATGACGCGAACTGTAATAATTATATTACTAATTAGATTACTAAAAGGATATCTTCTTGTTAGAGAACTACTTACATTCGCGTCTCACCGTTTAGGCTGCCCGAACGTTGCAATTCGCTCAGCTGATCTTGCAGTTGACTTAAATCGTTCTTCATGTTGTTCACTTCTTCTGCCAAATGTTGTATGCGCGCTGTAAAAATGCCAAGCGTTGCCACCGGACAGCCATCACTACCAACGCCATCAGTATTCTGGAAAAAAGAAGTCATAGTTGTGATATTTCTCAGTATGCAAGCTGCGCCAACTTACGTTGCCCACTTGCCAAGGCTGCAACGAGTTTTTCATTATCGGTGTCAGTTCATCATGCGTTGTCGTCAGACATGTCAAAACCGTCACAAGTGCGTCAAGTTTAAATAGTTGTGACATTTGTTCTATTGGCTTTTTAATTGAAGACTTTTCTTTAAGCTACTTTATTGTTTAATTTAAAGACAGCACAACTTCAACTGAAAAAAGTGTCGGCACGAGTGTGCATTGACTGCCACTTAGTTGTTTGAGCGCTGGCAGACAAGTACGAAATCAATTGACTTTGTGTACTTGAGTTTTTTTATTAGCAAAGTCAAGCTTCACTTATTGCCGTAGTTAGACTAAACAAGTCGCGCATATACTTCTAAGTGACTGAGTCGCAAAATGCAATTCGCTGGAAAATGTTCTGAAATTAAACTATGCAAAATGCTGCGCTACAAGCTGTAAGTACGTGTGTGTGTGTGTGTGTGTGTGAGTGTAAGTGTTGGTGTGTGTAAAAGCGAAAATGTTAAATACTGTTTAAGCTTTTGTTATGAACTAGTTAGGCCGAAGCCTTTGTTGAGTGCTGAGTGCAACACGTGCGGTTCAACTTTGTCATAAAAGGCATTTTATATAATTTCTAATATTGTGCAATGAGAAATGAACGGTTTTTTTTTCATTAATATACATTCTACTGCTTAAGCATTGTACCGTTTTACACGCCTGAGCTTTGCAAGCGTTTCAATCGCCAATCGATTGTCTTGAGCGTAACAGGTCACAGTCGCTTCTCGCTAGTAGCGCAGTCAGCAGCATCGAGTAAGTGAAAAAAAAAAAAAACAAAGTAACAAAAGTTAAGTAACAATGCTTAAAATCGATGCTTTGGTCACGATGCTGGCATGCCTGCAAACAGCACCGGATCAGGAGCTCAGTGGCACGAACAGTACGGCGCAATATGAGCATGTAAGTGGCACAGTTATGCATGACTTATTTAACAAAAATGAATGCTGCAAATATACAAAATGCAAAAAATACTTTTAGCTCAGCACAGGCACTTGTCCGCTTCACGTACTAAGCGAACTCACAACAAGGTGAGTGCCATTATTTTATTTACTGTGCAAACTGAGTGCAACAAAATACATTCTATACATACAATGCAATAGAATACAAAGGCTTACGTACGATGTCGAAGAGTTGCATTTGCAATTCGGTAATGTGCAAGAGCAAATCGCTGATCTAAGACGACTGAAGAGAGGCAACGGCGGTGGCACCATCTTTGGTCCAGGTGGCACATATGCCAGTTCGCGTCCAATACACTTCGAATCACGTTTGTAAGTAATTTTTCCCATTTAATATATTTTATGAAGCATAACGCACTAAAATGTACATTGCTTTCCAACAAAGTGGAGTGTCACAGAACACGCCCATCGCCACAACGTTAGTGGGCAAAACACCAACGAATTGCCGTGATCAAAATCATGGGATTGTACGCATACAGCCGACGCCAAATCAGGAGCCTTTCTTTGCCTTTTGCGATAAGAAGACGAACGGCGGCGGTTGGACGCTCGTGATGAATCGTTATGATGGCAGTGAGAACTTCCATCGCAGCTGGCAGGATTATAAAATCGGCTTTGGCGCATTGACAACGGAGTTTTTCATCGGTCTGGATAAATTGCATTGGATAACGAGCAGCGATAATTATGAGTTGCTTGTCATACTCGTCAATCGTAAGCAGGAACAGCGACAAGCACATTACGATCAATTCGGCATTGGCGGCGAGCGTGAAAAATATCCCTTGAATGTGTTGGGCAAATACACGGGCGACGCGGCAGATGCATTACGTCTGCATGTGGGCAAAAGATTCAGCACATTTGACCAGGATAATGATGACACCGACGGGGTGAATTGTGCTGAAGTGCAGACGGGTGCTTGGTGGCACGGCGATAAATGTAACTTGAGGTAAGTTGACTGTCATTCGAGCAATCGGTTGGTCCTCCGTTTGTAGGTGCGTTTTTAATACCTCATGTGTTTGCTTTTCAGCAATCTCTTTGGCACTTATCAACGTCTACTGCAGCGTGATGTTGATGAGTTTAAGGGCATTTTGTGGCATGGTTTCCTTAATGGCCCAAAAGGTTCATTGAAAGTTGCACGCATGCTGGTGCGTCCTAGTGCCAATTGAGTGGGCATTACTTGTAGTTTCAATTCCACACTATTCATATCAATTAAGGGACATTTAAGGAGAATCTCTAATTTTTGAAACAAACAAACAAATTAGGAATGTCAATTTGCGGAGATTTACCAATCCCGGAATTGTTAGGATTGTAAACTGAAATCTCTGGATACCGGGAATGACAACTCTTATCCATATTCATATGTAGCAAGTTTACATATGTACATATACATATATATTTTTTTAAATGTTTATCTAAGTTGTCTCTTTCTGCTGATACTCAACACCTCTTATACAACATTTATTCGTTTTTTAAGTAGTTTCGTTTAAAATAAAAATAAAAAAGTTAATTATAAATACAAATACATATGTGTGAAAAATCCCCATGATCTTAAATTGAACAAAAACAACGTAATTTAAATAAATGAAAATACTCTAAATAGTATTAAGACTATCAAGGGGTTTTCCAGTGGTTGTTGTTGTGGTCGTAGTCGTTGTTGTTGTCGGATCTTCATAACCTTTCACAACCAAAGCATCACCAAAGATAGGCTTGAAGAATAGCACGAAACGTGAATATCTGCGAGCGGAGTTCTGTGAAAAAAACAAAACAAATAAAAAACAACAAAAAGAAGACTACAAAGTAACAGTGACAACAACGAAACAGCGCATTAACAGCGGCTTAACATTATTTACAGCAACTGTGGAGCATAGCTTAAAAGCTCCGTTAAGCTTAAGACAACTTTATACAAACGGTACGAATCACAAATTGTAATATTGTACAATGTTACTTGCCTGGCTGTAGTGTACTTAATTGGCACCAATGCCGGTAACATTAAGAGTTATGTAAACGAACACACACACACACACACTTACCATTATTAAATTGGAAACTGTTTGCGAGACTTTGGTAAGCGTGTCAAATGATTTAGAGAAGAGTTCATTGGGAAGTTCGAAAGAAGTATTGACAGGATCAAGTTCGGCAGTGTCACCGCCAGTTTTGCGTGCATTGCGTGAGCGCTGTAAGCAAAAAAGAAAAAAAAATGAACGCTTAAAGTCAATCAGCAATACGAGACAATAACAAAAATAACAAATGCCAGCAGACACATTTTTCAAATACGCTTAGCAATGAACTAACAAACGCAACACCATGAACAGCAAACAAAAGAGAACCCATTAATGAATACAATTAAATAACCCAAAAAAAATGTTATATAAGACAAAAAAATTCAACAGCATTTTTGGTTTTTGCTTGCGACCAAGACAAAAACTTCTTAATTTATTTCGTATTTCAAAAAATAGTATGCCAATATTTACAAACATGATAAGTATGCACGATAGGGATTTTCACTTATAGCTAGAACACGATTTCTTTTAGTTGGTATTTTTGTATGAAAACAAAAAAAAAAAAAATTCAACAATTTACGCTTACAAACTAAAACTAATGACAAAAACAATTTTAACTAATAAAGAACAAAAAAAAATAAATGATAATAATAAACAAATTTCATAGAATTTCGAGTTTGAGTATTGAAAGCAGTTAGACATGATAGACAGGATGACGAAAGGCTTAGCAATTAGAAAGCATGATAGTTTGGAAACGCAAATTAAAAATTAAGAAAAAAGAAAAGAGTGAAGAGAGAAGAGAGAAGAGAAGAGAAGTGAAATGGAAAAACACATATTTGCGCACTTAAATGTATAAATTACAAAGTTGCCATTAGCATGTTGCTGCTGCCAACAATGACATCATCAATGGCATCATTTGCATTAACATTGATGAAAAGCACATGTCAACATTTATTTGTTGGCTGATGTTGGCTGATATTCAATTAATAGCCCGCCTCATCCGAATCGGGCGCTGGCGTAGTTACGCCCGCAATGCCATTCGTGCCGGATGAGCCCTGCAGTATCGGACCGGAAAAGCCAAGGAACTTCGACACAACATTGCCAAGACCGGCATTCGCATTGCCATTGCCCGCCGATGAGCCGCTGAATGCGGTTATGGTTGTCAAGACGCCAGTCGTAATATCATTGGCAATGTTGCCCAGCGAGCGTATCTTGGGCGAAACGACTGCAGTGATCAAAGTCTGGAAGTCCTTGATGGGCACGGGCGCCTTAATGTCCCACTGTTTGTTCTTCTCGATATTTGAACGATCCAATTGTTCGATAACGCGCGTTTTCGTATCCAGGAAATTGTCGATTTTCTACAATAGTTTTTTATATATATTAAATAATTAACTCGACAAAACAAATAAGTATTGTGATTTAAATAACTTACGCCAAAGACAAATCCGAGCACGGCATTTTTCGCTTCGAATGTTGCATCGGGCAGTTTTCTTTTGTTGCGTTCTAAGTCATCGCCCAATACCTCCTAAAATGAGTCAATTATATGCATTTGCACATACATATAAATAAACATACATACATGTACAACAATAATACATTTATATAACAATTACATATGACAATTAATAGCCTTCAATTTGGACTTTTTTTTCGTATTTCGAAATTTGATTTTCAAAACAAGTTCCAAAAAAAAAAGTTTACAATAACGAATTAATTTTACTTGTTTTTTGGTATTTTTAAGTTGAACAATTTGTAAGTTGATTAGTCTTATTGATTAACTGTTTTTGTATTTCATCAGCCAAATCAATTATGCAATATTCTATGAGCGCATGACTTGCTCGAATCTTAGCGTTGAATAGACCAGGGCTGTGCTGTGCTGAGCTAAGCTGAACTGAGTTGAGCAGAAAGGTCAGCAATTCTTTCTTTGCTTTCAATTAAAGCGCAGAGCATTTGAACGCACAGTGTTTAAACTTTAATTGCTTGTTTCATATAACAAATAAGCAACAACAACAACCAAAGTAATAACAATTTCAAATATGCCTCAATGCGTTACTTTGCACTCTCAACGCCGCGCTCTGGTTACACTTGACCCAATTTCAATGCACAAGAAACACATACAAAATACATTATTATTAATTCGCAATCATTTTTTTTGGATTTTTTTTCAGTATTTTTAAAACAAAAAAAAATAAATAAAATATGTCAAAATGAAAATAAATTCATTAAAAAAATAAAAAAAAATATTGCAGATTTTTTACAATTTTTTTTAAACTTTTTTTTAAAGCAACAAATGCCAAAGTCAATGTAAATAATACAACAACACGTTTGTGCAGCAGACCTGCGGCACTCGTTAGCTTTGAGTTAATTAACATTTTGAATAAAAGTCATTTGCTTTCGTTAAACTTTAAGTGTGTTAATTGTGCAGATTTGTGTTGCATTGCGTTAAAGGTCAGCCAACATAATCCATTATCACACACAAAGACACAACTTGATTTGCGGCAAATGTGCCAAAAAAACCAGAAAAAGATTAAAGCACACATAATTATAATTGTTGGTCTGCTTAAACCAACAATAATTTGTATGCAATACAATGAATATATCAACAACAAGCAACAAAAGCAACAAATAATAATAAAATGCAATCATTTCTAAGCGTTGCGCATAAACAAATGCGTTGAAGAATGCTTTTAATTGTTTTAATGCGACCTTTTTCAGCATTTGATGCGCCGTTGGTTAACGCATATAAATAAAATAATTAAAATAATTTAATTTGTTTTCCTTTTTTTGGTTTTTCTTTGACTTTGATTTATGCATTTCATAGTTGGAAGCAGAGCAGTTGAAGACGTTGATAAAATTTTAAAATATTTTCAGCTTTCAAAGAATACCGAACATTTAAGCAAATTTATAATTATTGAAGCGCGCAACCATTTGGCTTGGAAATAATTTTAAAGCAGCAAATATACTTGAAAAAAAATATAAATAAATGAGTTAATTTATATTATTTGCGTGAATTCGTCACTTGACTTCAATTTTGTACGAAGAAATATTGGAAAAAAAGAAGTAACAAAATTAACAAGAAATGAGCAATAATTTATGAAAAATGTGGCATTTGGCAACACTGATGCGTCATCAGCAACAACAGCAACACCAGCAACAACAGCAACAAGAGCAACAACTCCATCAGTTGTCTAGTCGCTTCTTCGCGCGTCGCTCGACACTTGTTGTCGAAATGTTTGTGTTTTTGTTGTTGTTGTTGTATTATGTTGTACATATTTTGGCACTACAATAAGTTGCCGTCGTCCATCGTTGCGGACTTTGCATGCGCAAAGCATTTTGAAATGTTAACGTAGGTCGTTAACAAGAGTTGCTTCGACAACGCACGGAATTTGATTTAAAATGATGTTGTTGTTTTTTTTCTATTTCTTTTTTTCGCTCTTTTATGTGTGTTAACTGTTTAAAAGTTTGCCGTTGCCGTTGTTGTTGTTGTTGTGATATCGCGTGGTCCGTAACAAAAACTTTAAAGTCGCTTCTGCATTTAAAAAAGGCAAAAGTGTTGTTGTTGTTTTTGTTGTTATTGGTCACTTTGGCCTTTCAGTTTTTTTGTTTTTTTCGTATTGATATTTATATATGTCTTATATGTATTGTATTTTTTTTTTTTGATTTTTTATTCATTCATTCAAAGTAAAGATGACTCAAGGTCGTCTTGAAGCTTTTTAAAGGTTTTTATGTCATTTTATTATAACATGTCGTGAACTCAATACACAATATTTTATACGATTTTATGTCTGTCTCCTCATTGAATTCGCTTAAGTTTGAAGTGATTTTGATTTTGAGTGTTTTTTTTTTGTATTTCAATTTATTTCCTGTTTGGCAAATGCACGATTGTTCATGAAGTTCAATGCACCAAAGCAAAGCATAGCAAATAAGACGACTGCAATAACAATAACAACATCTACAGCAACATCAACAGCAGCTACAACAACAACAACAACGCCATTTCAACAGTGAAAATCGCGCACATTTGCCATTAAAGTATTTTCATTTTCAGCTGATTTTCTTTTGTTTTCTTTTATTTTCTTACCTTTTTTATTTATACATTTTTATTTTTTTGGCGCTTTTCTCTTGTTTATTGTTGTTGTTGTTGTTGCTGCAAGTTAAGCTTTGCTGTTTGTTGTTGTTAGTTTGCTATTTTGCTTACACAATCGTATGCAATCTTTTGCGATATTAACAGCAATCGTTAACTATCAATTTGCGTTTACTAGACATGAGCAAAAAATCCCATTGTATTTGGCTTAACAGCAAATCAATGCGCAAAAACAACAACAGCACAATTCACAAGATGTTGTCAAACATGTTGTCCAACACATGACACAATGGCCAAAATACATGTACACATTTTACAGGAAGAAATAAAGAAAAAAAAGTAGAAAGGCAAACGTCAAGAAAGGCGCTTTTGAATCTTCATGAGCTGAGTTGAGATTTGAATGACAGCTTTAATTACTATGAATTATATGAAAGCCGCGCCTAAGTGTCAAATAAGACATGTTTGTGCTATCAAACTTTATATCATTAATGTCCAACAAAGCAACAATTAGTCGTTTGTTTCAGTTTGCTAACTAAATGAGGAGGCGGCATGCAACTTTGTGTGCCACTCAGCTGCAATTGGATGTACGTGTGCTAAACTTGTTTAGCAGCTGCGCCACACTCTCTAATCAAATGCCTTCAGCTTGTCCTTCTAAACAAGATTTTCAAAACTTCAAAGCTTCAACTTCAAATTTCAAACTGGTTCAACATCTTAAAGCCACCAATTGAGTTATTAAGTGATCGAAGTGTAAGACATTAATTAAGCGTAAAGAATGTGACAGAGAAGTATTGTAGTATGGTCAAACAAGACAGACAAGAAAAACAAAGTCTGTGCAGTGTTGTAAAATACAAACTTGCAAACCGTACAAACAACAGAACATAAACTAAGAAATTCAAAAATGAATGTTATGAGAAAAAACAAAAATGATATTTTACCTCAGCATTGATTGGATTCAAGTCGGTTTCGTTGCTGTCCTCCAGCGCCAAGAGGTCGCCATTTTGACGCTTGACGCGCAGACCAGGCGCCGCATTGCCACTGTGACAAAGGCACAACAAAATGGCGCTCATGCACAAGAGCAAAACGGGACTGAAACTGAACTTGAAGGTTTGCATTTTGTTGCTGTACTTAGATTTGCTTAACGGTTGCTTTTCGTTCTCTTGCTCTGTTGCTGACTCCAAACGATTTACGATGATGTATATTTTTTGGCGGTTTGGCGTTTCAAAGTTTTCACACTTTATGCGTTGATTGTTAAAACTGTAAATAGAAAAAATGATTATTAAAAAAATGAACAAATAATTTAAATAAAAAACAATAATTCTTCAATGTAACAAACACGGCGTATGCGCAACATTGAAGAAGCACATGTCTGCCTGAGCAGCGCGATGTGACCTTCAATAAGGCTTCTATTGAACTTTTGATTTCTATGGTGTTTTTTTTTGTTTTTTTCTTTTTTAACAAATTTTTTAAACTTTTCAAATGATTTTAAGTAAAATTTTACAAACATTTCGCGCACTTTGCTTTTAATTTCAAAATTTCTTTAAAGGCGCACAAAAACAAACAAGCCAACAGCAGCAACAAAAAAAGTAGTTATATGTTAAAAACAAGAAGAAGAAGACGGAAAAAAAAACAGCATTCGCAACTTTACCACAAAACACAAACACGACACACGAATTGGTATGGTTGGTCGATTGGGTCGCAGGAGGAGCTCAGATACAGCAGCTGCGATACTAGCACGTTCACTAACTTTAAGCAAATGACTGCAGACGAAAGTTACTTCAATGATTTAGCAGTGGCCAAAAATCGGTTACAACAACCCACAAGCACAAATACTACCAAAAAGAAACGACGCGCGGCGCTGCTTTAACGTATGCGCACAGCATGTACATGGCTCATAAATGCCTGTGTGTGTATATATGTGCACGTGTGTGTATGTGTGTGTGTGTGTGTGCCGTGTTCATTAAGTGCGCTTCGTAAGCTTATAGCCAAAGCGCAGCATTACCGATCGTGATGGCATGTAAAATAACTTGACTTTGCACTCAGCTCAATACAGAGCATAAAGTGCTGAGAGGAGTCGAAAAGCGTGAAGCAAAATTCGTTTGTATAGTTTTATGTGTGTGTGTGTGTATTCAGTTTAACACGTTTACACTCAATGCAGACTGTGCCGAAAAGCACAAACAACGACACAACAACATTAACAACAACAACAACGATAACGATAAATGTAAAGCAGTAAAGACAAAGTGAAGTGTCTCTGCCTTCGCTGCCTTCGTTGTTGCTGTTGCCGTTGCCATTGTTGTTGTTGTTGTTGGCATCGTTGCTGCTGTTGATGTCGCGGTCGCGTTCGCTGTCTGCGCTGCTGCTGCGCAACTATTGATACGCGCTCGATTGCGCTTTTTTCGAGCCACGCTCAAAAGCCAAACTTGTCGATGCCGATGTCGCTTCGCTTGCTTAATTTGCTTGAGTTCAATTTCTGATTTTTTCACTCAAAAGCGCTCAAAAAAGAAACACTCCAACAAGTGTTACTTGTTACACTTTTGTTGCCACAAGTATTGAGCAAAGTTATTAAAAAAATTTCCTTAATTAAATTTAATTAAATAAAATGTATAATTTTGATTGAAAATTACACTTCAAATGTTAATTGTTGGCGTTCTTTGCAGTTTAATTACATATTCTTGTTGTTATTGCATTTAATTGATTTTTTACTATTAAAGGCTTCTACTTGCATTTTTTTAAATTTTCTTATTTATTTAATATGACCTTTTCTAAATTGAAGACAAGTCTTAATGTCGCTTCGCGCTTGCACAAGTGCATGTTCATGGGCGTAGCCAAGGGGAGTCGTGATTCTCACAAATTCGATACTTCCATACTTGAATTCGGCACAAAAGGCGATCTTGTTCCCCCTCCCCCATTGTGACAAGCTGACTACGCCCTAGTGCATGTCTGTGTCTGTCTGTGTATTGCATAAAAAGCGCCATTTTGTAATTTTTATCTTTCTTTAGTTTTTTTTTTATGCAATTTTTATTGCTGCCACAAATTAAACTGTCTAAAATAATTTGTCTCTCTTGTTGCAATTTTTTTTTCTTCTTGCTGCAGCGCAATTTAAATACAGTCATAAAATGCAGTAAACTGTCAAAGCTCATGCGTGGTAAGGAGACAGGCGGAGACGTTAGAACACACACATTATTACAACATTTGCCTCGTTCATGCATCTCAATAAAATAATTACCATAATTATTGTTGTTTTTTCTTGCTGTGATCTTTGCTAATCCGTTGTGTGTTTGTTGCTTTTATTTAAAACAACTTAGCTTAGATTTAAATTCTTAGTTTAGTATTTTAGTTCAAGTACACGCAATATTAAATAGTATTTATTTGATTGCATTTTTTCATCAAAAAGTAATGCCTTGAAATTGTATTTAGCAAAATATATGTATGTAATTGGAATTTTGATTTTGTTGTTATGGCAAATAAGTTCATTAGTCTATGCTTGGACGGGACAAATCCTTTCAAGTTTCATTTACACCCGTTTATCTTTTTCGGATCTCTATTTATCGCTTACGTCACCGAAACTCGCCTATAAAACGTTCACATACGTGTTGGAACTATTCATCATTGTAAATCATATTGTGGGATTATGATGATGACCTGAAAAGGGAGTTTAATCCAAGGTCCTCAAAATAATCCTTAATTAAACTCAATGCAAATATGCAAATTGTACGCTTATCTGATGTAAGATTGTCTTGAAAGATGCGCGTTAACATGAATTAATTGTGTTGCATGGTTGAAATGACAAAAATTAAATATGTTAAAGCATAAAAAGGTAACCAAAACGTTTAAAAAAAACGTAATAAAAAATTCAAAACCAAAAATGAGAAATAACACAAGAGCATGCAAAAACGACACTCACTTTTTTAGGTCACAAGGTCGCGAATGTAACTTTTCAGTTGGCAAAAATTTACAAAAAACACACACACACATGCTTAAACATGTATGTATAAACGTATGTATATGGAATAAAAAATTGAGCGCGATAGTTGATGTGAAACCGGACACTCCAAAGGTCTCCTACATTGTTCAATTAAGTATGTTGATAAAGCGGTGCAGTTAGGTAAGGGCATGATACGATAATCAGCTGCAACAAGAAGTTGCAACATGCAATGTGCATCAGTCCGTCAGCCTGTGTCAGACGCAGTGTGAACATCGTCCGGCCAAGACAATCCAAGACTTTCGCCTAGTTTTGCAATTATTGCAACCATCAGTCATTTAAATCTGGTTTGTGGTTTTTTCTCTTTTTCCACAGTTGTTTTGTAAGCTTGTGTCATTTTTAATGACGCTGCAAAATTCATATACTTATAAACATTTTTTTTTTCGTTTTAGTGAATGTCCCAAAACGAAATACGAAAAAAAAATCAAAAATACATTTTATGATCTAAATTTATATTCCTTTTGCAAATGAGTTTCATATACAAATTCACAAAATTTCAAAATTGAATGTTTGATTATTTATTTCTTATTGTTTTGGGTTGTTGCGTAAAGTAAAAAAACAGCAGGAATAAGTCATTACTTTACTTTGAATTGATTCCCTTCGAATTCAATTTTGCTCATCCAGTGGGGAATATGATTTCAAAAGCTTCTCAGACAGACATACATCAGTATGAATGTATATTCCAACAATTCGTTGTGATAATTTTTTCCGGCATAGACTTAATGTTTCCTAATCTGCTTGATCATTATGTGTTAACTCTTTTAAATCATATGCTTGCTTTACAAGTAGACTGAGTGCAAAACTTTTTCGTAGTCAGACTTCCACTGCTTTGACTATTCATCTGTCTCTGAAGTGAATGAATATGTTTTTGTTTCATCAACACTAATAAAGAAATGCATATAAGGACCAGGATGCTATGAATAAACATCATGCCACAGCTAAGTAAATCCAGCTAAGATCCAATCCAAGGAAGACCTGTGCTTATATATTTAACAGATCTTTCTGCTAATCTTTGTGCATAAGCAAAACAAATTGCTTTAACCTCTCCATTAATGTCTTAATTATTAATATCTTGGAACATGCTTTCGTTAACCTCTGTTTTTTTTTTCTTAGCAGTACAAAAGGTATTAATTTGTCTAGACATAAAAACCGCAAGTAAATGCCAATTAATCATTTTCAAATTATTATATCAACTTGAAAAACGCAAAGATCAAAAAGAGTGAGAGAGTTTTATACATGGCTAAGAATTATTATAATAATAACATTGAAAATGTTTATGGTTGTTGTTGTTTTTGTTTTTGTTCTTTTTTTAAGATTTTTTGTAAGATATTTTTTTGTTGTGAATTTTTGTTATTTTTATAATTGCCGATTAACACTTGAAATAGACTACGAAACATATAAAATGCAAAATTGCAATCCTTGGCATGAATAATAAACAAATGAACGCAGACGCCAAAGAGAAGCGGCGAGATTTTTTTTTTTTGTTTTTTAGACTGCTTTGGTCATTTAGTGCGATAACAGTTGGTAATCAAAGTCCAATTTTTGATTAGTTTTAATAGCAACGGCGGCAATTTTAATTACGCCACCTCGAATGATCGAACGAATGAGCGAATGTTCGTTCAGTTCGCTTACTTCGCGTGCTTTTGTCTCAACTGAACTCCACTCAGCTCAGCTCAGGTTCAGTTCGGTTTTGTGTTTTTTATTGCAGCATATTCACATGCCCGTTTAGACAAACGCTTAAGGCGTGCTAAGAGTTAATTTTTTTCTTCTTACTGATGATAGACCCACTTAATTTTGTCGTACAACTGAGCTGTACTGACATAACGTGCATTTTTTGTTTAATTTGCTTTTTATTAACATTTTGGCTTGCAATTATGGCCAAGACCTCATCAAATGTCAACTTTGCAAAGGCATAAAGCTGACCAGAGCTAAGTTGAGCTTTATTGAAATTATCTTGGCCTAAACTTAAGCCTTTACAAATGTCTTTATGTTCACTACATAGTCCACAGATAGAGGCGTTTTTACATATGTTTGTATGTATTTGCAATGTCGATAAACCACGCACAACATTTTATTGCTTGTTCGCTTCACACGTTGTCCATTTTCTTGCCTTCTTCTTCGTTTTTTTTTCATTACAAACATAATTCACTTGCCTGTCTGTCTGCCTGTCAGCGTATATGTCTGACCCACTGTCCTTGCTTTTTGTCACAGCTCTCAGGTACTTAAAAAAAAATACAAAAAAAAAAACAATTTATGTTGTTTTTAATTAAACATTGTTGAGCTCAAGTTGAGTTAATAGATTTCTGATTGCAGCAAACTACGGCAAACGTGCCCCAAACTCCGCTGCCTAATGCCAACAGTTACTCATGAAGACGACCACTTGCAACGCCTCTCAAATATCTGGTTCTTTTTTTTTTGGATATTAAATGTGCACGCACGAAAACTTTAAATATTAAAAAAAACTCATTTCTTAAGTTTTTATTGATACCCTACGCAATTTTCAATATCTTCTCAACACAATTAAAATTCAAGGTAAATTCAAAGCACATTAAATAGTCCACATTTAATT
Source organism: Phortica magna (assembly GCA_037044515.1). Lineage (NCBI taxonomy): Eukaryota > Metazoa > Arthropoda > Insecta > Diptera > Drosophilidae > Phortica > Phortica magna. The sequence continues at coordinate 243,022 of JBAMBP010001419.1, forward strand.
AAGTATAGGTATAAGCAGAGTTCACATTCAAATGTCGGTCTCTTCTGATTATTGGGAAAGTGTACTCCTACATAAAAAGTCGAACTATTTTGAATCTCTTACATTTCTGGCTTGTCGAAATGACCAAAAGTCCAATCAAAAGAACCATCAGTGCTACAGAGTATTCAAACTTTGCTTAATGAATGATTTGTCATTAAAGGCTTTTGGCTTTTTTTTTATTATTGGCGAAGCCAAGTCAATCAGGCTAACACCTCAACATTCCTGAATAATTATATTAAGTATGTATTGATTTAACGCCACTCTTTGACAAAAAGATAAATTATTTTGGTTTTGAGCTTTTGCGTGTGTGTGTGTGTTTTTTTTTAATTGCTTTTTAAAGTAGAACAAAGTTCTCGGAGTTCTTGGCTGAACTCAGGTTGACTTGACTTCAACCGCAATTTAATTCGCTTCAACTCGACTTTGTTTTGCTTCATTAGTTTTTATTGCAATTATTTAACAAAATTAAATTATAATTTATTATTTACGGTTTGTTTCTTTTTTTGTTTATATTTTTTTTTATGTACAGTGAAATTTATTATGACGAACAGTCCTTATAACCGGACAACTCCAATAAACGGACAAATTTCGTGGACAGAGTTATTTTATTAATTTTCCCATAGAAATATCATTCCAATAACTGGATGCTTTAACAACCGGATGAGAAGACTATATTTCAAACCGTTTTCCAAAAATTCCAAAAATACCAAACATGTTTTTAGAAATTGCATCCGTCTTTATGGTCAAAAGGAATTTGGTGATTCCCCTTTTAACATGTATGGCGTGTGTGTCAAATAGAGGGATGCATTTTAATACAGCTTTTCAAATAGATTGAAGAAAAATTGTTGACCTCCCTTATAAGCGAACACCTTCCAAAACAGTACGAAGGTGAGTGTTCGGTTATGAGGAGTTTCACTGTGATTAATTAAGCTTAGCCCAACCTTGTTGCTGTTCTAGGCGTAACAAAAATTCAACTTTACACAGACTTATGTTCGAATTAAACGTTTTAGCAAAACTTTACTAGTTTTTATTTTTTTTTTCTTATTATATTATGCGCTTTAAATCGAAAGGTTAACAATTTGATAAATTTTTTTCCAGTTTTGTGTTTATTTTTCTATCAAGTTTATGGCTCATAGCGCATTCTATAATTACACTTGACGCGTAAATGCGCATGTACTATCGATGTTTGCTTACAAAAAAGAAAAGAACAAATTATAGGCGAATCAATGATAAATAAATATTAGTATTATTGCTTATTTTATTATTATTCTCTAATTTATGGTTTTAACATGCAAGTTTTTTAATAGCTTGTTGTATCACAGCATGATGTGTAAATTAGCATTAATGAAATGTACTTGAAATTGACTTGAGATGCAAGTGAGTTCAATTTAATTAACAATTATTACATAATGCCATTCTAATATTAGGTAAAATAATCACACAGTCAAGCTTGGCGTGATTAGACGTCTAATGGTAGCAATTTGAGAAAGATTTAATGTCTTATGTGATATCCATTTCAACCGTCGAAGAAATAATATTGAGAATAATAACATATATGCTCAATACGATTGATTATGACCTTGTTGAAAGAAAATCAAATGTGAATTTAGTATATATCAGTTTTGTACGGCATTATGTCAACCCCAGCAACTTTCAATCAATAAAAACTGTGCTGACCTTTAACTTTATCTGTCAGTCACATCATTTGTCGAACAGCAACATATGTTATTAGCAACTAATTGGATAATTTCTTCAGCAATTTTTCGTTTTTTTTTATTGGTAAACAATCTAAATAAAGGCCAAAAACTGAACCTACACACAAACATCTTAAATTTCATGTTGACAACATGGCCGTAAATAAATCAGAAAATGGCAAAAAAAAAACCAAAATGTTATTCAAAAATTTTACAATTTATATCGCTCAATCATAAATTTACATAAGTCTTACAAAGGCAGAAAGATTTTTTTAACGTTTTGTTTTTACTTTTATTTCTCGCATATTGCCAATTTTTTGTTGTTTTTTTGTTTTCATTTATTAATTTAAGTTATACAAAATTATTTGCATAATCAATTTGAAATAAAACATCAAAATATAAAATAAAAAAAATATATACATATATACTTATAAAAGGGCAAAAACCAGAAAAGAGTTAAACAATAAAAATAAATTTTAAAATATAAAAAATAAAACAAACTGCCGAAAAAAAATACAGCGCAATGAGCGCTTATGTTTCGACACAACGTCAGGGGAAAAATAATAATAATAAAAACAAAGTGTTAAAAAACGGTCAATAAACTTATTGACCGACTTTTTGGCAACCGAACCTGAGCGAAGTAGGCAGGCAAGCAAGCCAAAGACAGGTCCAAACAAATCGAATGGCGTTGAACGTTGTTGTTGTTGTTGTAGACCCTCCCAAGCCGTCGCACTCTCTTCTCCAATTTTCGCTCCTGTGCTGCTTTAGCACATACAACAAAAAATGTTGCTCTACTTTCGAGTTACTTTCGCTTTTTTTTCATTTATTTATTTATTTATTTATTTGGTTAAAAGCTGCAAAACTAAGTTGTCGTTGCTGTTGTTGCTGTAGCTGTTGTTGCTGTTGATGCTGCTGTTGTTATTGTAATTGATTTTTGTTGTTGTTTTAATAGCTTATCTTGATTTAGCCATCATCACCTTCATGAACGAACGTATCGAAGCAAACGACCACAAATTTTTACTGTCCGCATTGACGCACCAAATTAAGTGAATTTCTTAACGACCTTGAAATGATTACCGGTTTCTTTAACTGCTTTCCGTCATTCATGTGTATATGTATGTATGCACATACACACGAAGATGCACACACACACACGCACGCACGCATGCACAAATGAATGCTTCTCATTGTCAACGTACGTTATCAGCTTCAGCGGCCTCGTTGTTGCTGTCATTTCACTGTACTTTCGTTGAGAGCCAGTGGCAAAACGAGAGTTTAAGTTATTAATAAAGCCGTGTTAATCAAACGCATAACCCAAATTTTGTTGTCTGCATGTGGTTTTCGGTTTCGTTTAGTTTTTTTAAGTTTATTTGTTTTAGTTTTGTAAGAAATTCGAAAGCGATGACAAAATCTTAAATTGGATGAAGGCTGTTACCACGCCTATAATATTTAAAAAAAATGAAAAATTCGGAAAAAACCCAATTTACCAATGCAAAAATAAAATCAAATGTTAAAACACGCAATTCATTTAACAAAAATAAAAATTATTATTTTTACACGTTTGCAAAAGAGCTTTGTAATAAAGCATATACATAATATATCAATTAAAGTATATATCATATATTTGTATATTCTTTATCAGTCTTATTTGAAGCTCAAAAAGCTCGTTGCGATTGATTTTCAAACATTGCATATCACCTAGCCTTATGTTTAATGTTTGATTATGTGTACATGCGACATTACTGATTTCAACATATTTTTCTTTTTCTCTTCTGCTATCGTCTACTTTTTCTTAATGTTTTTGTGACGCATGTGCACTACATTGTTCCATTGCAATAAACAAAAATGTAGAAATACAAAACCCAAAACACATTTTGATGCACGTTCGTTGCTTAAGTCTTTCGTTTTTCAGACAATTTGATGATTCGTGAATATTCATGTAAACTATATATGTATATAGAAAAAATAAAAATGATGTGCAAAGCGTTTGGGTTTTAATCGGTTTTTTTTAAGGTTTTTTTGTGCTAAAAAAAATTTATGTTGAACATATAAAATTGCGAACGTTAATCACTTTGCGGTTTTTCAAATTCGTTTTAGTTTAAGTTACTCACCAAAATTTCAGTTTTTTTTTATTTTTCTTTTCTGTTCAATTGCAACACGGCCACGGCTTCGACTTGCAGCATAAAAATTATTGCAAAACACTATTTTTAATTTTGTTTTATTTTTTTTTTTTATTTTTAACTTTTTTAATTTAATTTTCAAATTTGTACACACACACATGAACCAACTACAAAATGTATAATAAAATGAGACAAGACGAAGCAGCACACTAAAAAAAAATAATAACTTATTTTACATAAAAAAAAAAAATAAAAAATAAATAAACAAAAAAATGTAATTATAATTAACACCAAACACACACACACACGAGCGCGAAAGCAAAGGAAGAAGAAACAAAATAGTTGCACTTCAAAGTAAAATCAAAGTGCACGAATTTTTAATTAAGTTGAAACTTTATGTATTGTTTTTTATGCGCTCACATAGCATTGAATTATCAATAAAAAAAAAATAGGTGTATAATATGTTATATATTATAATGTTATGGTGTTTTTTTTTTGTTTTTTTTTTTTATTTTAGTTATAATATTAAAAGCCGCAACGTCATACGTTGACTGATGTGTCTTGTGAAAGATTCACGCGTAACTGAAGTCTGCGAAAGCCGCACAAATAAACACAAAATCAAAAATACAACAACAACAACAACTACAACAACATTTAACAGAAATGAAAATGTATATACAACGAAATAAAAGCAACTCAAAAATAAAACACAGACATAAACACAACCAGCAACAACAACAAGAAACATGCGTGCAATGAGAAAGTGACAAATGTTCGCCCCACTGACTAAAGTAGTTGAAAAGAAAATACAGTTTAAAAGCAACAACAACAAAGTTATAATAATAAAAATAAAAAAAAAATGTTAACCAAAACATGACTGAACGTACAAAACAAAACACAGAATAAATAAGAAGCAAACAAAATGAAATGTAACGAAATGCGATGAAATGAACTCAAGCGAAATTTCATTTTACTTATATTTTTTTAATATTTTTTTTTACTTTTATTTAAGTAATCAAGTAAGCATATAAGCCATAATTTTTGGCGTGCGCGGAATTTCTTATATACAAAGTGTTTTCATGTGCTTAAGCTTTTTGTATGTTAACATTTCTTTTGGGCGCACATGAATTTATGAATTCGGAGACGCGCTTGGCATTGAGTAACTTTCAAGTTGCTTCGGGTGTTGTTTTTCTTGGGGGGTGAGTCACATGCCTGCAGATAACTGCACTTGTTATTGGACACTCTGAGACAAAGGATGCAATTTTATTGATTCACAAGAAAAAAGTATTGATTTAAAAAAATTAGAATTCCTTATAACTAAAATAGTATTTCAAATTCTGTGTTTTATTATAAGTTCTACGCTAGACTGTCTTATGTGACTGTTTGCAAGCCATGATGCTATGATGCCCTCTTTTTTGGGCTTCAAAATATTGTTGATTTCGTTTGATTTCGAAAGAAATAATGTTAATTTCATGGAAAAGAAATCTTTTACAGATACATTCATTTTCTCAGCACACCGCACACCAAAAGAGAAGCCAACTACATGTACGTTCATTGTATGTATTTATGTACTTCACCTTATTTCCGTATTTTTCGACATTTTACTTTTGCTTAACTTCGCAACAGAAATTACAACAACATGTTTATCTTTTACGAGCAATTTTGTTCACGATGGCAATAAAAAAAGTATATACAATATTTGCTTTCTTTACTTATATTCGATTTACTGCAATGAGCGCACACACAAGTCTTGACTTCCCTTACCTTTCTCATCTTCCTCACAACCTTTTTACGCTTACTTTTTGTTTTCTTCTTATTTTTGGTACAAAGCTCGCTCACGATCGCTCTTAGTTGCCTCTCACCCATCGTAGCCTGTCTTTTTGAATCTCTACCCATGCCATACACCACACAATGCGCCCTAAAGCTGAGTTGCATTTGCAGGTTTCGAGTTTGAGACTTTCGCTTTCTTTACTTATTTAGAGTTGTTGTTGTTGTTGTTTTTTTATTCGTTCTTCACTTTCTACTCTTTCATTGGCATTGCGACTCAAAGTGCGCACATTTCACTCAAATCGTGCAAACTGAGCAGTTTGGCAAGCGAATGATTTCAATCAAGCTGAAGAAGACTTTATAAGTAAATTTGCTGTAATTGTTGTTGCTGTAATTGTTGTTGTTGCTGTTGTTCATTGCGTTTATTTTGCGTATTACGCTTGCATCAACTGTTTTTAAATAATGATACTTAAATGTCGGACATTACACAAGAACTGACGGACATTAAAACAACTCAACTTTAACAAGACTTAACGCTTTCTGAACGCTCAAGTGGCATTTGTAACCGAAAGTTTGTCTATCTATTGTGCGTGCCCACCCACATAACTTCAGTTCGCTTGCCAAGTCTGTTGTTATGGCTTGCATAATCATTATCTGTATAAATATTGCAAAAAAATCTTACTTTAATTGTAATTTTATTTTATAACAAAAAAAAACACTTAAACACGCAAAAAAAGCGCTAAGAGCTAAAATTAAATATAAAAAAAAATTCAAAAAATTTATCAATTTGTCGTTCACGTCCACGCTTTGCCGCCATGATGACCGCCGCCCGCCTGTGCATGATGGCTCGCCGAGCTGCTGCCGGACAAGAGCGCGCCGGACGCATGCGAAGCGCCGCCAGATGCACCAACCGATGCATTCAACACAAGACTAACCACATTGCTAACAATATGCGCAACAATTTGCTTAACAAAGCTGCCCGAATCAGAGCCCCCGCCGCCGGCACTGAGCGACGCCTTCTTCTGCTTCGGCAATAGCTCAGCGCTGCCCTTACGCTCCTCGGATGCCTCTGCAGATGCCTTGCGATTCTTTGCCTCCAAAAATGTGCTTAGCAATGATTGTGCAAAAAGTAAGGGTTGTGGGCCCGCCTCATCTTCTGGATCCTAAAATAAGAACAGCAATATTACAATGTGTGTGTTTGTGCATACTAAAGAGAAGCGCCCAGAAACCAAAGAAAGTTTAAAATTCACAGAAAATTTGATTAGTAACGAAATGTTTTTAAAATGGTAAGCGATAAAAACAATATAAATACAGCGCTTAATGATGCAATGACAGTGCCAAGGAAATTGCCCAGAAATTGTCCATTATTGATTGCGCCACCGCCGCCAGAGAGGCCATCGAATGCGGTGCCCACGTACTGACCGAGCACCGTGCCGAAATTCTTATTGCCCGACAAGAGACCTGAGATCAAAGACGTTGCCGTGCTGATCAGCGACTCAATATCAAGGCCGCCAGGCTATGCATGACAGATGAAAACGAAACAAAAATTAAAGCTTCTTTCAGTACGGAGTTTTAATTAATGAACGATGAACTTACGCCGAAGAGCGTTGAAATGACGCCTGTGAGTGCGCCAATTAAAGCGCCAATGTCGGAGCCACCTTCACCCTATTTTATAAGATTGATTGAAAGTGCAAAATGTATGGTTTTTCAACTTACTAATTGCTACTCACGCCACTTAAGCCGCTAATAATTCCAACAAGACCGCCGCCACCCGCAGGACCGCCAGCGCCGTCATCAGGAAACTCGGGCGAACCGCCATCATCGTCCATTTGGGCTGCCGCCTCGGCCGCGGCCACTTCCATTGGCAAGTCCACTGCGTTCACTTGTCTGGCGGCTTGTGTCAACGTTGTTGTTGTTGTGTCTTTATTGTTGTTAATACTAGTATTTTTGTTGTTGGTGTTTTTACGATTTTTGGTCTTCGGCTGTTGCTGCGGTCGGCCTCGATTAGTTGCTGTAATATTCTTCAATTTTACAAAAGATTATTGCAATTACACAACTGTCATGCTCGAATATTTTTAATCTTTAATTTATTGTTAGTCACCATGGCCGTCTCACATGCTAAATTTACATTTGTCTTACATTTACTTACATTAAATTCCACAGCAAAAATATCATCGATGTTATCATTACTGTTATTATTATCCTTATTCTTGTTGTTGTTATTGTTATTGTTATCGTCATTTTGATTATCGCTGCGCTTTTCAAAATGTTCATCAATCAGATTTTGTCGAAAATCCGCCTATGAATTACAAAACAAAACAAAGACATTTTTCACACAACTGCCACGCCCACCGTCCACCGTCCACTGCCAAGCCCAAGCGTAACTTACCTCCGAGAGTATTGATTTGATGATGCGCACCTCGGCCGGCTCATCGAGATTGTCAGTGCGATCAATGCGTCGCTTCATTGCCGCATGGCGTTTGCGTACAACTTTGTGGCGTGCCTTGGCCAACAAATCATGTTCGCCCGCCTCCTCGATGAGGTAGGCCAACGTTTTTGTTATTTTGCCATCGACAAGTGCTTTCATTGTCTCAACCTGTTTGATTATCTGTTGCCTTAGAGCAGCAATGCGTGGCGCCAACTCCGCGCTGTCCTCGCCGTCCGTCACTGTCGTTGCCTTCTGCTCGGCGACAACTTCCTGCATGGTCAAACGCATCTCCTTTTTGAAAGCGCGCACATCCTTTGTGCTTGTGGCCAGATCCAAGGCACTTGTTAGTATCTGTAAAGCACGTTGATCACGCAATAGCTGCTTTTCGATTTCATCGATTTTGGGCATTATATTGTCAACATTATCCACGTCGGTGTGCTGCAACAAGTCCTTAATCACCGCAATAAGATGCTCCTCCATTTGCTGCTCGGCCTTACGTGCGCCATTCAGTATGCCAATTGTGGTTAAGGCACGCAACTCCTTGCGTGTCAAGCGCTGCTCCAGGCGACGATAAGCCGCAATGGCGCGCATATACTCCGGATTCAATTGTGCAAGGCTCATCGTCGTTGATTTGATTGTGGTTGCAGGCACTGATGTTGGTGCACAGTTGATCAGTTGTATTGCAAATGTATTGAGTACAAAAAATAATGCAAATATTTTGCACAACATTTTATACATTTTTTTATTTAATTTCCGATTCACGCAAGCGCCTTCAAAAGGACGTCTTTTGATTTTCCGTTCTTTGTTGTTTAGTTAAAGTATCTTTTGTTACGTTCGAGCATTGAAAATGCACTAAATTCATAAAAGGTTTTTCACTTTCCTTTATATATGTGACATATGTTGAAAGCATCATTTTCCACGCACAAGCACACACACACACATGTGCACTTTGTTGTGGGCGTGTTCATTCAACGGCGGTGACAACACTATAACATACATCGGCCGTTCGTTCGATCGATCGGTTTGCTTGACTAAATCGCCTCAAATGCGCCTCGGTCTATTGACCCAAGCGTCATAGTTCGTTGCACGTCAAGTCTAAAACATACACAAATATAAACGATCCAAACTGTATTACATGATTTAATTCACTTTAAGTCAACTGTTTGTGCGCCTTTTGCTCCTCATGATGACGTCTCGCTTCATTATTTGCACAAGTCGGGCATGTTGCATGTTTCTTTCTCGTTGTCTTGTGTTGTTTGTTGCCAAAGCAATACATTTTTGTTGTGTTTTCATTAAGCATGTCATATTGTATAACGGATATCGTTCATAAATGTTCATTTCCTGTTCGTTTTTCGTTTTTGTGGTTTTTTTGTAATTATTTGAAGACAGACACTTAATCATTATCTTAATGCTTTTTTTGCAAATAATTTGTCAAATTAACTGTTTGTTTTTTATTTGATTTTTTACTGATGGAATGCCACAACATTTGCCTTCTCGACAAACTTTGCATGTTATTTTGAAATGTACTTAAAAATTGCTACAACACAAGCATCCTTTGTCGCTTACATAATTCATGTCTGGTCAGAAGTCATTCAGCAACATCATTACTACTTGTATGCCAAATGAATGACTTAATCGCCATTAGCGTGAATATTCTAATGTTAGAAACATTAAAAACTGCAAAGTACTTCGTGGAACTCATTATAGACACAAATAAAATGAAAAATGCAGGTTGCCTTAAGGGTCAACGCCGCGAATTTTCTACAATTAAGTGGCAAAGTTAATAAAATTAAATAATCACAAAAAAGAAAAAAAAGAAAAACAAAGAAATGAAAAGAAATGAGCAACAAATAAAAATAAATAAGTAAAACAAAATTGTAAAAAATAAAAAATTATATAAAAAGTACGCACTCATAAAGCCAACAATTATAAAATAAAGGCACCTCAGCAACGTAATGACGATAAAGAGGTTCATGATGATGATGATGATGATGTTGTTTGTGTGGTTGGTGAATACAATTCAGTCTGTACATGAATGTTATACACACGTTCATGTCACAATATGCTTTAATGAACATTGGTTTAATGATAATTATGATAATGATGTTGATGATGATGAAGCGGCAACTTATGATGTTAATAATGTTGTCGCTGCTTTTGTTAGTTTTACTGATTATGACTTTATATGAAACGATTACGCGTACTTTGGCCAACAGCAAAACAACAACAACAACAAAAGCAAATTGAACTTTACGGTCTTTTAACCTTTCAAGTGCACACGGTCGCTTCAGTCACTTCACTTGCGCTCTGTATATTTGTAAGTATATGTCCGACCAACTTTAGTTGAATGAATGACATAAGCGCATTACAGAACCATAATAAAAATAATAATTATCTCCTTCTATATATATAAAAGAGAGTGTATGTGTGTACTTGTGTTCCTTATGGACTCCAAAACGGCTCGACCGATTTTAATGAAATTTTCAGGCAATCTTCAGTTGTGCCTAAAAGGTGTTCCTGTAAGATTTGGTAGTGATCGAACCACTGGAACAAAATAATGAAGAAGAATTAACAAAAAAAATAACGTTGTAAAGAAAATAGACCTATTTTCTGAAATTGAAAGGTAGTCTTCTGGCAAAGCTTGATATATGTATATAAGTGTCAACACGGTCCCAGAACAAGAAAGGGTGCCACCCAAAGAGGGGTCTTGGAAATATAAGGAATGACAAACAATAAAATTTAGCATGCTGAGAAGCAAATCGCCCACAACACTTAAACATTTATTTCTTTAAACAACAGAAATGGCAACGACAAATAATACAATAACAAAATGAGCAAAAGTTAAAAAAAATAATAATAATTGCCATTCATAATTGAGCAGACAACTGAGGCGCACATTCATGCCAAATGTCAATCAGAGTTCGCTGCTCTCATAATGCCGCGCAAAAATGAGCAGCATAAAGCAAAGTGTCAAGCCAAAGATAAAATAACAGAAGCAGAAGCAGAAACAAAAACAAAAACAACGAAATCATAAGCAAATAAATCAAGCTCAACGCACTTTCAAACTTCCGGCGTCGCAATCTTAAAAACTTACTTTAGTTGTTTAGTGCTGACTTCAATTGTTTTTGTTGTTGTTGTTTACATTTTCATCTTTTGTTATAGTCTGTGCGCATTTAAAGGTTTACGCTTTGCTATTATTTAATAATATTTCGTTTATGTTCGTATAATTTTTTTTTAGTTACGCTTTGCGAATTGTTTTCTGTTATTTTTTTTTTTTGTGTGACTTTTTTGTGGTTTTTATTTTTCGCATGTCAACCGGAAACGGAAATGTTCATGATGCGCACACTTGACATTGAGTTATTGAGTAAAAAACACACACACACAAAGTAAGGAACATTGAACGAAATTATTAAACCGTTAATTGTCTAAAATATTATTGTTTGATGTGTTAATGAAATTAAAGATCACGGCCTTTGCCTTTCAGTTTGTGCACTTTGTTCAATGTTATGATTTAGACTTTAAAAATTTGTGCAAACAGCTTGTGCACTTTTGTCAAAGCGAACAGAATCTTAAGTCAAAGGAAGCTATGATATAAAATATCTGCTGCCCTATCAATCATTGTACGAAAGAAAGAAACAACTTAAAACTTTCGAAGTGAGTTTCTTGTCAGATATATAATAAACATCTAAATTAAACACAATGAGTAAATTGTATGAAAATTTGTGCAAACTTTAACGTCATCATCATCGTCATTATCATACAGTTTGGTTATAAGTCCTACTTGCTTTGGCAATACCATTTTGAATAATACTTTTACAAACAAACAGCAAAATCCGACAACAACAGTAGCGATAATATGCCAAAGCCAAAGAGACACGAATCGAATCGAATTGAGTCGGATTGAGTTGAAGTAAGCGAACTGAGCAGCGTTGATTTTGCAGCTGAAATTCAAAAACTAAAATCAATTTGCTACTAAAGGCCATTTTCAGATGTTATTAGCACATACAGAGATTTGTGCAATAAATAATAACCTTGCATAATCGTTTTGACTTAGTTTATATTTTTGCATTGTGTATGTCGTTGCTGTTGTTGCGGTGTGCTGCCGCTTTGCCATCACTGACGTTGCGCATACGCCTCGTGTTCAAGTTGCTGCTGTCATAAACAAATGAGCGCAACAACAACGAACTAATGAAATTATGGCAATCAAAAAGAAAAACATAAATGCAAAAAAAAAACAACTTTTGCACTTTTATTGCCAATTTATGATTACGTTTAAGTGAACTTTCAATTGGTTATCGAATTAGAGCATGTCAGTCTAATGGTTGTTGACAATCAAATGAACTGAAGATGAAAATTATCAACTCAAATTATTTTAATGAAAGTTTTTACTATAAACGATAAAAAATATCAACTTGTTGGCATTAATCTTTATTTATTATCAAATGTTAACAAATTCATTTTGTGCAAATCTAATAAATTTAAAATAAAGAAAAAACATTAAAAAAACATAATAAAAACAAATAAAATAAGAAAAATTAAATAATACGAAATAAAAATAAATTCAAAATCAATTAAAAACATTTTGTAGCTTCTTTGTTTTTTTTTTTGTATTTAACGTTCGACTCATGATTTATTGTACATAATTAAATTAGATGCGCCAATTTTTTTTCGCTCGTTTTTAAATTATTATTATTTTTTTTTTTTATTATTTGTATTTTTTTTTTTTTAATTTCTTAAACCGCAAACTGACAAAAATATCTTAACAAATTTATTGAAAGCAAGTCACTGTGATCTGGTTTTGTCCATTTGGCTCTTATGTAATAATAACTTGAATTTTAACAAATCACTAAAAATGCAAAAAAAAAAATCGAAAAAATAATCGAGTTGAAAGAAACCGAAAAAAAAACCAGACACAAAAATGTTTCGGCGTTGATTGTTTGAAAAAGTGAAATAATTTTTTGCACATTCAAAAAAAAACAACAATTTTTATATCTTTCATTTTTTGCACTTTGTTATTGGTGTTGTTGTCGTTGTTGTATACAAAATATGAACATGTGCCTTCGGTCAATCATTTGAAATTGCAAATCGATTGATTTCTTTGAAAAACTCTTCGCATCATCGTTGCGATCTGAACTTGTTTAGCATATAACATTTGAGCTTTTGTGTAATAGTTTGTAGACACGCTAAATGGCCATTGATTGCCCATGGACAGCGGTTGGCGGGCGTGTCTTTATGACAACACTAAGCAAATAATTAAGATGGATAATACTAATTTTATTTCGGGGTTTTTGTTTTGTTTTCCTGTTCATTTAACGTTTGCAACATTTTTGCTAAAAGCGACAAAACAAAGTCACGTAAAACACTGCAAGCCGCCATTTGATGTTTTGTGCATGCCCTACATTACATTTGACTATGGCATAAATAGTTTGTAATTCAGTTTGTCAGCTAATTAAATTAAGCATTTTATGAAATCGAAACGGAACATTTTAAAATGTAAAAAAGATAACATCGTTTGAGCCTCAAAGAAGAGATGACATGCACGGCTTAGCACAGCAGCAACATGTCACCTAGGAGCAATCCAAAGCCTCTAAGGTTCTAGGAACGGAAATATGTTGTTCTTAAGTTATTGAAACTTGGGCATTGTATAAGGTTATTTTTAAAGGAAATCCTTGTTGTACTTAATTGTTTACAGCACATAAACCTCTTATCTTTTGCTTCAACTTTTTCACGTGCTTCTTCTTCTTCTTTTACTTGCCGAGCTACGTTGAGATCATCATGCAATAACATGCTAATAATCATATACATAACTTGTACTTTGCGATGACCCCAAAATTTTGATAAACGTGGCAAAAGTCAAATTACGCATTGACTCAAATAAAGCGTACAACGCACTCGATAATTAAAGATGCTTAGATACAAACAAGCATATTAACACGCACACACACCATGATAATTACAAATGGTTTGCCATAAATCAGTTCCAAAGTCAAATTAAATTGTCAACTCATTTGTACAAGTCGCGTACAAAGAATTATATAATTTTATGCAATAAAATCAAAGGCAATCAAAGAAGACATAAAGAAAAACTAACAAATAAAGTTGTAAAATAAATCAACTGTCAGCGAAATTATTAAATATTTCAACTTCAATAAATGAGTTTCATTTAATAATTACAAGAATAAACAAAATAAAGTAAAAACAGTTAAATTTAATCAAAAAAAAAAAAATATAGAAGACTAAAAATAAAAACAAAAACAAAAAGTAATCCGCTGTAAATGCTATCGTACAAAAAAGGCCTTGTTGAAGACAACGAAAATTAGTCGAAGCTATTAAAATGTATGAAATTCACGTGTACTACAAATGGCGGGCAACAAATAACAATAATAACAACAACAACAACAATGGCAACAATAAAACGATAACAATGAATAAAAGCCACAGCAACAACAACAATAAGCCATAAGCTTTAGTAAAACAAAGCCAACAACAACAACAACAACGACGACGACGACTACAAAAAATGAAACATTTAAACGCTTCACAAAGATAAAAAGTTAAATGAACATGACTCTGAGCAACGCAAACTTACAAAAAAAACAGCAACAACAACAAAAACTGAATGACAAAATTTTAAACGTAGGTGAAGGTTGCAACAGCAACAGCAATAACAACAACAACAGCAAACTAAAGTTGAGATGAGCTAAGCGACGCGTAAATTGGCTATCATCATTGTGCCGCTGCTTGTTGTTGTTGTTGCTTTTATTTAGCTTTTTTTCATATCAATGTGCAACAAGCGCTTCGATTTGAAGCTGTGATAATAAAAGACACAAAAAATATAAAAATATAAACTACGCAAGAAGTCATTCATGCTTGTGGCTAAGACAGTAAAGACAACAAAAACTAAAACAAAAACAAAACCAACAAAAAAACTCAAATTTATAATTTGCGAAACATTTGCATATGAAGACGTGTGCTTGTACATGTGTATCTGCATAACGAAACCGCAAACGAACAGATACAAAAACTAAACTAAACTAAAAAAATAAAAAAAAAATAAAAAAAGCCATAAACAAAATTGAAAACAAGAAATATGATGAAAAAAAAACAAAATATATCTAATTCACCTTAAACTGATTTTCGCATGCAAAATGCGCGCAATAAATTTTTCATTTTTAGTTGAAATACGAGGGTCGTTCAATAAGTTGTCTAGCCAAATGAAAGCAACAATTGCCTAAGTCGAAGCCCATGAGCTTGATGAATTTCATCAATAATCTTTAAGTACTTCGTACTTCCTATCAAATATCATTTTTCTGACATTTAGTAAATATTGATAATGATACTTAGTTGGCTTAATGATGACAGCATACTTATGTTAAGACCCTCGTATTGCACGCGCTAGTCTACCTTCATTTTGCAATCATTACTAAGATACTTTATCTATGAGCGACAATTTCACGTTTACTTGGCGTATGCGTAATTTGGTTTGCCATACACGCAGACACAAAAATATATGTACATACATATATATAATTTTGATTTCGTTGCTGTTTTGAGATACGCTCAAGCGAACATTTGCCTGTAAATAAGTGTCGAACAAATTATGACTTTTAAGCATCTCGTCTTGTTTTTTTGTGTATCTTTGCGATGTCGTTAACCGTATTATTGCGCTTGCCTGCACTTCGAGTCGACTGAAGTGCAGGCGGCCAAACCGATTCTGCGATTGTGCGATTGTGCGATTGTACGATTGAAAGCGACCATACAACTTCAATGAGTGGTTATCCTTCAGCGCAACTCGTTCTCGGTTCTGCCACAGCTCAGCGACGATGCTGAAGGTAAACTCAATGCAGTCGCGCAGCACAGCATCGAGCGAAGCCAACCTAAGAGACGCGTCAAACAAGAGCATTCGGCAATTATTTCAGCGTATTTCAATTCACAATGTTATTGCTATTAATCTTGTTTTATTTTTTCTCAATTCTGTAGAAGTTTTTGGTTTTCTTGTTGTCACACAACTTCCGCTTGTCAAGGAGCTATTAAAAGCAAAATGCTTTATTTGATTTTTGTCATTAAAAGAAACCGCAATCAAAAAGGTTAAACTCATTATGCATTCGTCATTGTCTCATAGGCAAGGTAATTTTTTTTAGGTTTTTATTTTGTATAGCAGTGAACAACAATAACAACAAAAGTAAAAAAAATTTGTTGTTTTTTTCCTTTGATTTTGATAGTCTATAAATATAATCTTGATCAGCATGACTAGACATGTTGATAAAGATATATCCGCCCGTCTGTCCGTCCGTCTGTCTATTTCATTGCAAAGTCCTTCCAGAGTTTTTCAGCTTTAGTAAAAATTTAAGCTCAGTCAATTTGCTATTGATCGGATCACGATGCCATATAATTGCCATAAAAACGATCGATCAGAAATGAGATTTTTGTTGGAAGCATTTCTTTGTTCTTGAAAATAAACTAACGAAACTTAGATTACAATTACATTTTACATCTTACAAATGCTTAAACATATTGCAAAGTTTTATAAGAATTCGACACAGAGGCGTGGCAACGCCCAGACACATATATAGCAAAACTTCAAACTCTGTAAGCAGATGTGTTAAAAGATTGAGTTTAATAGGATCTCTTTAGAAAACCTAGTAATTTGTAATAGGACAAACTAATAAAAGAAGAATAATTGAGACAATGCTTGTAGGCGTATATAAAATACGGCAAAACCGATAGTTTTTTCAAAAATTCAATAAATTTGCTAAGCAACAAAGAATTTGTGTGAAGCCAAGTGCATTGAACACAGAAAAGTGAAAATTATTACGCTCTTTAACACTTGATTGCCTTTTTATTATTATTACTTATTTATTATTTTTTTTTATAGAAAATTACGTTGAAATAAATGATTTCGGCTGATTTTGCTTTGTGTTATGGAAAATTTTTCTTGCAGGCGTCAAAAATTGACGTTGCCATTCACTTACAATAAAGCCATCATTATATGTAAGTGCACGCGACCTTTGCCAAGCGCACAGCAAATTAAATGTATAAGACAGCAACAAAAGCAACAACCACAGTAGTCAACTCGACAAACAGCAATCACCAAAATTAAGCAGCAGAACAGCTCAGCATGTTGCATGACGACCGACGCAACGGAACGCAACGCAAATGCGCCAACAAGTTTGCAACTTGTCTTTAATTTAGTTTTGTTTTATTTTATCTTATTTTTTTGGAATTTTTTATTTCATAATTTAAACATGATTTAACTCGAGCGCTTAAAACATGCATTTGTGTGTGTGTGCGGAAGTTCTTGTCATAAAAAAACCCAAAAAAAGAAACCAAACAAGAAATAAATTATATACATATGTGTTTTTTTAATTTCATGTTGGTTACATGATGATGTTGTTGTTGTTATTACTATGTTTTTGCTCCTACGCATTCCCTTTTGTTTATGCTTATAAGTATGCATTGAGTTGATTAACACATTTGATTGTCATTTGTATCTTCATAATTTTTTCGTTTTTTCGTTTTTTTCGTTTTTTTCCCTTTTTCGAATGCAACGAAGGTCAATTTGAGGTTACATTTGACCATCAAGAACCAAGACAAAAGCAAACACCGAAGACAAAAACAAAAAATATTGATAAATAAAAGACCACAACAAATTACGCATACGTCATGTCTGCCATTTGAATTGTGTTCATAGAATTCGAACTTGAAAAATTTTCTTTTGTTTTTTTTTAGTAATTTTTAAATAATAATTGACCACATTCAATAACTCAATAACTCAATGAGTCAATGAGATTTCGGTTAACATTTTTTCATTCAACTTTATCTTACATATCTTCATCTTTTGAAGGGCACATAGCGCACAACAACTGTCAAACGGAATGCGGAATAAAATATGTTTATGTCTGCAAGTTGCAATGGTTGCTTATTGCTTTTTGCTTATTGCTTGTTGGTTGTTAATGCGTTAACAATCGATCATGCATGCCACTTAAGTGTCGCCTTTTCCATCAACACAAACGGCTGATGAAGTTATGAAGTTTACACAATCCTTGCAAAACAACTTCAACTTGTTTAAGTGCTACCAAAAACCCACTAACTGACTGACTAACTAACTGACTGGCTAACTGACTGACTGACAAAAACAAAAGCAAATTTGCAACAAACAATTAAAGTCGTTGGTTGATTGAGCAGAGAAGCGTGCAAAGCATTATTGAAGCTCAACACATATGGCAAGTGAGTTCAAGTGTCATGTCACGAAGGCATCAAAACTCCAAACAACAACAACATTTCTGAAAAGCGGAAATTTTTGCTTATTTTAATGCTGCTGTTGTTGTTGGTGGTGGTGTACAAGTGCTGGCAGTAGCCCAAGCGCCTGCATAACCAAAAATTATAATCGTAAAAATAATATTATACATAATAAAATACATAAGCAACAACAACAATTTAAATTGTGCACTTTTGCTCAAAACTATAGAGTTGCGAAGAAGAAGAAAAAACTCACTCAAATATATTGCTCACAAATGCTCTCTGCTCTTCACTCACTTTCGTTTTCGTTTTGAGCTTCGCACGTTCAAAGCTCAAAACTCAAAGTCGAATTCGTATGCGCGCACACATACAAGCACAAAGCACAGACTCACACACACACACACACACACACAGACTATCCAAGACAGACGCTTGCGCGCGCGTTAAGAGCAAGTGTTTTATGCGAGGCGCCTGCGTCGACGCCTCACTCACACAGACGCACGTACGCAAGCACAGAGACGTACACACATATACAAATACAAGCGTAAAAATTATACTCAACAGCTTCACTTGGCCTGTTACGTCTTGCTTTGCACTCATCGTTGTCAGCAGGTAAGTAAGTGTTGTTGTTGCTGCTGTCGCTGCTGCTGCCGTTCGTAATTTTCGTTGTAGTTGTGTTTGTAGTTTTTGTTTGTATTTTTGTTGTTGTTTTTTGTTTTTGTTTTTTTATTTCGTCGTCTTTGTAGGCGATCTCAGTCTTAGTTCGTTTATTTTCGTTTGAGCTTTAGTCAGTTGTGTGTGATAAAATCACGTTAGTAATCAATTGCAAGCCCAACTGCCAAGACATAAACGCCAACAGCAGCGCGTAGAGCGTTTTAAATAAGCTAAGCTAAGCCAAGCCAAGTCAAGCCAACGAACACAAAATAACATCAACAAACTAACAAATCAAGTAATCAAGCAATCAACCAACGTACAATCAAGCTCGCTTAACCAAGTAAGCAACCAACAGTCAAACAAACAATTTCAAAAACAACAACAACAAAACGTACAAAAACCAAACGAATTATATCAAGAGGATACGAAAACCAACAACAACAACAACAACAAAAGCAACGAGAATAAGTATAAGTACGTGTTAAACAACAAGAACAACAACAACAAAAACAAATGAAGTTAACAATTTTTCAAGACAGAAAAAACGAACTTTCATACAAACATTGATTTTTTTATTATTTTTTTTTGTATTTTTTTTTATATTTTTTTTTTGTGATTTTTTTTTTAAATAATTATTTTTTATTTATAACATATTTTGCGCGCTTCTTTAAAAACACAAAAACTTGAAAAGTTACGTTTTCGAATATTTTTTTTTTTTTTTTTGTGCCAAATTTATTTATGCAAGTTTCGTATTTAACTTGTTCAGCGACTGATTCGAACGAATGAACAGGGGCAGCGCCAAAATAACAACAACAACAATTACAAGAAACACAACACAAACTGCATTTTTGCCATTTTGTTCTCTCTCTTTTTTTTTATTTTTTTTATTTTTTTATTTTAACCTTATTTGTGTGCGTTGTGTAATTTTATATACGAAAAAAACAACAACATTTTGCAATAATATAAGCAAATTAATTGCTTAAAAGAAACAAATAAAAAAAAGTAACATGAAACATGAGCAACGATTACAAAACAGCGAAAAGGATGCACGCAAAAAAGCGAAATGAAACGCGATCGAACAAGTGTTAATTGTATTGATTAATCAATGTTTAAGTGACAACAACCCAAAAAACAAAAGTGTTTATTCATATGAAGTAACAAACTAAACGCATGGCAGCGAAAAGGGCGGTGAATGGGGCGGTGAAATGGGCAGAGCACAGAGCGGGTGTGAGAAGGCGTTATAGAAAGAAGAAGATGTAATTATTAGCGGCAGAAAGACTAGATTAGAGAGTAGATCAGAAGACCATTGTTATCTTCTGAAGGAAAGTAAGGAGAATTTATGAGATGAGATGAGAATAGTAGATAAGAATGGAGAGATAGAAAGTAAAGAGGACATATGTGGTGAGATGAGATGAAAAGAGAAGGTAAGACTAAAGAGAAAGAAAGTATAGATGAGATATGAGATGGAGATAATAATGGAGTGAAAGAAAGTAAAGAGGAAATATGAGATGAGATGAGAACATAAGAATGGCTAGAAATAAAGTAAGGAGGAGATGCGAGATGCAAAACAATGCGATGAATGGGACGTAAGAAAGTGGATAAGATGAGATGAGATGAGATGAGAAGAGAAGTGCTCTTCAGTCGCTTATAATGTTAGAACCCAAATATTTTTAGTTTTTGGATTTATCAGTTATTTTTATGCATGTTTAAGCATGCGCACTCAAATTTAGCCAACAGAGTTGCCACAGTCTTATTAACAAACAAAAAAATCTCTGAAAAGTCATCTTATTCTAGACTTGGCACACGTTGCGTATGAGCAATGAACATTTGTATGCCTAAACAAACGCTTTTTTTTTGTTACTGCGCTTTGTAACACTTGACAGCTCTTAAGGCTCTTAATGTTGATACATCAATAGCTTTGGCTCTTCTTCTTCTTGCCTAGCATTTGCGTAGCGAAAGCAATAAAACAGAAAAATGCGCTATTAACTAAAAGTAAAAGTTAAAAAGCACACACACATACACACACACACACACACACAACCAAGCTAAATAAAAAAAGCGCTAAAATTATAAACAACCAAATAAAAAACAACAACACCAACACAGCTGTCGCTAGGCTCTATTGCAGATGACATAACAGTAAACAAAAAAAAAAAAAAAAAACACCAACAACAAAAAATCACGCCAACAAATACAACAACAACAACAGCAACGACGACGTCAAAGTAAAGCGGATTTCACGCGCACCGTCATCGCCAAAGTCATTTGTATTGTTGTCGCTGTTGTTGTTATTGTTATTGTTGTTATTGTTTACTGCTTTTGTTGCCGCATTGCCGGTCAACAACTGAGGCAGCATTCACTCACTCAATCAGTTGGGCAAACAAACACACACACACACACACAGACACAGTGCGCTCACTCTCTTTGCGCCCCTTTACTTTCAATGTTGCACAAACCTTTGGGGTCACCACGCACCGCCACGGCCCTTCTCTTCTCTTCCCTGCCCTTCCCGGCGCATTCAAACAATTAACACACAAAAAAGGCCATGTGTGTGTTTGTGTGATTTCATTTGTAACAATTTTATTTTGGTTTTGCCAAATTTCTTTTGCTAATTTCTAATGAGGTTAATTATATATCACACACACTCTTACACTCACTCTCTCTCTCACTCTCTCTCACTCTCTTACACGCTTTTGCGCTATTGCGCTTTTGCTCGTTCATTCATGGGTGGCATGAGCTCAAAGCAACGCAAAGTTAATGTCTTTATTGCCTCAAGACTAACCAAAGCCAAATGCGCACAACAAAATTACATAATTTCTTTGCCAATGTTGTCGACTCACTAACACTTTCAATGCATGCATACGTGTGTATTGTTTATATACAGCAAATTCGCCTTCTTTTTACATTATAAGTTGGCAAAATGCATTTTGCTATAAATAATAAAGGCGTTAAAAAGGCACACACACACACCAACACAGTGAAATGTCATTGGCCATTGAGCGAGTAACAACAATAACGCGGAAAAAATAAGGGCAACTTTGAAAATTGTATATTTAAACTTGACACATGCAGTAAACAAACAAACACACACACACACAGACGCACACACATCGGTTGAGTCAAAGACAACGGACGTTCAAAGTGTCTTAACGTCTGACAGTCAACTGTTTGTTTTTTCTTTTTGGTTTGGTTTTTTCGACCATTTCATTGAAGCCAAACTTGTGCCGCTGTTGACACTTGTGATTAGCATAAATTCCTCAATCAAATTGAGCTAAAGTCTTATGCACACACACACGCGCAGACACAACTGACTGCGCCACGTTTAAATGCTCAAACGACATTCAACGACAACCGTTTGTCTGAAGGTCTTCTTCGAAGTTCGAAAAATATATAAAAAAAAAATGAGAAAAAAATAAAAAAAATATTAAAAAATAACATTGTAAGCAACTAAAAATCCCACAAGAAAATCCCACAAAAAAAAGAGAGATAAAAAAAAATATAAAAAAAGTTATAAGTAAACTTAAAAAAAAAGTAAGGAAACTTTACAAAAAAATTCGAAAATATTTTAAAAAATTATTTAAAACATTTTAAGTTTTTCTTAGAAAACTTCCTCACTTCAATGAGACATTATTTTCTCTAGAAAAATTCTATATTAGAATTTCAAACAATTCTTACAGCAATCATGAATTAGTTTTTCTTTCTGTTGCCTTCTCGAAAGTTCGCGTTATCTTTTCAAATCAATAAAAAATGCTCTATAATAGTTTATTATCGTTTATTTATTTTTTTCTTATTTGTTAATATTATTAGCGTTTTAGAAAAAAAAACAAGAAAAGAAAAAAATAGAAGAAATAAAAATAAAAATTGCTGCATCATTCATGGGACATTAACGTTGGCTTATTAGTGCCAACCAATTGTCAAGGTCATCCGACGGCAATCACACTGTCTACCGGTCTAACACACCGTCCGTCCAAATGTCCGTCCAGCCATTCATATGACCGTCTGCTCGTCGCCTAGACAACACTTAACGCACACGGTCTTTTATTGTATATTGGCCCAGTGATAGTCCAAAGTGCGGTTTATTGATTATTTGAATTCATTTTTTACTATCGATTTTGTTTTTTTTTTCCTTTTGTCATTTATTTATTTATTGAATTTTGTATATTTAAATAAGTTTTCAATATGCAACGAATGACCTTAGCTAAGATAACTCTTCGAAAACTTGTTTCACAATTCGTATAACTTTGAGATACGAAAAGACAGACTAAGGTTTTTTCAAGATAACCAAAAAAATATATAAAAATTTAAATTATAAATTATTTGAAACTTATCTGCTTTCAGTTGGTTTTTGTCAACAGACGCAAACGTACGTCAACGTCAAAGGCATAGTATCTGAAGGACACACAAACACACACACCCATACACACAGAGACGTAACCAATAGTCAATATGAGGCAAGCACATGCACAATTATTGGCCGCCAGTTGTCTTATCATCGGCGCAATCATCATGCAGGCGGCACATGCTGTGCCACTGCCTGGCAACAATCAGGAATTGGACTTGCTGCAAATACCACTTGCAAATGGCAAGGTAAGTGTCAAACATAAACCTTTAAGCACGTTTACAGTCATTAGTCATAAGAGGCTTAGAACAAACGTTAGTCAAAGTCAAAGCAAAGCAAAGCACAGTGAATCATAGCAAAGCACAGCACAGCACAGCTCAGCGCAGTTTAAGTTGTTGTTGCTATTTTCAACAAATATTTAACTAAATTTAGTTGGTGTATGCATGTGTGTGTCCGTGTGTCTCTGTGTCTGTGTGTGTATATTGTCATTGAACGTGTCAAGTTCATGTTTATAGACGTTTGTCTCTCTTCATTCAAGTTGCTGCTCGTCAAGTAATCTAAATGCCCTTAAGGCACATGTACAAACATACATATATGTATATATATATGGCTAAGTGCAAGCGTCGTGATTAACTTGCGCAATTAGCGTAAATATTTGCTAAGCAAAACAACAACAACAACGAACAATAATGATTGATTTATTCGTGTGAAAAAATCAAACGAAAATAATCGCATTTTATGACATTTTTGTTAATAATAAAATTTTCTATCGTATAAAAAATATTGAAGAAAAATGCTTTTAGCCAAAAGCAGCAAACAAATATAACCTTGTCACTTCAACAAACTCACAGCCAAATACAAACATATATGGGCAAAGTACCTTTCCACACACACGCACACACACAGAGAGAGACATGAATATGTAATAACTGCATTGACGTATACGTAACGTCTTTTAAAAGTAAAATTCAAAAAAAAAAAGCAACTCCTTTCACATTGCATTGCATTCGATGCTATCAACGAATACAGTTCACGAGGTCTTTAGGCGAAAATTGCATATGCAATAAACTGCAAATGGCTTAAGCCAAGCAACAACAATAAAATGCAGTCAAACCAGCATGACAACAAACACACGCAGACGCACACATTTGCAAGGAAGTCAGCGCTGTGACACACAAAAATACTTTCGTTTGTGAAAAGCTGAGACAAGCCGAACCAAAGTGAAGCAAATCAAGTTGAGTTGAGTCTAAAATTGAAAGTAACCAAAAAGCAATAATAATAATAAAACAACAAACAGGAATTGCTGCCAAAAACTTGCTTGGCGACTGATTTGCTTGAATTACATACAAAAACAAAAAAAAGAGGGAAATACAAAAAAGTATAAAAACCAAACGCCAAAAATCAAATCAGCTGCTCAAACCAGCAGCCGGTCGCTGTCCAACCGTCCGTCCATCTATCCGTCTGTCCGTCTGTCTGTGTTAGCTTAGGTTCGTTTCAAGCGATTGGTTTCGGGCGTGGAACTTGCCGCAAATTGTTGCTCATGCACAAGCACACCAGCAGACAGACAGACAAATGGACAACGTGTGTGACTCTAAGCGACTAATTGAGCAGTTGTTGCATGTGCAGTTGCAGCTCAAGCGACATAATACGAGAACAACAACAACAGCAACAACACACATACACATACACATACACATGCACATGCTTGAATAGTAGCAAATGTGATTGTATATATGATGGCCGATTGCCTCTTGGTCTCTTGCCTGAATTTGCTTGGCTTGTCGCTTAGCATCAAGTCTTTACACACGCTTGAGTTGTCTTAACAACAAAAGCAAAAAAAAAAAAACAAAAATTGGCACAAATACATTTATTTATTTTTTTTCTTCGTTGTGTGCATTTTTTGCATTTGATTTTTTGTTTTTTTTTCACTTACTTGGCTGCCATTCAAACTGACAAAATCGCCTTCAAACGCGTCGCTCACCTATGCCTATCTGTCCGTCAGTCAGTCACCTTATGCGCTAATGTTGCTTGCACTCTTACACTGCACAGCACAACACAGCACAAAATATACTAATCAATTGTAATTTGCTACAGTAAGCGTTACTTTCGGTTCGGTTCGGTTCAGTCCGAGCAAACGTGCGTTCCATTGGACCATTGGTCGAGTGATCCAATGGTGATACTTACAATGCAACGACGACAACTTCTGCTACAGTCTTTGGCACGTTCCGTGCTCAACTGTATGTTGTTGTTGTTGTCGTTTCGTTGTCATTGTTGCAAATGCTAGCGATTTTCTACTTTATTGCAAAAATACACAAAATTATTACATGAAATTTGTTATTTCTGGTATAATTTGTTTGTAGTATGATTTTATTTTTTTTTAAATTTTTTTTCAGTGTAATTATTTCGTTTATTTTGTTAGTCAAATTACACACAATTACCGATTTTTTTTAAATTTTATTTGCATTTTTTTTTTTAATTTTATCATTAAAAATTCAGATTTAATAAGATCAAAGATCAATTTATTTATTGACATGCATTTAGACTTTGTTTCAATGATGACACACACAAAAACAAATCATTATAAATTTGTGATTAAAACAACAAAAGTCAACAAATGCAAAATTCGAATGATAAAATATGTTAATTTTAATGCATAATGCATAAAAGTAGACAACAACAAACAACCACAATTGTTGTTGCTGTTATTATTTGCTTAACTGTTAATTGGTCATTGCAAATTTTAAATGTTTTAAACCTTTTGACTTTCACTTTAATTCAAAAAAAAAAAAACTAACAATAAATAAATCAAAAAACTTATTTTTATATAATTGTTTTTTGCAAAACTCAAACACACAAAGAACACTCAAACCTGTCAATTGAAATTGCAAATTTTTAACAAATTAAATTAAATTTTTTAAGCTAAAAAAAAAAAAACCAATAAAATGTGTCATAGCTCAAAGCGTTTAAGCCATTTGTTGCCTCATACTTAACTAGGTCAATATTTATGTCCAACGCTGTTGATGGCTTTTATATACATATAGTAAATCGTTGCTGATGTTCATTTTGATGATGATCGTACATCGTCTTCATGTCATGACATTCATAAATCTTACAACATAAATCAACAAACAAATGAAAGCTTAAATAGTTTCGAAAAAGCACTTGTGGTCTATTGACAGTGTCATAAAGAAAGGCACAAGCAACAACAACAACCGAAACAAAAAAAAAGCTGCTGGCAAAAAGTGAAGAAGAAGCATTTGTCAAATATCAGAGCGCCAACATGATGCGTGGTTGTGTTTGTCAATGATGTTGTTGTTGCTGCTGCTACTGACGCAGATTGCCTCGCAGTTTAGCACGTGGTGCAACAACATTAAAAACAACCGCAACAACAACTCAAGTGATATAACAGACAAGTAACAAAAACAATTGAAGCGCAACATAAACACTCATTTACTCACGATAACGATTTCTTGCTCCCACGATCACAAACATTATACGCTCTTTTATGCTCTTCGGCTTTGTCGTTCGCACTTTTGCGCTGTTTCTCTCTCTCTCTCGCTCTCTGTCTGCCTACACACTCATTGAGCATGCTTTATACGTAAAATTATGTAATGCTCATACGCAGCATTGCATTTGATTTATAACTGCCACTATTCTTCTTCTTCGTCATCGTCATCGTCATCGTGGTGCGACGAGGTGTTGTTATTGTTGGACCTTACTGACGTTCACTTGTCATTGTTGTTGTTATTGTTATTGCTATTGCAAGCAACTTATTGGTAGCTGCATTTTTAGTTTCGTTGTTGTACCTTTTTTTTCGTTTATTATTGACGTTGGTTTACACAAATTGCCATTCAGTCTTTTTTTCTTAACATTTTATATTGTTGCACTTTAAGATTTGTCGTCACAGTTACTTATGCTGTTATTTATGTTGTTGTTCTTCTCCTTGTTAACACGCTCACTACAACTGGAAAAAAATGCATTAGTCATAAAAGTTTTAATATTTTTTTTATTACTCAATAATTTTGAAGCCATCGGGCAAAATGCCATGTTAAATTACAGCACGCTGTTAATTGTTCACACACACACACATACATCCACGCACATAGAAAGACACACGTTGTCCGTTGCAGTTCGCTTGTTAACATGGCGCCGCTGTTATTAATGTTCATTAATTTGCATGCACCAATTTTATTTCAATGTGTCTATTTTTTTTTGGGGTTTTATTTTTTTGCATTTATCTGAAAATTGTTATTGCATGTAGGCAATTATTTCCTGGCATTACAGTTTAATTACGTTCACACACTAACATATCGTTTTTTCTTCCACTGAATAAATTTTATAAAAACGTCATCAAAGAGACAACAAAAAAATGATATAATAATAGTGAACATGAAAAAATTTCGTGCGCCACAATTGCTGACAAATTGGATTATTATTACATTAATGCATTCGATTGGCACAAAAACGACACAAATGTTGCAAACCGTCTGATTTTTATCAAAACTGTCAATTATTTTTAAATATATACAAATACATATGTACATATATTTATGCACTTGCTAGTGTATATTAGTTTTGTCATGAAGTTTGCAACGCACAGGAGAAGGCATCTTCGAACAAATAAAGTTTATACATCCCATGATCGGACCGAAGAGACGGCAAAATCTAATATTCTTAAGCTTCATAAGCTGCAGACCAAAGGGCGTGGCACCGCCCATTTATAGTAATTCTCATAAGGTTGTTAAGATAGACTATTTTACTATTAACTTGTCTTACTTCTTATTGGAAGAACAGTCTGATATGAGTTTCGAAAAATGTTTGCAAGTAAATATGTATATGTATGTATATATTTATACATTATACACTAAGCTTGATATGAGCTTAGAAAGATCTTCTATTGTGACGTATCCTTCAAGAAACATGATCATTCATGTTGATCTGCTATGAAAGCTTATATGTGGATGCATTATAATCCAAATCGTTTCAAAACGTAGTCGCATGTCATGTGAGATCTTTGTTGTTACATAATGTTTTTTATAGGTTATCAGAATTTGGCACAAGCAACAAAGTGTAGAAAAAAAATCGCATAGCAACAACTGCAAAATCTGAAATTAAAATCTATAATGAAAAACGACGGTTTCGTTTTTTTTTATAAGACTTCGATGCCAATGATAACCTGTTAATATTGCCTAAGCCACAATCTCGAACTGACATGCCATTAGGCGCTTAAAGCTTTTTATTAGTGGTCGGTATTTTTTCTATTTCTGACTGGCTTAACTTGATTAAGTGCAAAGTGCATTATAGAAAAAAAAACCAAGAGTTAATAGTTAATTCTGCCATATGCTCTTTTAGTAAATTTATTTATATATGCAATACAAAAAAAATGCGCATTTGAAATTCAATTGTGCGCATTATTACAACAATTTGTTGATATTTACTTGTGTTGTTCAAAAATAAAAGAATATGTTTGATTCAATATAAACAAGATTTGAGCTTAACCAACAAGCATAAAACAAAGAAAAAAAATTGTTTAAATATTATAACAAATAGCAAAAGTCAAAGCGCAACAAGCAATAAATATAAAATATAAAAACAACAATATCAATCTACATACAAGAAGGCTTCATGAACATGTTTGACCTTAACCGACATTGCTTAAACATTTAAATACTTTTTTAATTATATTGTGAATATATGTATTTATTTTGCTTGCTCATTTTTGATTTTGTTTATAAACGTTATGAGCGCTATACATGTTAAATGCAAAATTGTAATAATTAAGAGGAATTAAGAGGAATTACGAATTAAAAAGCGCGTGCTAAATTTGGCATTCGAAGTTAATTTCGAACAAAAATAAACCAAACTTTTTTTTCGAAATTAAGTTCGAAAATTAAATTCAATAAAAAAAAATCGCTGGTCAGTCAATTATTACAATTCATTTCCACTTTATACTTTTATAAATTACCTAAAAATATATATAAATGAAAATAAAAATGTATGACAAAATTGCATCAACGATAATCAACGCAAAGGAAGAATTTCGCTGAAACACATGTCGCAAATTAAACGATTTTATTTAGTAGCACTTTTATTGTTTTTTTTTTTTAAGTTTTTTTATGCGTCTGCTCGTCGACAAACAAGCCCAAGCTTCCGTCTCCTGAAAGCAAAACAAAGAAATAAAAGAATGTATAAAAAAAATTGATTAAAATTCAAGACAAGACTTTAAATGACGTCGTTCGTTGCTCATTTGTAATTTCCTATTTAACAAGTCAGGCATTTCGTACGAGAATCTTAAACATGTCACAACACACATAATATAACATAATAACTCACTAATTATCACACACACACATACTGCGAAAGTGTAAGAGAGAGAGAGAAGGATAAACACGTTTACAATGCCTTTTATGTTGCATTATCGGTGAGACATTTGACAAGTGTTGATGTCATAGTAACTTTCATTTAAAGTTGAGAGGACTCAATTACAAGTTGAATTTGTTGCCTTCTGATAACACAAGTTCAACTTTGAAATCAGTTTTTGTTGTTGTTGGTGTTGTTTTATTATAACACATTTCACACCTGACCCGAACTATAAATGTACCTTAAATGGCATTTCTTTGTTCCTTTCATACCTTCTCACACGCTATTCTTAGTACTTGTATCTGTGTCTCACTTTGGTTGGTTTCGAGCAACTTTGCCATTGTCAGACACTTTAGGCTTCTCAAACAATTGTTATTGTACATTTGTTGAACAAAGTTTCGAATTGTTGCAGATGAGTTGCTGCTATTTAATTATGTTGTTGTTGTTGTTGTTATTGCTCGAAACTTTGACAATTGTTGTTAGAAAGGCAACAATAACATTAACAAGTTGTTGTAGTTGTTGATAATGATGTTGAGGACTAAGTTGATGCTGATGTTGATGTAGAAGTTGAAGAAGAGAATGTTTTTGTTACAAAGTAAA
Source organism: Phortica magna (assembly GCA_037044515.1). Taxonomy (NCBI): domain Eukaryota; kingdom Metazoa; phylum Arthropoda; class Insecta; order Diptera; family Drosophilidae; genus Phortica; species Phortica magna. The sequence continues at coordinate 273,259 of JBAMBP010001419.1, forward strand.
GTCATTTGTTGGCGATATCGTGAGCAGTAATGATGACTTGTGCTTGTGCTCGTGCTCGTGCCACTGATTGTTGCAATCATTTAAATGCAATTTTGTTCTGCGAATTAAAATGAATTTTTGTGAGATTAGTGTGATTTGTTCATGTTTTCACTTATCAACAGATAAATTTACTCTATCGTTTGGCATTTTCAAGAGTTAGGCTTCTTATTAATTGCCTTCTATAAATTAAAAAATTTACTAAGATGATTTTTACATTTTTTTTAATTTCATTGACAACTTTTCTTTGACTTGTCTTAATTGCGGCATTGAAAAACTGAGACAAGTATTTTTTATTATATATTAAACAAGTTTTTATTATATATAAAACAAGACAAAATGCGTGATAGATTGAATCAGTTTGTATAAATTATTTTCATTGCATTTATTTTGTTTGCTCATATTTTTCATACTTTGGAGAGCAATTTTAACAAGTGAAAATTTAATTTAAGCGAATATTTTGTCATGTTTTTATTAATTCAAATGACTTCTATCTTATCTTCAAAACATAACTTGTTTCTATAAACCTTAAGATTATTAAACGTCTAATAAAAATTTGAAACATTTTTTTTACAGGAAATCGATGTCTTGACACTTGGCGCCAAAGATCAAGAACAATTGATCGCCGACCGAAACAAAAGAACGATCGGTCTTTTGCGTGAGCTGTTTCCCGATATAACCAAGGTATGTTAATGGCAAGGCAGAATGAATTTGATATTAAAGCATTCGATGGGTTTGTTATTAATTTATTTTTTTATGCATACATATATATATATATATATATATATTTCTAACTATACTATATGTCTGTCTCAATAACAACACGTGTCATGTGTTCCTTTACTTCTTATGCTCATTTGCTAACATACGTTTAGCGTATACGAGTTGCTTATTAATTATTTTAAAAGCGATAAAAACAATGTCAGCATATATTTAAAAAAAAACATAACAAAAAAAATAGCGTAATTATTATTTCATAGGACAGTGTTGTAGCAGCAGGAGTGGTATTTCAACTGATTGAGGTGCGCCTGACATTTAGTCAGTCAGTGCGTTCAGTCAGGGCAAACAGGCTGTCAGTGAATCAGTCAATCAGCTGTCAGTGTCGTTTTTTTTTTGTTATTTTTTTCACTTATGTTTATTGACAATTTCCCTCTCAGTGACAAATCTAATATAATACAATATACAATACACTCCCACTTTTCATCAATGAAACGCGCATGCGCACGCATAGGAAATCAATGTACAAATAGATCGTATAGTCAATAATATACTACAAAATGTCGGACCCGTCATATTGGGCACGATATTGAATCCAAATATCAATGATGGCCGCCAACGCACACGTCTCTCCAATGCACCCCCAGCTGACAGTGATAATGAGAATGATGAAAGCGATGATAATGATAGTAATTACAATGCAAATAAGAAGCCAACTGAAAATGGTGATGATTTTCTTGATGCTGCTGAGGGTTTACCCATTGACTTTACAACATTTTCGCCGGATCCGGAATTTGCACAAAATCAACGCAAATGAACGAACGCTACGAATTTCTTTACTTTTTCTCACGTTTCGATTCGATTCGATCTCATATTCAATTGCATGCAATTTAGCATATAACTTAGCAAATGACATACATACAAACATACCAAACAAACATGTACTATAAGTGACAACAAATTGGCGAAATTTTTTTTTGTTCTGAAAAAAACATGTTGATTATTTCATTTTATGTATGAAGGAAACCAAAAAAAAAACCCCCACCAAAGCAAATACTTTTTTATTCTCTTTAAAAACTTCTTTTCCAATGCACAAAATTCACTTTTGCTTTTGCATGTCAAATATCAAATTATCGATCCGAACCTGCCAAGCCCCAACCTGCCCCGCCCCACATCGCTCCTACCATTTGTCAACAGCATGCCGGCATTAAGTGCACGTTTAGTAGTTTTTATAGCTTAGAAAATAGAACACAAATCAAATTAAATAAAATTAAATTAAATCAATCAAAATATCAACTGAACATCTTGAAAAACCATGCGCAAGCACACATGAGCAATCAAAATGCAAACACAAATCGGAAATATAATCAAAATAGTAACAACGAAAACAAAACCATTTGGAAATTCGTTAATAAAATTGAACATTGGAAATTTCAACAAAACGGACAATTGGCAAATGTAAAATTCAATAAAAACGTTTAACAAGCAAACAAACAATCAAAGAATCCAAAAAAACAAAGCACAACAACATGTCACAGCGTCACGTCACGTCAAGTCACGTTAAGTCACGTCATCATGGCGTTGTATTCAAAGTCATAAAAATAAAAACATTAAATTGCATCGAGTTCATGGCATCGCAACGACATCAACATCGAATTCATCGAAGTCATCGACATAACCCGAAACTACAAGTATTATTGGCGCAGTTACAGATACTATATTGTTTATATAGATGCATACATAGGTATGTCTGTGTCTGTGTCAGTGTCTGTGTGTGTGTTTGTTAGTTTGTTTGTTTGTGCATACTCTGGTCTCAGCTATCAGCATATCAAAACGAATTCTTGCAATTTGCAATTATAATTATAGGAAATCGACTCGATAGTCAATCGTATTATAGCACAAGTGATACGCGTTGCCGGACCAAGCGTTATAAGCGGTATATTGAATACAAATCGTGGCGGTTCTAGTGGCACAACGCCAAACACCTCATTTGATGCTTCATTCGATGATGATGATGATGATGATGACGATGATGATGATGATTTCAACTCTGATTATAATAATAAAGGTAACAACAACAACAACAACAATGACAATAATGACAACAATCGCATTGATCTACGTAATCGTAATAATTTTGTTGCTGATAATGATGTTGTTCAAAATGGTAATGGTGAAAATGTTCGCGTTCAAATTGATTTACCAACATTTGCGCCTGATGGTAATAAAAATGATATATCACCACCACCACCAGCAACAACAACAACATCATCATCGACAACATCGGCAACAACAACTGTGGAAAATGTAACAAACAAAGTGAGTGCGCGCATGACAACCCTATTACCACTACTCTCACCACCAATAACATCTACAACAACAACAACAACTCCCTTATCCCCATCACCACCAATATTACCGACGACAACAACAACAACAACACCAAGGACGACGACTTTATATGAACCAACGTTTGAAACGACATCAATAATAAGTACAAATTCACAAAATCCACAAGAAAATCCAATTCCAAATATAACAACCACAGCAACAACAATAGCTCCAACAACAACAACCACAACAATTCCTACAATAGATACCTTTAACAATAATATAAATAATAATGATAATAATACACCAACGTCACAATCATCATTACCATCATCACAACCAAATCCACTACCACCGACAACAACAACAACAACAAGCACACCACCAACAACTACAACAACAACGACAACAACAACATTACCACCAATAATTTCAACAATACTCAATGATAATAATCTTAATAATGATATTGATGATACACAATTATTAACAATTATCGATGATATAAATCGTGTATTAAATTCTACCAATTATTTTATTACAACCAGAGATAAATTAATTACAACAACAACTCCAATATCACCAACAACAACAACCACAACAACAATATCATCGTTAGACCAGAACAACAACAACAACAACACCACAGTTAAAACAACAAAATTATTACCCGTTTTTGATTAAGTTCTTTTTCATCATTAATAATTATGGCAGGCCAATTGATATGAACAACAACAACAACATCATCGCAATAAAGTACAACTATGATAACAACAACAACAACAACCACAACAAGTCAAAGAACAACAATATCAGCAATTCAACAAGCATATGTCGTCTCTTTGTGTCACTCTCTCTCTCTCTCTCTATGTCACATTATTTATTTCTCTTTTATGCATACAATGACCATCTACTGTGACTTTGATGGTTTTTAAAAATCGGCAATATATTTTTTTTCTCTTCTATTTGTTATTTCTTTTTGGGTTTTAAGTTGTATATTAGTTTTTTTATTATGTAAACGTTATTTTTTTTTAATAATTTATATATATATATATTTTTTCTTGTACAATTATTATCGAATTTATTGTATTGTTTGCTTAATTTAATTGTTGAATTTTTACACAGCATCTTGACATTACTCAATATTCGTTCACAGACAGTCATGCACATAGCGCAAGACATCATTGAATAATTATTTTTATGCAACAATTTGTTTTTTTTTTTCATCATTCGCTTACACTCTCTCTCTCTCGCGCTCTTTCGCTCCCGCACGCGCACGTGGCAAATTTTGGTCAGAAAGTGTGCAACAAATATTGAAAGCGTTGAACAAAAACGGTTAAGGGAAAATTTATAGTGAAATTTTCAATTGTACGCTTTCAATAACAAAATTGTTACACACAAATTGCACGCACATTAATTTAACGGAACAGAAAACAAATGTTTTTTAACAATAAATGAGAGCAAAAATGCATGAGAAAAATTTTGCGTAAAATTCATCAAAAAAGAAAAACTTTTTCTTAATTATATATATTTATTTTAAATAAGAAATGCGAATTGGTAAAAAATTAGAAAATAAAAATTAATTTTTTTTTTAATATTATCAAACATTCCCAAACCCCCCAACTTTTTGCACAAACCAACGCCACTCGACATGTACAATCAATCAATAAAACAAACAAACAACATACAAAAAACGCCCATCCGCCCACGTTTATGCCACGCCTATACGTGTGTATGTTGTTGTAGCAAATTGACGATCAAGCAAACCGTATAATATCGAAAATTTTACGCACACTTGGACCAACGGTATTGCGTACAGCAATTCAGGGCAATGCAGCGAATCGTGCACGCACTAATTTCGATGCTGACTTTGATGATGATGATGATGATAATTCAACCAATTCGACGTCGACAACGAGCAGTGGCACGAGCAGCAGCAGCAGCAGTAACGGCACCAGGGTTACCATTGAGTTGCCAACATTTGAGCCTGAGGATGATGATGATAATAAAGTAGTCGATGATAAGGAAGATTCATCTTCAACTTCAGCGTCGTCCTCAACAACAACGACAACAACAACAACCTCAACTACGACTGAAGCCTCACGTTAAAGGTTTAACAATTTGCATAAATGCCCAACGCCAACAACAACAACAATAAAATGTGTGTAGTTCGCTACAACAACAAGCGCAAAATATCTAAAAAAAGAGAATAATTGGTTTCTAAAATACTGCAAATTTCAATTTTGTTGTTGTTGCCAATTGCTGTTTGTTCAAAAATGAAAACAAAATTGAAATTTGCATATTAGAAACCAATTATTTTCTTTTTTTAGAATATTTTGCGCTTGTTGTTGTAGCAAACTAATTACACACATTTTATTGTTGTTGTTGTTGGCGTTGGCATTTATGCAAATTGTTAAACCTTTAACGTGAGGCTTCAGTCGTAGTTGAGGTTGTTGTTGTTGTCGTTGTTGTTGAGGACGACGCTGAAGTTGAAGATGAATCTTCCTTATCATCGACTACTTTATTATCATCATCATCCTCAGGCTCAAATGTTGGCAACTCAATGGTAACCCTGGTGCCGTTACTGCTGCTGCTGCTGCTCGTGCCACTGCTCGTTGTCGACGTCGAATTGGTTGAATTATCATCATCATCATCATCAAAGTCAGCATCGAAATTAGTGCGTGCACGATTCGCTGCATTGCCCTGAATTGCTGTACGCAATACCGTTGGTCCAAGTGTGCGTAAAATTTTCGATATTATACGGTTTGCTTGATCGTCAATTTGCTACAACAACATACACACGTATAGGCGTGGCATAAACGTGGGCGGATGGGCGTTTTTTGTATGTTGTTTGTTTGTTTTATTGATTGATTGTACATGTCGAGTGGCGTTGGTTTGTGCAAAAAGTTGGGGGGTTTGGGAATGTTTGATAATATTAAAAAAAAAATTAATTTTTATTTTCTAATTTTTTACCAATTCGCATTTCTTATTTAAAATAAATATATATAATTAAGAAAAAGTTTTTCTTTTTTGATGAATTTTACGCAAAATTTTTCTCATGCATTTTTGCTCTCATTTATTGTTAAAAAACATTTGTTTTCTGTTCCGTTAAATTAATGTGCGTGCAATTTGTGTGTAACAATTTTGTTATTGAAAGCGTACAATTGAAAATTTCACTATAAATTTTCCCTTAACCGTTTTTGTTCAACGCTTTCAATATTTGTTGCACACTTTCTGACCAAAATTTGCCACGTGCGCGTGCGGGAGCGAAAGAGCGCGAGAGAGAGAGAGTGTAAGCGAATGATGAAAAAAAAAAACAAATTGTTGCATAAAAATAATTATTCAATGATGTCTTGCGCTATGTGCATGACTGTCTGTGAACGAATATTGAGTAATGTCAAGATGCTGTGTAAAAATTCAACAATTAAATTAAGCAAACAATACAATAAATTCGATAATAATTGTACAGAAAAAATATATATATATATAAATTATTAAAAAAAAATAACGTTTACATAATAAAAAAACTAATATACAACTTAAAACCCAAAAAGAAATAACAAATAGAAGAGAAAAAAAATATATTGCCGATTTTTAAAAACCATCAAAGTCACAGTAGATGGTCATTGTATGCATAAAAGAGAAATAAATAATGTGACATAGAGAGAGAGAGAGAGAGTGACACAAAGAGACGACATATGCTTGTTGAATTGCTGATATTGTTGTTCTTTGACTTGTTGTGGTTGTTGTTGTTGTTGTTATCATAGTTGTACTTTATTGCGATGATGTTGTTGTTGTTGTTCATATCAATTGGCCTGCCATAATTATTAATGATGAAAAAGAACTTAATCAAAAACGGGTAATAATTTTGTTGTTTTAACTGTGGTGTTGTTGTTGTTGTTGTTCTGGTCTAACGATGATATTGTTGTTGTGGTTGTTGTTGTTGGTGATATTGGAGTTGTTGTTGTAATTAATTTATCTCTGGTTGTAATAAAATAATTGGTAGAATTTAATACACGATTTATATCATCGATAATTGTTAATAATTGTGTATCATCAATATCATTATTAAGATTATTATCATTGAGTATTGCTGAAATTATTGGTGGGGTAATGTATGTTGTATGTCGTTGTTGTTGTAGTTGTTGGTGGTGTGCTTGTCGTTGTTGTTGTTGTCGGTGGTAGTGGATTTGGTTGTGATGATGGTAATGATGATTGTGACGTTGGTGTATTATTATCATTATTATTTATATTATTGTTAAAGGTATCTATTGTAGGAATTGTTGTGGTTGTTGTTGTTGGAGCTATTGTTGTTGCTGTGGTTGTTATATTTGGAATTGGATTTTCTTGTGGATTTTGTGAATTTGTACTTATTATTGATGTCGTTTCAAACGTTGGTTCATATAAAGTCGTCGTCCTTGGTGTTGTTGTTGTTGTTGTCGTCGGTAATATTGGTGGTGATGGGGATAAGGGAGTTGTTGTTGTTGTTGTAGATGTTATTGGTGGTGAGAGTAGTGGTAATAGGGTTGTCATGCGCGCACTCACTTTGTTTGTTACATTTTCCACAGTTGTTGTTGCCGATGTTGTCGATGATGATGTTGTTGTTGTTGCTGGTGGTGGTGGTGATATATCATTTTTATTACCATCAGGCGCAAATGTTGGTAAATCAATTTGAACGCGAACATTTTCACCATTACCATTTTGAACAACATCATTATCAGCAACAAAATTATTACGATTACGTAGAATCAATGCGATTGTTGTCATTATTGTCATTGTTGTTGTTGTTGTTGTTACCTTTATTATTATAATCAGAGTTGAAGTGACCATCATCATCGTCATCATCATCATCATCATCATCGAATGAAGCATCAAATGAGGTGTTTGGCGTTGTGCCGCTCAGAACCGCCACGATTTGTATTGAATATACCGCTTATAACGCTTGGTCCGGCAACGCGTATCACTTGTGCTATAATACGATTGACTATCGAGTCGATTTCCTATAATTATAATTGCAAATTGCAAGAATTCGTTTTGATATGCTGATAGCTGAGACCAGAGTATGCACAAACAAACAAACTAACAAACACACACACAGACACTGACACAGACACAGACATACCTATGTATGCATCTATATAAACAATATAGTATCTGTAACTGCGCCAATAATACTTGTAGTTTCGGGTTATGTCGATGACTTCGATGAATTCGATGTTGATGTCGTTGCGATGCCATGAACTCGATGCAATTTAATGTTTTTATTTTTATGACTTTGAATACAACGCCATGATGACGTGACTTAACGTGACTTGACGTGATCCGATGACGCTAGCTGACGTGTGTTGTGCTTTTTGTTTTTTCGGATTCTTTGATATGTTTTTGTTTGCTTGTTAAACGTTTTTATTGAATTTTTCATTTGCCGAATATGTACAGTTTTGTTGAAATTTCCAATGTTCAATTTTATCAACGAATTTCCAAATGGCTTTGTTTTCGTTGTTTACTATTTTGATTATATTTCCGATTTGTGTGTGCGTTTTGATTGCTGATGTGTGCTTGCGCATGGCTTCTCAGAGATGTTCAGTTGATATTTTGATTGATTTAATTTAATTTTATTTAATTTGATTTGTGTTCTATTTTCTAAGCTATAAAAACTACTAAACGTGCACTTAATGCCGGCATGCTGTTGACAAATGGTAGGAGCGATGTGGGGCGGGGCAGGTTGGGGCTTGGCAGGTTCGGATCGATAATTTGATATTTGACATGCAAAAGCAAAAGTGAATTTTGTGCATTGGAAAAGAAGTTTTTAAAGAGAATAAAAAAGTATTTGCTTTGGTGGGGGTTTTTTTTTTGGTTTCCTTCATACATAAAATGAAATAATCAACATGTTTTTTTCAGAACAAAAAAAAATTTCGCCAATTTGTTGTCACTTATAGTACATGTTTGTTTGGTATGTTTGTATGTATGTCATTTGCTAAGTTATATGCTAAATTGCATGCAATTGAATATGAGATCGAATCGAATCGAAACGTGAGAAAAAGTAAAGAAATTCGTAGCGTTCGTTCATTTGCGTTGATTTTGTGCAAATTCCGGATCCGGCGAAAATGTTGTAAAGTCAATGGGTAAACCCTCAGCAGCATCAAGAAAATCATCACCATTTTCAGTTGGCTTCTTATTTGCATTGTAATTACTATCATTATCATCGCTTTCATCATTCTCATTATCACTGTCAGCTGGGGGTGCATTGGAGAGACGTGTGCGTTGGCGGCCATCATTGATATTTGGATTCAATATCGTGCCCAATATGACGGGTCCGACATTTTGTAGTATATTATTGACTATACGATCTATTTGTACATTGATTTCCTATGCGTGCGCATGCGCGTTTCATTGATGAAAAGTGGGAGTGTATCTGTTATTATTGTTGCTTGTGTTTCAGATTTGTCACTGAGAGGGAAATTGTCAATAAACATAAGTGAAAAAAATAACAAAAAAAAAACGACACTGACAGCTGATTGACTGATTCACTGACAGCCTGTTTGCCCTGACTGAACGCACTGACTGACTAAATGTCAGGCGCACCTCAATCAGTTGAAATACCACTCCTGCTGCTACAACACTGTCCTATGAAATAATGATTACGCTATTTTTTTTGTTATGTTTTTTTTTAAATATATGCTGACGTTGCTTTTATCGCTTTTAAAATAATTAATAAGCAAACTCGTATTACGCTAAACGTATGTTAGCAAATGAGCATAAGAAGTTAAAGAGACACATGACGCGTGTATTAAACGAGCAGTTTGGTCTAGTTAGAAATATATATATATATATATATATATGTATGCATAAAAAAATAAATTAATAACAAACCCATCAAATACTTAATATCAAATTCATTATGCCTTGCCATTGACATTTACCTTCGTTATGTGGAAAACGTTTCACGCAAAAGACCGATTGGTTGCTTTGTCGGTCGGCAATCAATTGTTCTTGATCTTTCGCGCCAAGTGTAGACATCGATTTCCTGTAAAAAAAATGTTTCAAATTTTTATTCAACGTTTAATAATAACCATTATAGAAACAAGTTATGTATTGAAGATAAGATGAAGTTCATTTTAATTAATAAAACATAACAAAATATTCACTAATTTGAATTTTTTCACTTGTAAAATTGCTATTTCCAAAGTGAGAAAAATATGACAACAAAATAAATGCAATGAAAATAATTTATACAAACTAATAAATATATCACGCATTTTGTCTTGTTTTATATATAATAAAAACTATTTAATGTATAATAAAATTGCTTCTATAAGTTTTTTTTCAATGCCAGATACAACGAGAGTCAAAGGAAGAGTTGTCAATAAAATAAAAAAAATGTAAAAATCATCTTAGTAAATTTTTTAATTTAGAAGGCAATTAATAAGAAGCCTAAATTATTGAAAATGCCAAACGAATAGTAATTTATATGAATAGTGAAAACGTGGACAAATCACACTAATCTCACAAAAGAATGCATTTTAATTCGCAGAACAAAATTGCATTTAAATGATTGCAACAATGATAACACGTACGAGCACAGCGCCAGTCATCATTACTGCTCACGATATCGCCAACAAATGACTTTATTGTAACGAAGAAAACATTCTCTTACTTCATTTATCATCAACATCAGCATGACTTGATCATAATTTATCATTATATCAACAACTCCAGCATTGTTAATGTTATTGTTATTATTAACCAACAGCAATTGTCAAAGTTTAGAGCAATAACAACAACAACAACAACGTAATTAAAATAGCAGCAACTCATCTGCAACAATTCGAAACTTTATTAAGACAAATGTACAATAACGAAATTATAAAAAGCTAAAGTGTCTGACAATGGCAAAGTTGCTCAAAGAAAACCAACCAAAGTGAGACGCAGATACAGAGATTATTCAATCACGTGTGAGAAGGTATGAAAGGAACAAAGAAATGCCATTAATCATGCTAGTTTCAGGGGTCAGGTGTGAAATGTGTTATAATAAAACAACACCAACAACAACAAAAACTGATTTCAAAGTTGAACTTGTGTTATCAGAAGGCAACAAATTCAACTTGTAATTGAGTCCTCTCAACTTTAAATGAAAGTTACTATGACATCAACACTTGTCAAATGTCTCACCGATAATGCAACATAAAAGGCATTGTAAACGTGTTTATCCTTCTCTCTCTCTCTTACACTTTCGCAGTATGTGTGTGTGTGATAATTAGTGACATAAAAACTTAAAAAAAACAATAAAAGTGCTATGTATTTTTAAAATCGTTTAATTGCGACATGTGTTTCAGCGAAATTCTTCCTTTGCGTTGATTATCGTTGATGCAATTTTGTCATACATTTTTATTTTCATTTATATATATTTTTAGGTAATTTATAAAAGTATAAAGTGGAAATGAATTGTAATAATTGACTGACCAGCGATTTTTTTTTATTGAATTTAATTTTCGAACTTAATTTCGAAAAAAAAGTTTGGTTTATTTTTGTTCGAAATTAACTTCGAATGCCAAATTTAGCACGCGCTTTTTAATTCGTAATTCCTCTTAATTCCTCTTAATTATTACAATTTTGCATTTAACATGTATAGCGCTCATAACGTTTATAAACAAAATCAAAAATGAGCAAGCAAAATAAATACATATATTCACAATATAATTAAAAAAGTATTTAAATGTTTAAGCAATGTCGGTTAAGGTCAAACATGTTCATGAAGCCTTCTTG
>JBAMBP010001420.1:0-21209 GCA_037044515.1 Phortica magna
TTATGCATTTGAATTGAATGCCTTTTGAGGTATTCGTGCACATGTCACGGTCGCCATGTAAAAAGGTATTTTATTAAAATAAGAACTCAGGCACGTCCGTGCCGTTTTACTTCTGATTTAAAAAAAAAAGTCTATTAAATATAGTTCTTACAGCTAACCTCGTAGCTACGCTGCCGGTTACGCCAGCAGCGTAGCGGCTTATTACATATTTTCTCGTATCATCCTTATCGTGAGAGAGAGCATTATGTGCATATCATTAAGAGTGTAACTAAACAACGCAACTCTTGCGTTGATATGCTCATCGTAGAAAAGTCCCGCTAGCAATCAATGAGCAACAACAACAATCAATCAATTATGTACTGACTGAAATCAGTTACGTACATTTGTGCAAGCAAAGACACAGCTACGACGACTGCAGACAATAATACTTTGTTGGTACAGTGTACCCTCGATATATGCGCATACTACAGGAAATTCGGTGTTACAGAGAAGCAGAGACGGGTGATGTTGCTACCCTCCATAAATGAGCAGTTGGAAGTAGAAAACAGTTCAATATTTAAGCCGCGCCGCGCACAGATATATGGTAAGGGGTGGGAAGACCAGACAGAATAGTGGTGCCGGTCTGGGGTACTACCATGGTGGCTACTGTGGACATCGGAGCAGCAAGCAGTTTTGTAAGTGGTCGCCAGGTCTCTACGGCGCTAGTTCCTCCCTGAACAACTACTCAATCAACTGTGGCTTTCCTTGGACTCTTTGTGGCCAGGAGGGAACAAAAACTGGAAACTGGGTGTTACAAAGCTGCTTAGACGGTGGATGTTGCTGCCCTACATAAAAGAACCGCTGGAAGTGGAAGAGAGTACGATTTCTTAGCCGCGCCGCGCATAAAAAGATGGTAAGGTGTGGGTGGACTCACAGGATCCTCTTTGGTAGAAGCGCCGCACAGAATGAGTGGTGGTGCTGGTCTGGGGTGCTTACATGGTGGCTACCGTGGACAATGGAGCAGCAAGCAGTTTTGTAAGTGGTCGCCTGGTTTCTACGGCGCTAGTTCCTCCCTGAAGAACTACTCTAATCTACTGTTGCTCTTCCTTGGACTCCTTTCAGCCAGGAAAGACCGATGGCTAGAAACTTGGTGTTACAGAGCAGCAGAAATGGGTGTTGTTTCTGCCCTCAATAAAGGAGCAGCTGGAAGTGGAAGAGTGTTCGATATCTAAGCCGCGCCATGCACAGAAAGATGGTTAGTGGTGGGAGGACTCACAGCGTCCTATTTGGTAATTGCGCCGCACATACAGAGTGGTGGTGCTGGTCTGTAAGTGGATGCATTATTTCTACGACGCTAGTTTCTCCCCTGAATAACTACTCAACTGATCAACTGTGGCTCTTCCTTGAACTCTTTTCGGCCAGAAGGGAAGCAAAGGCTGGAAATTCGGTGTTACAGAGCAGCAGAGACTGGTGATGTTGCTGCCCTCCATAAATGAGCAGCTGCAAGTGGAAGAGTATTCGATATCTAAGCCCCGCCGCGCACAAATATATGGTTAGGGGTGGGAGGACCATACAGAATAGTGGCTACTGTGGACAACGGAGCAGCAAGCAGTTTTGTAAGTGATCGCCTGTTTTCTACGGCGCTAATTCCTCCCTAAGAACTACTCAATCAACTGTGATTCTTCCTTTGACGCCTTTCGGTCAGGAGGGAAGCGAAGGCTGCAAGGTGGGCTTTACAGAGCAGCAGATACTGGCGATGTTGCTGCCCTCCATAAAAGAGCAGCTGGAGGTAGAAGAGTGTTCGATATCTAAGCCGCGCATCGCATTGAAAGATGGTGAAGTGTGGGTGGACCCACAGGGTCCTCTTTGGTAATAACACCGCTCAGACAGAGTGGTTGTAGAGGGATTGTAACGGTGCTGGTCAGGGGTACTCCCATGGAGACAACCGTGGACACCGGAGCAGCAAGCAGTTTTGTTTCGCCTGGTTTCTACCGCACGGCGCACAGATATATGGTTAGTGGTGAGAGGAGCAGACAGAATAGTGTTGCCGGTCTGGGGTACTTACATGGTGGCTACCGTGGACAACGGAGCATTACACAGTCTTGTAAGTGGATGCCTGGTTTCTACGGTGCGAGTTCCTCCCTGAAGAACTACTCAATCAACTGTGGTTCTTCCTTGGATGCCTTTCGGCCAGGAGGGAAGCGAAGGTTGGAAACTTGGTGTTACAGAGCTGCTTAGACGGTGGATGTTGCTACCCTACATAAAAGAACCGCTGGAAGAGGAAGACAGTTCGATTTCTTAGCCGCGCCGCGCATTAAAAGATGGTGAGGTGTGGGTGGATTCACAGGATCCTCTTTGGAAGAAGCGCCGCACAGAAAGAGTGATAGTGCTGGTCTGGGGTACTTACATGGTGGCTACCTTGGACACCGGAGCAGCAAGCAGTTTTGTAAGTGGTCGCCTCGTTTCTATGGCGCTAGTTCCTCCCTGAAGAACTACTAAATCAACTGTGGCTCTTCCTTGGAAACCTTTCGGCCAGGAGGATACCGATGGCTAGAAATTTGGTGTTACAGAGCAGCAGAGACGGAAGATGTTGCTGCCCTCCATAAATGAGCAGCTGGAACTGGAATAGTGTTCAATATCTAAGCCACGCCGCGCACAGAAATATGGTTTGGGATGGGACGACCAGACAGAATAGTGGTGCCGGTCTGGGGTACTTACATGGTGGCTACCGTGGACACCAGAGCAGCACGCAGTTTTGAAAGTGAACGCCTGGATTCTCCGGTGCTAGTTCCTCCCTAAATAACTACTCAATCATCTATGGCTCTTCCTTGGACTCCTTTCGGCCAGGAGGAAAGCGAAGGCTGGAATCTTGGCTTTACAGAGCAGCAGAGACGGGGGATCTTGCTGCCCTCCATTAGAGGAGCAGCTGCAAGTGGAAGAGAGTTCGATATCTAAGCCATGCTGCGAACAGAAAGATGGTGAGGGGTGGGAGGACTCACAGGGTCTTCTTTGGTAATAGCGCCGGGTAGACAGAGTGGTGGTGCTTGTCTGGGGTGCTCCCATGGTGGCTACCTTGGACACCGGAGCAGCAAGCAGTTTTGTAAGTGGTCGCCTGGTTTCTATAGCACTAGTTCCTCCCTGAAGAACTACTCAATCAACTGTGGCTCTTCTTTGGAAACCTTTCGGCCAAGAGGATACCGATGGCTAGAAATTTGGTGTTACAGAGCAGCAGAGACGGGTGATGTTGCTGCCCTCCATAAAGGAGCAGCTGGAAGTGGATCCCACAAGGCCCTCTTTACTAATAGCTCCACTCAGGGAATGTGGTGGTGCTTGCCTGGTGTACTCCTAAGATGGCTCCCGATGACACCGGAGTAGCAAGCAGTTTTGTAAGTGCTCGCTTGGTTTCTGCGGCGCAAGTTCCTCTCTGAAGAACTACTCTTCCTTGGTTTTGTTTCGGCCAGGAAGAATGCGAAGGCGGGAAACTTGGCGTTACAGAGCAGCAGAGACAGGTGATATTGCTGCCCTCCATAATGGAGCAGCTGGAAGTGGCTCCCGCAGGGTCCTCTTTGGTAATAGCGCCACTCAGAGAATGTGGTGGTGCTTGTCTGGGGTACTCCCATAGTGGCTACCGTGGACACCGGAGCAGCAAGCAGTTTTGTAAGTGGTCGTCTGGTTTCTACGGCAATAGTTCCTCGCTGAAGAACTACTCAATCAACTGTGGCTCATTCTTGGACTGCTGTCGGCCAGAAGGGAAGCGAAGGCTGGAAACTTGGTGTTACAGAGCAGCAGAAATGGGGGATGTTGCTTCCCTAGACAGTGAAGCAGCAGGAAAAGGAAGAGGGTTCGATATCTAAGCCGCGTAGAGCACCGAAATATGGTTTGGGGTGGGAGGACTCACAGGGTCCTTTTTGGTAATAGCGCCACTCAGAGAATGTGGTGGTGCTTGTCTGGGGTACTCCCATAGTGGCTACCGTGGACATCGGAGCAGCAAGCAGTTTTGTAAGTTGTCGCTTGGTTTCTGCGGCGCTAATTCCTCCCTGAAGAACTACTCAATCAACTGTTGCGCTTCCTTGGACTACTTTCGGCCAGGAGGGAAGCGTAGGCTGGAAAGTTGTTGTTCGAGAGCCGCAGAGACGGAGGATGTTTCTGCCCTCCATAACGGAGCAGTTGGACGTGGAAGTGAGTTTGATATCTAAGTCACGCCGTGCACAGAAAGATGGTTTGGGTTGGAAGGACCCACAGGGTCCTCGTTGGTTATTGCGCCGCTCAGACAGAGTGGTGGTGCTGGTCAGGGATAATCCCATGGAGACTACCGTGGAAACCGGAGCAGCACGCAGTTTTGTTAGTGGTTGCCTGGGTTCTACGGCACTACTTCTTCCCTGAAGAACTACTCAATAAACTGTGGCTCTTCCTTGGACAACATTCGTCCAGGAGGGAAGCGAAAGCTGGAGACTTGGAGTTACAGAGAATCAGAGACGGAGGATTATGCTGCCCACCATAAAGGAGCAGCTGGAAGTGGAAGAGAGTTCGATATCTATGCCGCGCCTCGAACGGAATGTTGGTGAGGGGTGGAAGAACCCACAGGGTCCTCTTTTGTAATAGCGCCGCTCAAAAAGAGTGGTTTAAGAGGAATTGTAACGGTAATGGTCAGGGTTACTCCCATGGAGACTACCGTGGACACCGGAGGAGCAAGCAGCTTTGTAAGTGGACACCTGGTTTCTTCGGCGCTACTTTTTCCCTGAAGAACTACTTTATAAACTGTGGCTCTTCCTTGGACTCCTTTTGGCAAGGAGGGAAGCGAAAGCTGGAGACTTGGAGTTACAGAGCATCAGAGACGAAGGATGTTGTTGCCTTCCTTAAAGAAGCAGCTGGAAGTGGAAGAGAGTTTGATTACTAAGCCGCGTCACGCACTGAAAGATGGTTAGGGGTGAAAGGACCAACATGGTCCTCTTTGGTAATAGCGCTGCTCTGACAGGGTGGTGGTGCTTGTCTAGGTTACTCCAATGGTAGCAACCAAGGACTCCGGAGCAGCATGCAGCTTTGTAAGTGGACGCCTGGTTTCTACATTGCTACTTCCTCCCTGAAGAACTACTCAATAAACTGTTGCTCTTCCTTGGACAACATTCGTCCAGGAGGGAAGCGAAGGCTGGTGACTTGGCGTTACAGAGCATCAGAGACGGAGGATGTTGCTGCATTCCATAAAGGAGCAGCTGGAAGTTGAAAAGAGTTCGATATCTATTCCGCACGTCGAACAGAATATTGGTGAGGGGTGGGAGAACACACAGGGTCCTCTTTTGTAATAGCGCCGCTCAAAAAGAGTGGTTTTAGAGGGATTGTAACGGTAATGGTCAGGGTTACTCCCATGGAGACTAGCGTGGACATCGGAGCAGCAAGCAGCTTTGTAAGTGGACGCCTGGTTTTTTCGGCGCTAGTTTCGCCCTGAAAAACTATTCAATCAACTGTTGCTCTTCCTTAGACTCCTTTCGGCCAGGAGGGAAGCGATGGCTGGAAACTTGGCGTAACAGAGCAGCAGAAACGGTGGATGCTGTTGCCCTCCATAACGGAGTTCGATATTTAAGCCGCGCCGCGAACTGTAAGATGGTTAGTGGTGGGGTGCTTGTCCGGAATACTCTCATGGTGGCTACCGTGTACACCGGAGCAGCACGCAGTCTTGTAAGTGGACGGCTGGTTTCTGCGGTGCTAGTTCCTCCCTGTAGAACTACTTAATAAACGATGGCTCTTCCTTGGAAGCGATACGGTCAGGAGTGAAGCGAAGGCTGGAAACTTGTTTTTACAGAGCAGCAGATATGGGTAATGTTGCTGCCCTCCATTAAGGTGAAGCTGGTAGTGGAAGAGAGTTCGATATCTAAACCGTTCAGTGCACAGAAAGATGGTGAGGTCAGGGAGGACCCACAAGGTCTTCTTTGTTAAAAGCGCCGCTCAGACAGAGTGGTGGTAGACGTATTGCAACGGTTCTGGTCGGGGTACTCCCATGGAGGCTACCGTGTTTACCGAAGCAGCACGCAGTTTGGTAAGTCAATAAACTGTGTCTTTTCCTTGGAAGCCTTTCGGTCAGGAGGGAAGCGAAAGCTGGAAACTTGTTGTTTCAGAGCAGCAGATATGGGTAATGTTACTGCCCTCCATTAAGGTGCAGCTGGTAGTGGAAGAGAGTTCGATATCGAAACCGTTCAGTGCACAGAAAGATGGTGAGGTCAGGGAGGACCCACAAGGTCTTCTTTGTTAAAAGCGCCGCACAGACAGAGTGGTGGTAGACGTATTGCAACAGTTCTGGTCGGGGTACTCCCATGGAGGCTACCGTGTTTACCGAAGCAGCACGCAGTTTGGTAAGTCAATAAACTGTGTCTTTTCCTTGGAAGCCTTTCGGTCAGGAGGAAAGCGAAAGCTGGAAACTTGTTGTTTCAGAGCAGAAGATATGGGTAATGTTGCTGCCCTCCATTAAGGAGAAGCTGGTAGTGGAAGAGAGTTCGATATATAGACCGTTCCTTGCACAGAAAGATGGTGATGTGTGGGAGGACCCACAGGGTCCTCTTTGTTAATAGCGCCGCTCAGACAGAGTGGTGGTAGACGTATTGAAACGGTGCCGGTCGGGGTCGGGGTTCTCCCATGGAGGCTACCGTGTTCAATGGAGCAGCACGCAGTTTTGTAAGTGGTCGCTTGGTTTCTACGGCGCTTGTTTCTCCCTGAAGAACTACTCAATAAACTGTGGCTCTTCCTTGGAAGCCTTTAGGTCAGGAGGGAAGCAACGGCTGGAAACTTGACGTCACAGAGCAGCAGAGGGATGTTGCTTTCCTCCATACAGGATAAGCTGGACGTGGAAAACAGTTTGATATATAAGCCGCGCCGAGTACAGAAAAATGGTTGAGGTAGGGAGGACCCACAGGGTCCTCTTTGGCAAAAGTGCCACTCAGACAGAGTGGTGGTGCTTGTCTCGAGTAGTCCCATGGTGGCTACCGTGGACTCCGGAGCAGCAAGCAGTTTTGTAAGTGGTCGCTTGGTTTCTACGGCGCTAGTTCATCCCTAAAGAACTAGTTTATCAACTGTGGCTGTCCCTTGGACTCCTCCGGTCAGGAGGGAAGAGAAGGCTGGAAACTTATTGTTACAGAGTAGCAGATACTGGGGATCTTGCTGCCCTCCATGAAAGAGAAGCTAGAAGTGGAAGAGAGTTCGATATATAAGCCGTTCCGTGAACAGAAAGTTGGCGAGGGGTAGGACGACTCACAGTGTCCTCTTTGGTGAAAGTGTCGCTCAGACAAAGTGCTGGTAGACGTATTGTAATGGTGCCGGTCGGGGAAATCCCATGGTGGCTACCGTGTACACCGGAGCAGCACGCAGTCTTGTAAGTGGAAGGCTAGTTTCTGCGGCGCTTGTTTCTTCCTGAAGAACTACTCAATAAACTGTTGCTCTTCATTGGAATCCTTTCGGTCAGGAGGGAAGCGAAGGCTGGAATTTTGGTGTTACACAGCAGCAGAGTCGGGGGATGTTGCTTTGCTCCACACAGGAGAAGCTGGACGTGGAAGAGAGTTCTATATATAAACCGCGCCGTGCACAGAAAGATGGTTGAGGGTGGGAGGACCCACAGGGTCCTCTTTGGCAATAGCACCACTCAGACAGAGTGGTGGTAGCCGTATTGTATCGGTGCCGGTCGGGGAAATCCCATGGTGGCTACCGTGGACACCGGAGCAGCAAGCAGTTTTGTAAGTGGTCGCCTTGTTTCTACCACGCTAGTTCATCCCTAAAGAACTACTTTATCAACTTTGAATCTTCCTTGGAATCCTGTCGGTCCAGGATGAAGCAAAGACTGCAAACTTGGTGTTCGTGAGCAGCAGAGACGGTGGATGTTGATGCCCTCTATAAAGGAGCAGCTGGAAGTGAAAGAGAGTTCGATATTTAAGCCGCGCCGCGCACAAAAAGCAGCACGCAGTCTTGTAAGTGGACGGCTGGTTTCTGCGGCCCTAGTTCCTTCCTGTAGAACTACTTAATAAACTGTGGCTCTTCCTTGGAAGCCATACGGTCAGGAGGGAAGTGAAGGCTGGAAACCTGTCGTCACAGAGCAGCAGAGTCGGGGGTTGTTGCTTTCCTCCATACAGGAGATGCTGGACGTGGAAGAGAGTTTGATATATAAGCCACGCCGCGCACAGAAAGATGGTTGAGGGTGGGAGGACTTACAGGGTCCTCTTTGGCAATAGCGCCGCTCAGACAGAGTGGAGGTGCTTGGCTCGATAAATCCCATGTTGGCAACCGTGGACACCGGAGCAGTAAGCAGTTTTGTAAGTAGTCGCTTGGTTTCTACGGCGCTTGTTGCTCCCTGAAGAACTACTCAATAAACTGTGCCTCTTCCTTGGAAGCCTTTCGGGCAGGAGGGAAGAGAAGGCTGGAAACTTGACGTCGCTGAGCAGCAGAGTGGGGGGATGTTGTTTTCCTCCATTCAGGAGAAGCTGGACGTGGAAGAGAGTTCGATATATAAACCGCGCCGTGCACAGAAAGATGGTTGAGGGTGGGAGGACCCACAGGGTCCTCTTTGGCAATAGCACCGCTCAGACAGAGTGGTGGTAGCCGTATTGTAACGGTGCCGGTCGGGGTACTCCCATGGAGGCTACCGTATTCACCGGAGCAGCACACAGTTTAGTAAGTGGTGGCTTGGTTTCTACAGCGCTTGTTTCTCCCTTAAGAAAAACTCAATAAACTGTGGTTCTTCCTTGGACTCTTTTCGGTCAGGAGGGAAGTGAAGGCTGGAATCTTGCTGTTACAGAGCAGCAGAGACGGGAAATGTTGCTGCTCTTCATAAAGGAGCAGCTGGAAGTAGAAGAGAGTTCGATATCTAAGCCGCGCCGGGCACAGAAAGTTGGCGAGGGGTGAGACGACTCTCACGATCCTCTTTGGTTATAGCGCCGCTCAAACAGAGTGGTGGTGCTTGTCTCGAGTACTCCCATTGTGGCTACCGTGGACACCGGAGCAGCAAGCAATTTTGTAAGTGGTCGCCTGGTTTCTACGGCGCTTGTTTCTCCCTGAAGAAGTTATCAATTAACTGTTGCTCTTCCTTGGACGTTTTTCGTTCAGGAGGGAAACGAAGGCTGGAAACTTGGTGTTACAGAGCAGCAGAGACAGGGGATCTTGCTGCCCTCCATAAAGGAGAAGCTGGAAGTGGAAGAGAGTTCGATATCTAAGTCGCACCGCGCACAAAAAGTTGGCGAGGGGTGGGACGACACACAGGATCGTCTTTGGTTATAGCGCCGCTCAGACAGAGTGGTGGTGCTTGTTTTGAGTATTCCCATTGTGGCTACCGTGGTCACCGAAGCAGCAAGCACTTTTGTAAGTGGTCGCTTGGTTTCTACGGCGCTTGTTTCTCCCTGAAGAACTACTCAATAAACTGTGGCTCTTCGTTGGACTCTTTTCGGTCAGGAGGGAAGTGAAGGCTGGAATCTTGCTGTTACAGAGCAGCAGAGACGGGAAATGTTGCTGCTCTCCATAAAGGAGCAGCTGGAAGTGGAAGAGAGTCCGATATCTAAGCCGTTCCGACCACAAAAAGACGGTGAGGGGTGGGAGGACCCACAGGGTTCTCTTTAGTTATAACGCCGCTCAAACAGAGTGGTTGTAGACGTATTGTAACAGTGCTGCACGTTGGTACTCCCATGGAGGCTTCCGTGTACACCAGATTAGCACGCAGTTTTGTAAGTCGACGCCTTGTTGTTACGGTGCTAGTTCATCCCTAAAGAACAACTCAATCAACTGTGGCTGTTCCTTGGACTCTTTTTTGGCGAGGAGCGAAGCGAAGGCTGGAAACTTGGTGTTACAGAGCAGCAGAGACAGGGGATCTTGCCGACCTCCATTAAGGAGCAGCTGCAAGTGGAAGAGAGGTCGATTTCTAAGTCGTGCCGCGGTCAGTAATATGGTTAGGGGTGGGAGGACCCAAAGAGTTGTGGCTACCACTGAAACCGGAGCAGCAAGCAATTTTGTAAGTGGTCGCCTGGTTTCTACGTCGCTAGTTCATCTCTAAAGAACAACTCAATAAACTGTGGCTCTTCGTTGGACTCTTTTCGGTCAGGAGGGAAGTGAAGGCTGGAATTTTGCTGTTACAGAGCAGCAGAAACGGGAAATGTTGCTGCTCTCCATAAAGGAGCAGCTGGAAGTAGAAGACAGTTCGATATCTAAGCCGCGCCGGGCACAGAAAGTTGGCGAGGGGTGAGATGACTCTCAGGGTCCTCTTTGCTTATATCGCCGCTCAAACAGAGTGGTGGTGCTTGTCTCGAGTACTCCCATTGTAGCTACAGTGGACACCGGAGCAGCAAGCAATTTTGTAATTGGTCGCCTGGATTCTACGGCGCTAGTTTCTCCCTGAAGAAGCTATCAATTAACTGTTGCTCTTCCTTGGACGTCTTTCGTTCAGGAAAGAAACGAAGGCTGGAATCTTGCTGTTACAGAGCAGCAGAGACGGGAAATGTTGCTGCTCTCCATAAAGGAGCAGCTTGAAGTAGAAGAGAGTTCGATATCTAAGCCGCGCCGGGCACAGAAAGTTGGCGAGGGGTGCGACGACTCTCAGGGTCCTCTTTGGTTATAGCGCCGCTCAAACAGAGTGGTGGTGCTTGTTTCGAGTACTCCCATTGTGGCTACCGTGGACACCGAAGCAGCAAGCAATTTTGTAAGTGGTCGCCTGGTTTCTACGTCGCTTGTTCATCTCTAAAGAACTCCTCAATAAACTGTGGCTGTTCCTTGGATTTTTTTTGGCCAGGAGGTAAACGAAGGCTGGAAACTTGGTGTTACAGAGCAGCAGAGACGGGTGATGTTGCTGCCCTCCATAAAGGAGCAGCTGGAAGTGGAAGAGAGTTCGATATCTAAGCCGCGCCGCGCACGGAAAGTTGGTTTGGGGTGGAACGACTCACAGGGTCGTCTTTGGTTAAAGCGCCACTCAGACAGAGTGGTGGTAGACTTATTGTAACGGTGCTGGACTGGGATACTCCTATGGTGGCTACCGTCGACACCGGAGCAGCAAGCAATTTTGTAAGTGGTCGCTTGGTTTCTACGGCAATAGTTCATCCCTGAAGAACTTCTCAATAAACTGTGGCTGTTCCTTGGACTCTTTTCGGTCAGGAGGGAAACGAAGGCTGGAAACTTGGTGTTACAGAGAAGCAGAGACGGGTGATCTTGCTGCCCTCCATAAAGGAGGGGCTGGAAGTGGAAGAGAGTTCGATATCTAAGCCGCGCCGCGCACAAAAAGTTGGTTTGGGGTGGGACGCCTCTCAGGGTCCTCTTTGGTTATAGCGCCGCTCAGACAGAGTGGTGGTGCTTGTTTCGAGTACTGCCATTGTGGCTACCGTGGACACCGAAGCAGCAAACACTTTTGTAAGTGGTCGCTTGGTTTCTACGGCGCTAGTTCATCCCTGAAGAACTACTCAATCAACCGTGGCTCTTCATTGGAAGCCTTTTAGCCAGGAGGGAAGCGAAGGCTGGAAACTTGCTGTTACAGAGCAGCAGAGACGGGAAATGTTGCTGCTCTCCATAAAGGAGCAGCTGGAAGTGGAAGAGAGTCCGCTATCTAAGCCGTTCCGACCACAAAAAGACGGTGAGGGGTGAGAGGACCAACAGGGTTCTCTTTGGTTATTAGGCCGCTCAAACAGAGTGGTTGTAGACGTATTGTAACAGTGCTGCACGTTGGTACTCCCATGGAGGCTACCGTGTACACCAAAACAGCACGCAGTTTTGTAAGTGGTCGCTTGGTTTCTACGGAGCTTGTTTCTCCCTAAAGAACTAATCAATCAACTTTGGCTGTTCCTTGGACTCTTTTCGGTCAGGAGGGAAGCGAAGGTTGGAATCTTGCTGTTACAGAGCAGCAGAGACGGGAAATGTAGCTGCTCTCCATAAAGGAGCAGCTGGAAGTAGAGGAGAGTTCGATATCTAAGCCGCACCGGGCACATAAAGCTGGCGAGGGGTGAGACGACTCTCAGGGTCCTCTTTGGTTATATCGCCGCTCAAACAGAGTGGTGGTGCTTGTCTCGAGTACTCCCATTGTGGCTACCGTGGACACCGTAGCAGCAAGCAATTTTGTAAGTGGTCGCTTGGTTTCTACGGCGCTTGTTTCTCCCTGAAGGACTACTCAATAAACTGTGGCTCTTCGTTGGACTCTTTTCGGTCAGGAGGGAAGCGAAGGCTGGAATCTTGCTGTTACAGAGCAGCAGAGACGGGAAATGTTGCTGCTCTCCATAAAGGAGCAGCTGGAAGTGGAAGAGAGGTCGATATCTAAGCCACGCCGCGCACAAAAAGTTGGCGTGGCGTGGGACGACACAAAAGGTCGTCTTTGGTTATAGCGCCGCTCGGACAGAGTGGTGGTGCTTGTTTCGAGTACTCCCATTGTGGCTACCGTGGACACCGAAGCAGCAAGCACTTTTGTAAGTGGTCGCTTGGTTTCTACGGCGCTGGTTTCTCCCTGAAGAACTACTCAATAAGCTGTGGCTCTTCGTTGGACTCTTTTCGGTCAGGACGGAAGCGAAGGCTGGAATCTTGCTGTTACAGAGCAGCAGAGACGGGAAATGTTGCTGCTCTCCATAAAGGAGCAGCTGGAAGTGGAAGAGAGTCCGATATCTAAGCCGTTCCGACCACAAAAAGATGGTGAGGGGTGGGAGGACCCACAGGGTTCTCTTAAGTTATAACGCCGCTCAAACAGAGTGGCTGTAGACGTATTGTAACAGTGCTGCACGTTGGTACTCCCATGGAGGCTACCGTGTACACCAGAGCAGCACGCAGTTTTGTAAGTGGTCGCTTGGTTTCTACGGAGCTTGTTTCTCCCTAAAGAACTAATCAATCAACTTTGGCTGTTCCTTGGACTCTTTTCGGTCAGGAGGGAAGCGAAGGTTGGAATCTTGCTGTTACAGAGCAGCAGAGACGGGTGATGTTGCTGCCCTCCATAAAGGAGCAGCTGGAAGTGGAAGAGAATTAGATATCTAAGCCGCGTCGGGCACAGAAATTTGGCGAGGGGTGAGACGACTCTCAGGGTCCTCTTTGGTTATAGCGCCGCTCAAACAGAGTGGTGGTGCTTGTCTCGAGTACTCCAATTGTAGCTACCGTGGACACTGGAGCAGCAAGCAATTTTGTAAGTAGTCGCTTGGTTTCTACGGCGCTTGTTTCTCCCTGAAGAACTATTCAATCAACTTTGGCTGTTCCATGGACTTTTTCGGCCAGGAAGGAATCGAATGCTGGAAACTTGGTGTTACAGAGCAGCAGAGACGGGTGATGTTGCTGCCCTCCATAAAGGAGCAGCTGGAAGTGGAAGAGAATTAGATATCTAAGCCGCGCCGCGCACAGACAGTTGGCGTGGGATTGGACGACTCACGGGGTCGTCTTTGCTTATAGCGACGCTCAGACAGAGTGGTGGTGCTTGTCTCGAGTACTCCCATTGTAGCTACCGTGGACACCGGAGCAGCAAGCAATTTTGTAAGTGGTCGCTTGGTTTCTACGGCGCTTGTTTCTCCCTGAAGAACTATTCAATCAAATTTGGCTGTTCCATGGACTCTTTTCGGCCAGGCGGGAATCGAAGGCTGGAAACTTGGTGTTACAAAGCAGCAGAGACAGGGGATCTTGCTGCCCTCCATAAAGGAGCAGCTGGAGGTGGAAGAGAGTTCGATATCTAAGACGCGCCGCGCACAGAAATTTGGCGTGGTGTGGGACGACTCAGAGGGTCGTCTTTGCTTATAGCGACGCTCAGACAGAGTGGTGGTGCTTGTCTCGAGTACTCCAATTGTAGCTACCGTGGACACCGGAGCAGCAAGCAATTTTGTAAGTAGTCGCTTGGTTTCTACGGCGCTTGTTTCTCCCTGAAGAACTATTCAATCAACTTTGGCTGTTCCATGGACTTTTTCGGCCAGGAAGGAATCGAATGCTGGAAACTTGGTGTTACAGAGCAGCAGAGACGGGAAATGTTGCTGCTCTCCATTTAGGAGCAGCTGGAAGTGGTAAACAGTTCGATATCTAAGCCGCGCACAGAAAGTTGGAGTGGGATGGGACGACTCACGGGGTCCTCTTTGGTTACATCGCCGCTCAAGCAGAGTGGAGACATAGGGATTGTAACGGTGCTGGTCAGGAGTAATCCCATTGTGGCCACCTTGGACACCGAAGCAGCAAGCAGTTTTGCAAATATTCGCCTGGTTTCTGAACCGCTACTTCATCCTTGAAGAACCACTCAATTAACTGTGGCTCTTCGTTAGAAACTTTTCGGTCAGAGGGAAGCGAAGGCTAGAAACTTTGTTCTACAGAGTAGCAGAGACAAAAGATGTTGCTGCCCTCGAAAATGAGCAGCTAGAAATAGTGGAGAGTTCGATATCTAAGCCGCGCACAGAAAGATGGTGAGGGGTGGGAGGACCCTCAGGGAATTGTAGCGGTGCTGGTCACGGTTTTTCCCATGGAGACTACCGTGGACACCGGAGCAGCAAGCAGTTTTGTAAAAGAGCGCCTGGTTTCTACGGCGCTAGTTTCTCCCTGAAGAAGTTATCAATTAACTGTTGCTCTTCCTTGGACGTCTTTCGTTCAGGAGGAATGCGAAGGCTGGACACTTGGTGTTACAGAGAAGCCAAGATGGGTAATGCTGCTGCCCACCATAAAGGAGCATCTGGAAGGGGAAGAGAGTTCGAAATCTAAGCGGCGCCATGATCAGAAAGATGGTGAGGGGTGGGATACCCACAGGGTCTTCTTTGGTTATAGCGGTGCTCATACAGAGTGGTGCTTGAGGGATTTTAACGGTCCTGAACAAGGGTACCCCCATGGAGTTTACGGTGGACACCAAAGCAGAAAGCAGTTTTGTAAGTGGTCGACTGGTTTTTATGGCGCTAGCTCCTCCCCGAAGAACTACTCAATCAACTGCGGCTCTTCTTTGGACGTCTTTCGTTTAGGAGGAAAGCGAAGGCTAGAAACTTGGTTTTACAGAGTAGCAGAGACAAAAAATGTTGCTGCCCTCGAAAATGAGCAGCTGGAAGTAGTGGAGGGTTTGATATCTAAGCCGTACACAGAAAGATGGTGTGGGGAGGGAGGACCCAAAGAGTTGTGGCTACCACGGAAACCGGAGCAGCAAGCAATTTTGTAAGTGGTCGCTTGGTTTCTACGGCACTAATTCATCCCTGTAGAACTTCTCAATAAACTATGGCTGTTCCTTAGACTCTTTTCGGTCAGGAGGGAAACGAAAGCTGGAAACTTGGTGTTACAGAGAAGCAGAGACGGGTGATGTTGCTGCCCTCCATAAAGGAGCAGCTGGAAGTGGAAGAGAGTTCGATATCTAAGCCGCGCCGGGCTCAGAAAAATGGCGAGGGGTGAGACGACTCTCAGGGTCGTCTTTGCTTATAGCGCCGCTCAGACAGAGTGGTGGTGCTGGTCTGGGGTACTTCCATGTTAGCTACTGTGGACACCGGAGCAGCAAGCAGTTTTGTTAGTAGTCGCTTGGTTTCTACGGCGTTTGTTTCTCCCTGAAGGACTACTCAATAAACTGTGGCTCTTCGTTGGACTCTTTTCGGTCAGGAGGGAAGCGAAGGCTGGAATCTTGCTGTTACAGAGCAGCAGAGACGGGTGATGTTGCTGCCCTCCATAAAGGAGCAGCTGGAAGTGGAAGAGAGTTCGATATCTAAGCCGCGCCGGGCTCAGAAAGTTGGCGAGGGGTGAGACGACTCTCAGGGTCGTCTTTGCTTATAGCGCCGCTCAGACAGAGTGGTGGTGCTGGTCTGGGGTACTTCCATGTTAGCTACCGTGTACACCGAAGCAGCAAGCAATTTTGTAAGTGGTCGCTTGGTTTCTACGCCACTAGTTCATCCCTGAAGAACTTCTCAATAAACTGTGGCTGTTCCTTGGACTCTTTTCGGTCAGGAGGGAAACGAAGGCTGGAAACTTGTTGTTACAGAGCAGCAGAGACAGGGGATCTTGCTGCCCTCCATAAAGGAGAAGCTGGAAGTGGAAGAAAGTTCGATATCTAAGCCGCGCCGGGCTCAGAAAGTTGGCGAGGGGTGAGACGACTCTCAGGGTCGTCTTTGCTTATAGCGCCGCTCAGACAGAGTGGTGGTGCTGGTCTGGGGTACTTCCATGTTAGCTACCGTGTACACCGAAGCAGCAAGCAATTTTGTAAGTGGTCGCTTGGTTTCTACGCCACTAGTTCATCCCTGAAGAACTACTCAATCAATTGTGACTCTTCCTTAGACTCTTTTCGGCCAGGAGGGAAGCGAAGGCTGGAATCTTACTGTTACAGAGCAGCAGAGACGGGAAATGTTGCTGCTCTCCATAAAGGAGCAGCTGGAAGTAGAAGAGAGTTCGATATCTAAGCCGCGCCGGGCACAGAAAGTTGGCGAGGGGTGAGACGACTCTCACGGTCCTCTTTGGTTATAGCGCCGCTCAAACAGAATGGTGGTGCTTGTCTCGAGTACTCCCATTGTGGCTTCCGTAGACACCGGAGCAGCAAGCAATTTTGTAAGTGGTCGCCTGGTTTCTACGGCGCTTGTTTCTCCCTGAAGAAGTTATCAATTAACTGTTGCTCTTCCTTGGACGTTTTTCGTTCAGGAGGGAAACGAAGGCTGGAAACTTGGTGTTACAGAGCAGCAGAGACAGGGGATCTTGCTGCTCTCCATAAAGGAGAAGCTGGAAGTGGAAGAGAGTTCGATAGCTAAGTCGCACCACGCACAAAAAGTTGGCGTGGGGTGGGACGACACACAGGATCGTCTTTGGTTATAGCGCCGCTCAGACAGAGTGGTGGTGCTTGTTTTGGGTATTCCCATTGTGGCTACCGTGGACACCGAAGCAGCAAGCACTTTTGTAAGTGGTCGCATGGTTTCTACGGCGCTTGTTTCTCCCTGAAGAACTACTCAATAAACTGTGGCTCTTCGTTGGACTCTTTTCGGTCAGGAGGGAAGCGAAGGCTGGAATCTTGCTGTTACAGAGCAGCAGAGACGGGAAATGTTGCTGCTCTCCATAAAGGAGCAGCTGTAAGTGGAAGAGAGTCCGATATCTAAACCGTTCCACCCACAAAAAGACGGTGAGGGGTGGGAGGACCCACAGCGTTCTCTTTAGTTATAACGCCGCTCAAACAGAGTGGTTGTAGACGTATTGTAACAGTGCTGCACGTTGGTACTCCCATGGAGGCTACCGTGTACACCAGATTAGCACGCAGTTTTGTAAGTCGACGTCTTGTTGTTACGGTGCTAGTTCATCCCTAAAGAACAACTCAATCAACTGTGGCTGTTCCTTGGACTCTTTTTTGGCGAGGAGCGAAGCGAAGGCTGGAAACTTGGTGTTACAGAGCAGCAGAGACAGGGGATCTTGCCGACCTCCATTAAGGAGCAGCTGCAAGTGGAAGAGAGGTCGATTTCTAAGTCGTGCCGCGGTCAGTAATATGGTTAAGGGTGGGAGGACCCAAAGAGTTGTGGCTACCACTGAAACCGGAGCAGCAAGCAATTTTGTAAGTGGTCGCCTGGTTTCTACGTCGCTAGTTCATCTCTAAAGAACAACTCAATCAACTGTGGCTGTTCCTTGGACTCTTTTCGGTCAGAAGGGAAGCGAAGGCTGGAATTTTGCTGTTACAGAGCAGCAGAAACGGGAAATGTTGCTGCTCTCCATAAAGGAGCAGCTGGAAGTAGAAAACAGTTCGATATCTAAGCCGCGCCGGGCACAGAAAGTTGGCGAGGGGTGAGATGACTCTCAGGGTCCTCTTTGCTTATATCGCCGCTCAAACAGAGTGGTGGTGCTTGTCTCGAGTACTCCCATTGTAGCTACAGTGGACACCGGAGCAGCAAGCAATTTTGTAATTGGTCGCCTGGATTCTACGGCGCTAGTTTCTCCCTGAAGAAGTTATCAATTAACTGTTGCTCTTCCTTGGACGTCTTTCGTTCAGGAGGGAAACGAAGGCTGGAATCTTGCTGTTACAGAGCAGCAGAGACGGGAAATGTTGCTGCTCTCCATAAAGGAGCAGCTTGAAGTAGAAGAGAGTTCGATATCTAAGCAGCGCCGGGCACAGAAAGTTGGCGAGGGGTGCGACGACTCTCAGGGTCCTCTTTGGTTATAGCGCCGCTCAAACAGAGTGGTGTTGCTTGTTTCGAGTACTCCCATTGTGGCTACCGTGGACACCGGAGCAGCAAGCAATTTTGTAAGTGGTCGCCTGGTTTCTACGTCGCTTGTTCATCTCTAAAGAACAACTCAATAAACTGTGGCTGTTCCTTGGATTTTTTTCGGCCAGGAGGTAAACGAAGGCTGGAAACTTGGTGTTACAGAGCAGCAGAGACGGGTGATGTTGCTGCCCTCCATAAAGGAGCAGCTGGAAGTGGAAGAGAGTTCGATATCTAAGCCGCGCCGCGCACGGAAAGTTGGTTTGGGCTGGAACGACTCACAGGGTCGTCTTTGGTTAAAGCGCCACTCAGACAGAGTGGTGGTAGACTTATTGTAACGGTGCTGGACTGGGATACTCCTATGGTGGCTACCGTCGACACCGGAGCAGCAAGCAATTTTGTAAGTGGTCGCTTGGTTTCTACGGCAATAGTTCATCCCTGAAGAACTTCTCAATAAACTGTGGCTGTTCCTTGGACTCTTTTCGGTCAGGAGGGAAACGAAGGCTGGAAACTTGGTGTTACAGAGCAGCAGAGACGGGTGATCTTGCTGCCCTCCATAAAGGAGAGGCTGGAAGTGGAAGAGAGTTCGATATCTAAGCCGCGCCGCGCACAAAAAGTTGGTTTGGGGTGGGACGACTCTAAGGGTCCTCTTTGGTTATAGCGCCGCTCAGACAGAGTGGTGGTGCTTGTTTCGAGTACTCCCATTGTGGCTACCGTGGACACCGAAGCAGCAAACACTTTTGTAAGTGGTCGCTTGGTTTCTACGGCGCTCGTTTATCCCTGAAGAACTACTCAATCAACCGTGGCTCTTCATTGGAAGCCTTTTAGCCAGGAGGGAAGCGAAGGCTGGAAACTTGCTGTTACAGAGCAGCAGAGACGGGAAATGTTGCTGCTCTCCATAAAGGAGCAGCTGGAAGTGGAAGAGAGTCCGATATCTAAGCCGTTCCGACCACAAAAAGACGGTGTGGGGTGAGAGGACCAACAGGGTTCTCTTTGGTTATTACGCCGCTCAAACAGAGTGGTTGTAGACGTATTGTAACAGTGCTGCACGTTGGTACTCCCATGGAGGCTACCGTGTACACCAGAGCAGCACGCAGTTTTGTAAGTTGTCGCTTGGTTTCTACGGCGCTTGTTTCTCCCTAAAGAACTAATCAATCAACTTTGGCTGTTCCTTGGACTCTTTTCGGTCAGGAGGGAAGCGAAGGTTGGAATCTTGCTGTTACAGAGCAGCAGAGACGGGAAATGTTGCTGCTCTCCATAAAGGAGCAGCTGGAAGTAGAGGAGAGTTCGATATCTAAGCCGCGCCGGGCACATAAAGCTGGCGAGGGGTGAGACGACTCTCAGGGTCCTCTTTGGTTATATCGCCGCTCAAACAGAGTGGTGGTGCTTGTCTCGAGTATCCCCATGGAGACTACGGTGGACACTGGAGCAGCACGCAGTTTTGTAAGTGGTAGCTTGGTTTCTACGGCGTTTGTTTCTTCCTAAAGAACTACTCAATAAACTGTGTTTCTTCGTTGGAATCCTTTCGGTCAGGAGGGAAGCGAAGGCTGGAAACTTGGTTTTACAGAGCAGCAGAGACGACTAGTGTTGCTGCACTCCATAAAGGAGAAGCTGGTAGTGGAAGAGAGTTCCATATCTAAGCCGCGCCGCGTACAGAAATCTGGTTGAGGGTAGGAGGACCCACAGGGTCCTCTTTGATAATAGCGCCGCTCAGACAGAGTGGTGGTGCTTGTCTCAATTACTCGCATGGTGGCTACCGTGGACACCGGAGCAGCATGCAGTTTTGTAAGTGGTCGCCTGGTTTCAGAACCGCTAGCTCATCTCTGAACAACTACTCAATAAACTGTAGCTCTTCCTTGGAGGCCTTTTGGCCAGGAGGGAAGCGAAGGCTGGAAACTTGGTGTTACACAGCAGCAAAGACAGGGGATCTTGCTGCCATCCATAAAGGAGAAGCTGGAAGTGGAAGAGAGTTCGATATGTAAGCCGCGTCGGGCACAGAAATTTGGCGAGGGGTGAGACGACTCTCAGGGTCCTCTTTGGTTATAGCGCTGCTCAAACAGAGTGGTGGTGCTTGTCTCGAGTACTCTCATTGTGGCTACCGTGGACACCGGAGCAGCAAGCATTTTCGTAAGTGGTCGCTTGGTTTCTACTGCGCTTGTTTGTCCCTGAAGAACTACTCAATAAACTGTGGCTCATCGTTGGAATCTTATCGGTCAGGAGGGAAGCGAAGGCTGGAAACTTGCTGTTACAGAGCAGCAGAGACGGGAAATGTTGCTGCTCTCCATAAAGGAGCAGCTGGAAGTGGAAAACAGTTCGATATCTAAGCCACGCACAGAAAGTTGGTGAGGGGTGAGACGACTCTCGGGGTCCTCTTTGGGTATAGCACCGCTTAAACAGAGGGGTGGTGCTTGTCTCGAGTACTCCCATTGTGGCTACCGTGGACACCGGAGCAGCAAGCAATTTTGTAAGTGGTCGCCTGGTTTCTACGGCGCTAGTTTCTTCCTGAAGAACTACTCAATCAACTTTGGCTGTTTCTTTGACTCTTTTCGGCCAGGAGAGAAGCGAATGCTGGTAACTTGGTGTTAGAAAGCAGCAGAGACAGGGGATCTTGCTGCCCTCCATAAAGGAGCAGCTGAAGTGGAAAAGAGTTCGATATCTAAGCCGCGCCGGGCTCAGAAAGTTGGCGTAGGGTGGGACGACTCTCAGGGTCCTCTTTGGTTATAGCGCCGCTCAAACAGAGTGGTTGTAAACGTATTGTAACAGTGTTGCACGTTGGTACTCCCATGGAGGCTACCGTGTACACCAGAGCAGCACGCAGTTTTGTAAGTGGTCGCTTGGTTTCTACGGCGCTTGTTTTTCCCTGAAGAACTACTCAATCAACTTTGGCTGTTTCTTGGACTCTTTTCGGCCAGGAGGGAATCGAAGGCTGGAAACTTGGTGTTACAAAGCAGCAGAGACAGGGGATCTTGCTGCCCTCCATAAAGGAGCAGCTGGAGGTGGAAGAGAGTTCGATATCTAAGCCGCGCCGCGCACAGAAAGTTGGCGTTGGGTGGGACGACTCACAGGGTCGTCTTTGCTTATAGCGACGCTCAGACAGAGTGGTGGTGCTTGTCTCGAGTACTCCCATTGTAGCTACCGTGGACACCGGAGCAG
>JBAMBP010001421.1:0-36533 GCA_037044515.1 Phortica magna
AGAATCTGGTTTATGAGCTTCCAAGCCGCGATGAAATCGTTTCAAATGGTCGTATAAGTTGGATGTATTTTCACTTGGTTTATATTCGTTGCTGCAGCCAAGGTATATCCCAAACTTTTTGTCATCTGATCTTTTAAAATATTTCCACACTTGTGAGATTTTACTCTTTTTTTATCATTTTTCCTATCAGCTACAAAATCTTTCTCAGATTATTGTTTTATATATTTATTAATGATTTGGCTACTGTTATCAAGCATTACCATATTTTAATGTATGCTGATGGTCTTACCCTTAATTCTGCATATCAGCAGTATCTGCTTCATTCTGATCTCGAATCTCTCTCGCAATGGTGCGCCGTTAATTTTATATTGAATTAAATTTTTATTGTTAGACACCAATAAATGTAGTTTGCATTTTATCATTTTATAAAAAAAAAACTAATCGTTTGCGCGTACAAGCTTAATAATTCGCACCTTGAACGTGTTTCTCAGTTTAATTATCTTGGTGTTTTAATGGCTCCGAACCTCAATTTCGATATGCGTAAACAAATCTAAAGGTATACTGGGTTTCAAAAAAAAATGGTCGAAACAATTTAATGATCCGTACACAACTAATTGCTTTACATTTCGTTAGTACGGCCCATTTTGGAATATGCGTCGTGTGTTTGGGATCCTCAATATGAAAAGTATAAGGACCAAATTAAATCTTCTCTTTGCTCTATTTTTTATCGCTTAACATAATGTGTAAATCTTTATATTAAATGTTTAACTTAGTAGTAGTGGTTTTTAATGAAGTATTTGTAAATTAGTGTAAATCGTTTTAATTGTTCGTGGAGTAAGTAGTAAGCCGACTGTTGACTTTTTGTCTGTAGTCGCGGAACAGGCTGACCTGGTGTCACAAGTCTACTGGTAGTGCGTCTTGCGCCTGTAGTAAGTTAGTTATATTCTTATCTTTTTTTCGTAAAAGTAATAGTTTTGTCGTGAGAGCGCCACAAAGTGTAGCAGTTCCGTTGACTTGTACATATGTATAGGATTTGGTATCGAGTTCGAGCTTGAAATTCGGAAAAAGCATCCCGAAATATATAAGGATACCAATTTTTAAAACTACCGAAAAAAGGATTTTTAAAACAACCCGTCGTTCGTCTGTCTCCCGCCCAGCCAGTGCCGACCACTTTTTGAAAGGCTATATCACGAACGAAGCATAAATAATAATATTATTAATATTAATATTGTTATACTCTTCACGAAGTGAAAAGTATTATAGTTTTGTCACGAAGTTTGTAACAGCCAGAAGGAGGCGTGGCCGACTATACAAAGTATATATATTCTTGATCAGGATGACAAGACGAGTTGATATAGCCATGTCCGTCTGTCCGTCTGTCCGTCTGTCTGTATGTATGCAAACTCCTCCCTCAGTTTTGAAGCTATCGACCTGAAACTTTGCACAGACCCTTGTATTTTATTACGATGACACATTGGTCGGAACCAGCGAGATCGGACCACTGGAACTGGTAGCCACCATACGAAAAGAAGAAGAAAAAAAAATTTCAATCGTTGTATGAAAAACTTTTTTGTTTTCCAAGATAGAGCGCTGAAATTATACCAGTGGTGAACAACCGTAACCAGGCTAAATGCCTGAAAATTTCATTGAGATCGGAATACTGGAACTGGTACCTGCCATACAAAATGAAGAAGAGGAAGAGAAACAAAGTTTAAATCGTTGTATGGGAAACTTTTTTATTTCTGAAGATAAAGTGCTGAAATTTAAAAAGTAGTAAGTAAGTGTCACCAGATCAAATGCCTGCAAGTTTCATTGAGATCGGACTGCTGGAACTGGTACCTGCCATACAAAATGAAGAAGAGGAAGAGAAGCAAAGTTTAAATCGTTGTATGGGAAACTTTTTTGTTTCTGAAGTTAGGCTGCTGAAATTTCAAAAGTAGAAATTTAGTGTCACCAGATCAATTGCCTGTAAGTTTTGTTGAGATCGGACTACTGGAACTGGTACCTGCCATACAAAATGAAGAAGAGGAAGAGAAACCAAATTTAAGTCGTTGTACGGAAAACTTTTTTGTGTCTTAACTAATCGACTCTAAACTTCATACTTTTGTTGATAATGTGGCTTAAAAGCTATTTTGATATCAAAATGGGCGTGGCACCTCCCACATATAACCAAAACCAAAAGTTCCTATATATCTGGCACTCAATGAGGTATAACAACGAAAACTGATCTGTAGGCTATGTGGACAAAAAGAAATAAGATTCCAAAAATAAAATGGGTGTACCACAAAAAGTGTCGTGAAGAGTATACATCTTCGGCAAGGCCGAAGATAACGTCCTTACTGGTTATTAATTCGTTTTATAACACTGAATAAAATAGAGTCTATTTTTACCGATAATTATAGCTTTGTCATTAAGTTTGTACCACCCGGTAGAGAACCACACAAAGTATATATATTAATATACGATCTACTCCCACAGCTTTGAAGTTATCTACCTTAAATTTTAGAGCTATTCTCACTGAGACCACCAACAAATTTTCATATTAATATTAATATTAATCACATACGTTTTTGAAGATTTAGGGGCGTAGCCGTGCCCATGGTCTTGTATATCTTCTGCTTACACAGAAACCCCATTTTTAAGTTTTTCGCTATATGGGCGGTGCCACGCCCTTATGTCCGATTCGAATATAGTCAGGCATTAATAAAAACACGTAATTGCAAAGTTTGGTTTGTTTATATTCAAGAACAAAAAAGTTTTTCTAACAAAAACAGTATTTTTAAACGATCGTTCCTATGGGAGCTATATTGCTATAGTAGCCCGATCTTGACCATTTTTGTGCAATATAGTTTGTTGATGTCAAAACTATGTGCAAACTCAGTGTCAAACTCCAAAAATACATCTCTTTTTCAAGCAAAAATCATCATTTTTGAACGATCGTTCCTATGGGAGCTATATGCTATAGTAATCCGATCAAGCTGATTTTCTCCTAAAAACTGCCTGCAAGAAGAAGAAAATTTTTTTCGCTAACTTCAAAACTCTGCGAGGAGTTTGCATTGAAACAGACAGACAGACTGACGGACAGACGAACATGGCGAACTCGTCTCGTCAACCTGTTCAAGAATAGATAAACTTTATATAGTCGGAGATGTCTCCTTCTCTGCGTTGCAAACTTCATGACAAAACTGTACACACTGTGTACCAGGGTATAGTGTATTTGCTTGGCTGCAATGTATGTAACGCAAAGAAGGGGGATCCCAAAAAGTACTTATATTCTTGATCAGGACGACAAGACAAATTGATTAAGCAATGTCCGTCTGTCCGTCCTCACCAATGGTTCTCGGAAACTATAAGAGATAGAGACTTAAGATTCAAAGAATAGACTCGTGATGCTCGGCAGCAGATCAAGATTGAACGGTTTTGTGCCACGCCCTCTCTTTCCCACCTATTCAACACCACCCACTTTTTGAAAAGGCTATAACTTGAACACCGATAGAATCATGAAAGTCGGTAATATAGACTCAGTAGGTGTAGATCTACAAAACTGCATACCACAATTTTTTTCCCTTCCTCTGATTACCCCTAAAAAGGTATTTTTATGTAAAATACTATATTTCCAAAACTATACAAGGTAGAGAGCTGAAATTTAGTATGTAGACCCAGTGAATACAGGTCCTTAAAACTGCATACCAGAAAATAATTTTAGACTATCCCTCAAAGACCATCAGACTTGTATGCGTCCACAACTATGAAATAAAAGAGCCTGAAACTTTGTACTCCTTTAAAGCTGCGTATCACTTTCTTTCCCTTTACTCTTTATTACCCCTCAAAAGGTGTTTACGTCTCAATGGCTATATCTCCAAAACTGTTATGGGTACGGAACTGAAATTTTCTACGTAGACTAAGTAAATTCATCTCCTTAGCACTGCATACCAGAAAATATCCTTTGTTTGACTACCCTCAAAACACATCAAGCTAAAATTTTTTATAAATTCCACTTTTTTTTAATAAAAATTCATATATCTCCACAGCTATGGAATATAAGAGCCTTTTATTTAGCAGGCTCAGCTCCTCTTTAAAACTGCATAGCACAAAATATCCTTCTCTTCTATGGTTTCTTCTCTAAGACCAGTAATCTCTAACTTTTCTAAATTCCCCAGTATTTTACCGATATTTTTGATATTTGATATTTAAATGGGCGATGCCAAATATACGATTTTTTTCACGTGGGGCGTGGCATCGACTTTTGTGTGTGCAGGGTATTATATTGTTGGGTATACTCAACCATACCGTCCTTTCTAGTTTCAATACTTTTAGAATAAAACAAAGATATATATAGGAAGATAACAAGGACAGCTAATTTTTGAATTTCTTCTTTCTTCCTCACACCTATTTGTGTCACAGAGCCAACCATAGAAACAAAGCAATCCATGTGTCAAAAGTTGTGAACAGCGGATTGTGAACACTTCTGCCCTCTAGGTGGTACAAATTTGTAATCGCCTTGGTGCTGAGGCACAACTGAAGATATGCAGTTCAAATTTTGTTTTGTGCGATAGTGTAACGGGTAGCCCCATACAAATATGAAGAAGAAGATTCATAATAATATTATAATCAAATATACTTGATAATATATTGCATGCATTGCAGTCAGTCCCAAGCTCTAATTCTAACAAAATTCGAAATCTGTCAATACATTTCAATATCATTAAAAATTTCAAGAAAACCGGTTATAACATCTAGAATTTATAAAAATTTCAGTTACATAAGCTTTGTGGGGATAATGCACGAAAAGGTGTATTTTTTGGTATGTACAAACCCTTGTATTTTATTACGATGACATATTGTTTGGAACCAGCATGATTGGACCATTGGAACTGGTAGCCCCTTTACGAAAAGAAGAAGAAAACAAAATTTCAACAGGGAAACTTATTTGTTTCTTAAGATAGAGCTCTGAAGCAATACAATAATGGAACTAGTACCTGCCATGACGAAAACCAATAATTTTCATATATCTGGCACTAAATGAGGTATAACAACGAAAATTGGTCTGTAGGATATGTGGACAAAAAGAAATAAGATTCCAAAAATAAATTGGGCGTACCACAAAAGGTGTCGTGAAGAGTATATTCTTTGTTTTGTCTTTATCAGTAACTATGAATATATAATATTTAATAAATTGTATGTATTATTTTTATTAGATATTTAGTTTCTTTATATAATTAATTTTAACATCTTTGTTCATATGTAAATTTACCATAAGCTTAATTTTAATAGACACGAAAAGTTCAACGTCCAGCTAAATAAAATTGAAAGTATTTTTTTTTTAAGTATATGGGAAAAAATGTTTTATATAAATTATTGCTTTGACGCCACGCCATGTCGATGAGAGGCGATGTCTTTTGGCAAAGAGTTGAGTTTGGGCATTTAGATAATACTGTGCTTACTTCTATTTGAGGGTTTGTATTGTTACAAAGATAAAATACTGCATGTCCTTGAATCATAAAAAACTTTTTGTGTGTATTTTAACTAACTTGGTCTGCATTAAAAATGTCTGGTATAAGTGTATGGTTTGCTCCGGATGCTCATTTTCTTCGAAACCTTACGCTCTTAGTTTTTGTTGGTAACGAACTCTTAGGTAACATGAATCCGAAAGATATCATCAAAATTTTATGTGTGTTTTTTATATTCAATTTACAAGTACTGACTTTGTGTTCTAGTATTGGTTAAGTTGTTGAAATAAGTTGAATGAAAGTGGGCTAATATTGTATGTATGTATGTATTCGTTTTATGATGTGTTTCTATTCCGTTTTCTTATGTCATTCTCTTCAGACTAGACGAGAATATACGAATAGTATATTGCATTTGTTGTCAAGTACGCAGAGGAAATCTGACTATAACCATATACATAACAAGTTGTGATCGAAGAATTAAGGCTTATCACACCAATACAAAAACTGTGTGTAGAAATTATAGCTTTTGTAGTATATGACAAGGTAATTGTAAAAGTAACTCGTGAAGATATTCTAAACGGCATAGCCGAATTTCATCTTCGGCTAAGAGCTTTTATTGAATACTTGCTTCCTAATACCCTTAACTACATATATGTATGTATGTAGATATGTACATATAAGACTACAGTGTAAAGATTTTTATTGAGGATGTTAACATTGCAGCATTTGTTTTGTTATTTGTATACAAAGTAAAAAAAAATAAAGAATGAATCATAAAATCTTTTGAATTGACAAATGATTGGGATAGAAGATAATTTATGCTACGCTTGTAAGATATTGTCAGTTTAGTGTTCATTATTTCGTAACTGAATCTATATTAAGGTAGGTCAGTGACTATCATGTTTCTTCTCAAGTAAAAGAATAAAAACCCTTAACTTAATGAGCATTAAAGAAGTCAAGGTTACTTAATATTTTAACACTGTTTTAAGAGTATATTAACTTTGCCATGAAGCTTGCAACGCCCAGAATAATATAAATAAGACGTGTCCGACTATTAAAAGTAAGTATATTCATGATCACCTCAACGAGAATAGTAGATACACAATGTCTGCCTGACTCAATAAGAATCTTATAAGAATCAGACAGATGGACAGACGGACTTGGCAATATCAACTCGTCTCGACGAGCTGATCAAGAATATATCGGATATGTCTCCTTCTCTGCGTTGCAAGCTTAATGACAAAAACCTGTAAGGATTGCAGTCCTTAAATTTGAAACGGCTGTAATAAGTCATAACCCATACTTAACCCCACTAAGCTACGGAAGGGAACCAAAAAATAAACTTGGTCTGGGTATTGAATAGCAGAATCGACCTGAAAAAGAATTTTTATATTATTAATATTATTATAGTTTCCGAGATCGATGCGTTAACACAGAATGACAGACGGACGGACAGGGCTAAATCGACTTATCTTTCGATACTGATCAAGAATACATATACACTGCTGGTGATAGATTAAACGCACGTTGCATTAAAATTTGTTTAATATTTATTATTTTAATGATGATTGAAAAGAAGTTGATATGCAAAAACATTTGGTATTTAATGATATTTTAAATATAATATTCAAACGATTATACAAATTTAACAAAACTGTAATTTTCAAACATTTTCTTAAAGCTACTCAAAATAAGGTGCATTTTTCTTGTTCACTAGAATAGACGCACTTACGCTATTTAATTTTTTATAAGAAAATTTTTTTTTCTAACTTAAATTTTTAGTTAAAGTTAACATTTGATTTATTAGAAAGAAAAAAAATAATTTCAGCCATGAGTACTGCCTCCTTTGTTAGTAATAACTTCATATATCTGGTCCTTTATAGAAAGATACAAGGAATCTATGTATTTCAAGGAAATCTGACTCCAAGCACGTTTAATAGCTGCAGTTTATGTTTCCTTATCTTCGTATTGCTTTCCCCCTTCGTATACCTTCCGTTTTAGCCAGCCCCAAGCATTTTCAATCTGGAGAATATTGCGGCCAAGTCATAATATTAACGTTTTGACTCGAAATAAACGACTTTAGTACTCGAGCGTTATGAATAGGAGCATTTTCTCGTTAAAAAATCAAAGGAATTGGTGCAAAGAAATCCTTTAATTTTGGAAATACGGACTCCAACAATGTTTTGAAGCAATCGCCGTTCTTCTTCTGATCGATAAAAATTAAGTCAATTGTTCCATAAAGAGTGATGGCACCCCACACCATTACTCCACCTTCTCGGCTGTGGTGGTGACTTAAATATAGCTCGTCTTTCCGCAAATCGTGATAATAATATTGAAAGCCATCAGTGCCATCGAGTGTCAGATTGAATAGTCCACGTCATGTATTCTTTCACGAATCGATTTCGTTTTTCTTTGCGTATTGACAAAGAAATGTAAAGTGCGTCTATTTCAATGACCAACTAAAAACCCGCGTGATTACTATAGAAATTTTTGGAATCTTCGAATGTACAGTTATTTTTACGCAAATCAACCAGTTGTGAGCATATATCTCTCGTACAAGATTCGAACTCTGATAAGAAAAGCATTTTGGACAATTAGAACAAGCATGATTAGATATTTGGCGTTAGGAAAACTGTATTTATAAAGCAATGGAGTCGGTAATTTCATTACCTTTGATATTGACATATCCAGGTATTTATTATTATTTGAACTTCAGATAAGTTTAATGATCATGTTCCGAGTTATGCACAGTGGGTCGAACAGCTTTGCTGCGGAATTAAATAAATAACTCCAGTAAATGACTAAATACATTTTTATACATTTATGACATATTCTCAAAATAGCTCCCATATAAATGTATCTGAAGACACAAATAACTTGTTAACAAGCTTTTAAGAAAATAAGCCATTTCTTGTTTTTATTTTTGACAAATCTATTTTTTCTTTGGCATGCATTCTATTTCTGTGTAAGTAAGAAATTTTCTTAATTTATCTCAATTGGTTGGATTTAAAAGTGGTATCAACCGCATACCTCTCCCGCATCAAAAACGTCTTTGTGGTGACATTTTCGTCCTGACACATAGAATAAAGTGCTTAGAAACTGACATTTCACTTAAAAAGTCCAATAGGCGATTTATAAGCAGAGAGTAGCCGTTCATACTGGTAGGTCCACAAGGACATACTCTTTACATAAATCTGAATTTCACTTGAATTCTCAATAGTCCATAAATGCATTTAGTACGCTAAAAAAAGCCTACATTCAAAAACTACTTAGTTCTAACACAGTTAATTCGCTACTTATACAAAGACGGGTCACAAACACATACATATATTCTTTAATACGTACCTTAATGTATAATATAGGCCAAGTCCCGATTTTAAAAAATAAACAACCTGTTATTGTTACTTTTTTGAAATCCACTTCCAAGACTGTTGTTTCATATTCATGTGACAACTATGGTTAGCGGGTGTTCACTTTTTATACTCTT
The DNA here is from genome assembly GCA_037044515.1 of Phortica magna. Taxonomy (NCBI): domain Eukaryota; kingdom Metazoa; phylum Arthropoda; class Insecta; order Diptera; family Drosophilidae; genus Phortica; species Phortica magna. The sequence continues at coordinate 8,938 of JBAMBP010001421.1, forward strand.
GCAAGAGTATATTTACTAGAGAAGAATACATCTCCGACTATACAAAGTATATGTATGTATATATATTCTTGATCAGGTGGACGATACGAGCTCATACAGCCATGTCCGTCTGTCTGTCTGTTTCAATGCGAATTCCTCCAGAGTTTTGAAGTTAGGAAAAAATTTTAAATGATGAAAATATTATTTTTCTTGCAGGCAGTTGGAGATGAGAAAATCAGTTTATCGGATAACTATTGCATAAAGCTATCGATTCAATATTTTGCGTAAAAACTGCTTTGACATAAAAAAATACATTGTGCAAAAATTGTCAATATCGGGATTCCATAGCATATAGCTTCCCTGGGAACGATATGATAATAATACGGTTTTTGTTAGAACAAATTTTTTGTTTTTGAATATATATTTTGAAAATACGTGTTTTTATTAATGCTTGACTATATTCCAAAGTTTTATAAGAATCGGACATAAGGGCGTGGCACCGCCCATACAGCGTAAAACTTAAAAATGGGGTTTCTGTGTAAGCAGAAAAGATACAAGAATACAAAATGAAGTGAAGTATGACTGCATTGGTTTCTTTACAAAATTTTTAAAAAGGGCGTTGCTAAGTCAAACAAATTAATCCAATCTTAAAATTTTAAATTCGACTTAAGTTCCGCTAGCAGAGCTGTTCGATTCACTGTTCTATGGAAGGGTAATATTCCGAGTTGTTAATGTTTTTTATTGCGCCTTATGACGTCAGAGGGGCTGAGCATATATTAATTAATGCAATTTCAATAACTTTAAAAATAAATTTAGAAAAGGAAATGGGGAGAAGACTTGTTTTTATAATTGAGTTTTGGGACGTAGTATCAAATACATGCTTCTTATTTCCTCGAAGAAACCACGATAAATACTGGAAGAAGCATTAGCTTTTGTTAAATCTTGGAGAAATTAACACCGTCATGATTATGTAGCCATGGACATAGTGACTGTGTAAAAAATTAGGTATTTTGGAAAGGAATTATGTGAAATGAGCAAAATTTAATAATTCGATCAATGGTGAAGGGATATTCAATCTTCGTTGGGGACTTGTGATGGTTGGCAATAGGTGAGTCGGTATGTTGGCCTAAAAAAGTATGTTTTTGTTAGGTGTGGTAGGTAAGCCTCTAATGAAATTCTAATAGGCAAACATTGTGAGGCAGTAGTCTATTTTGGAGATTGTCAAAGCCTGGAGAACATTAATAGGAAAACGGTGTTACAGTCGATACGAGGACTACTAAGTTATTTTTAAGTTTATGTTTAATTTTAAGTAGTATGTTATGTTGAGATTATAAAGTTTTGGATCCAAGTATATATTGGATGCCACCTATATATGCTTTAAAGTAAATCCCTAGAATTTAAAGAGAATAATTAAATAATTTTAATTTTAGGTGGCGAAAGTCGGCCACCAGAGTACCATTATAGAAACAAAAAAAAAGGTTTCAAGTGTGTCAGATCGTCTTTATCATTGTTTAATTTGATAACCAAAATTTAATTATCCACGTATGGTATTTCTGTATAATGAGATAATTGTTGACAATTTATTAAAGACTATCACAAATAATTCCACTGAAAAGGGACCCTTGGGTTATCCCAATGTGGTTTGGAAGAATCGACTGGGCCAACGCATACGGTAATTTTCCTATTTGCCAAAAAATGTTTGATATAAATGATTTACTGTGGAGTGGAGTCCAATTTTATCAATCACTTTAGAAAAAACAAAAAGAAACTATTGAGCATTGTTTTCTCTTTGAGATGAATCAGGCTTAAATATGGTCAATGAATAAGAGACTGTATACTGACACTAACATGACACTGCTCCCATTTTGCTAGGACTATGATGAAAGTTGTTTGTAGGTGCTGTGCTTTTTGCTGTAATGTAATAATGGACTGAGTATTTGGTGGAGATTTGAGATGTGTAATGAAGTGTAGTTTCTTTTTGAGCTTTTTTAAGCTCTCGACGAAATTTATCATTTTTTTATACCCTGTATATACTGTACCAGGGTATATTGTGTTTGTTTGGCCGAAATGTATGTAACGCATAGAAGGAGGGGACAGGGACCCCATAAAGTATATCTATTCTTGAGCAGGAATACAAGACAAATTGATTAAACGATGTCCGTCTGTCCATCCGTCCTCACCAATGGTTCTCGGAAACTATAAGAGAGACTTGAGATTTGGAGGATAGACTCGTGACGCTCGGCAGCAGATCAAGATTGAGCGGTATTGTGCCACGCCCACTCCTTCCCACCCAACCTGTATGTACACTCAATAAATACATGTCCTTAAAACTGCATACCAGAAAATACCCCCCTGCATTTTCGACTACCCCTCAAAGACCCTCAAACTTAAATTTTTGGTAAATTACTGTTTTTTTTACAGAAATTTTTATATCTCTACAACTATTACAGATACGAACCTGAAACTTTGTATGCAGACTCAATAAATGAACGTCTTCTCCCTACCTTTAGTTGCGGCTCAAATAGTTTTTACATGTCAAAGCCTATATCTCCAAATCTGTTAAAGTTACAGACCTGAAATTTTGAATGTAAGCTAAGTAAATATACCTTCTTAACACTATTTATCTTAATATTGGGTTCCAAAGATAAGGAATTTATTGATTTTGGCTATAACTTAGCAGTAACATACCTGAATACTCTGCCTACTAGGGTATATTGCGTTTGTCTGAGACCAAATATATGTAACGCATATAAGGAGGGGAGATGACCCCATAAAGTATGTATACTTTTGATCACAACGACAGGTCGAGTAGATATAGCTATGTTCGTCCGTCCGTCCGTCCACACTCATAGTTCTCGAGCTCTCTAGTTCTAATACCTTCCGAGAATCATTGGTGTGGACGGATGATAGGACCGACAGACTTAGCTTATCTACTCGTATTGTCGTCCTGATCCAGAATATATAGACTTTATGCGTTATACATATTCTTCAACGCATTGCATACATTTCGGTTCAAACAAACACACTATTGCCTATTACACAGTGTGTACAGGGCATAAAAAGCAAGGACGTTATAGTCGACAATATAATTACTGCGCACACGGTAGGCATTTCCAAGCCTCAAATATTAGTAACATTTGACATTTGCTAGTTTAACACAATTATTAAATTATTTTTAAACAATATTTTAAGCATTGCCTTCATAAACTTGGTCGAAAATTCTCGATAACCCGTTAAAAAAATTTGAACTTATGAAAAAATTGGGTTTTTAGGTCCATAAGGCGTAACAGTGCTTAGAGAGGAATATTTTCTGGCATGTTGTTTTGAAGAGGCATTATATATTTGTTGAACTCTCATAAGAATCTTCTGATTTGTACCTTTTACAGTCAAGTATATATAGCAGAGTTAAGAAAACCGCTGTTTGTTGAGTCAAGATGGAAAATAAATATGGGGGATCGCCATTTTGTAGAGCAGTACAGAAATCTCGAAAAAATAAATCTTCATAATAAACACTTAGCTGCTAATATAATGGTTTTACATAGGTATACTCGTATAATGTTGAAAATAAAATGAAATAGATCGTTGGCTAAATATACACAAAATATTTGTAATTGTGACGGCGGTTAAAATAAAAATACAACGTTAAGCTTTTTTACGCAACCGTGCTGCACGGAACCCTGATGGTTAGTTGCGCTACCGCCACCAATTACAAATCCACCCTCATTGCAACGACATTTTGACTTATCTATGTTTTTGCTCGTCAGAACTATTTTCATCAAAAATTGGCGGAAATCTGTTAACGATATGACACGTGCACTGGAATAAAAAAAATTAGCAAACAATTTAAAATTTCGTTTTGTCAAACAATTGAGTAAGCTAGTTTCTTCAATTTGGACACCAACCGTTTTTATACCCTGTACCTTACAGTGTGTGGGTAAATTAATATGTGCGCATTGAAAATGTATGTAACACCTGAAGGGGGATTGCAGATCCTACAAAGTATATATAAATTCTTCATTAGCATCGAAAGAGAAGATTGAGCCATGTCTGTCTATCTGTATACAGCTACGGAAACTATAAGCGATGATTTTCCTACTCTATTTGATTCTCCTATTAATTAAGCAGTTTAAGCATAGCCACACCACATATAGTTAAAATTAAGAACGCAAGTTGGTATGAATGCTATTGAGATAAAGTGTAATAAGATTAGATCCCAATATAAAAGTGGTGAAGTCCACATGAAGCCAATAAATAAAACCATTAAATCTTTGGAACCTAATAGTCTAGAATAGTGAAACTTGGTGCATCTGATATTAAATGAAACACAAAACCAGTAAGGACGCTATCTTCAGTCTTGCCGAAGATGTATACTCTTCACGACACCTTTTGTGGTACGCCCATTTTATTTTTGGAATCTTATTTCTTTTTGTCCACATAGCCTATCGACCAATTTTCGTTGTTATACCTCATTGGGTGCAAGATTTGAAGTTTCAAGTAAATTAGTTAAGAAACATGTAAGTTTCCCACACAACGATTTAAACTTTGCTTCTCTTCCTCTTCTTCACTTTGTTTGGCAGGTACCAGTTTCAGTAGTCGATCTCAATGAAACTTTGAGGCATTTTGTCTGGCTACGGCTTACTACTAGAAAACAAAAAAGTTTTTCATACGATTGAAATTTTTTTCTTCTTCTTTTCGTATGGTGGCTACCAGTTTCAGTAGTCCGATCTTGCTGGTTCCGACCAATGTGTCATCGTAATAAAATACAAGGGTCTGTGCAAAGTTTCAGGTCGATAGCTTCAAAACTGAGGGAGGAGTTTGCATACATACAGACAGACGGACAGACGGACATGGCTATATCAACTCGTCTTGTCATCCTGATCAAGAATATATATACTTTGTATAGTCGGCAACGCCTCCTTCTGGGTGTTACGAATTTCGTGACTAAACCATAATACTTTTCACTTCGTGAAGAGTATATGATTATCGCAAGTTAAATTTTTATTTACTTTTTGATCTTGACATAAAACTAAATGGTGCCATAATTTGAATTCATACTTTCTTCACGAAATTATTCTAATGGTAGTTTTCGATTTTTTTAACAATACTAATTATGTAAAAATACACAACTCAAGTGTCCAAGAAAGCTGTGTAAATATTTTTCAAAACAAATTGTTGTAGATTCTTTAATTTTTACATTTTTAACTTCGATACCCAACTAAATAGTTGGGAAAAATAAGGAATAGATAACAGTGTTTCTCTTGTCTTACATTATTATTTTCAATGTAACTTCTAATGACAAAAAATATATAGTTTACATGTAACAATGAGTTTTCAGTATAAGAACTGAGCTCTGCCTAAATTTTAAAATTGTCTGGTAACTTAACGATACTTTTAAATTAAGTTCAGTTCAAGTTACATATGTACTTCGTTTCATTAGCTTTCTTGCAAGAATGCTTTTTAATAGGTAGAGCATGTATGTTGTGGTGAAAAGAGAAAAGTTTCTATCATCAATAACGACGAAATCCTGCAAAAGGCAAATTCGTTATACAAATTCAAAATCAACATGCCTTCAGAGCCCTTCCCATAGAACCATTTCCATCGTTTCAAAACAGCATTCGACGGTCAAGTAAATACCACGCACTTTCAACAAACGGACTACGCCTCACGCTCTGTTTCGCTGCTCTGGTCGCAAAAGAACACAGACAATGCTTAGTTTCGAGAAAATGTCCAGACCTTAATAAAGGAAAGAGTGATGTGATGCGATGTGAAGCTGAATAGCACATTTCTGTATTCAAAACTGTTTTCATACATGTACTCGTACCAGGATCTGCCAAAACTTAAACTGGCTGCACACAATATCAGCAATTTTCTTCGTTACCCAAGTGCCTTCGCTACCACCTTAGCGTTCACGTCAGTCCGCAGAACTTTTGGTCTGGATGCCGGTTAAGTCATCAGTCTGTCCTACAGCATTTGACGTGCAAAATGCTGCGTCGACTGAGCAGAAAGAGAACTCCCACAGACTTCTAAGCCAATACACACTCATACAACCATAGGCACACACATCCACATAGACACGTTCAACGACACATAATGTAAAAGTCCACAATTTCTTTTGGGCATCTCTTAGCTGCTGTCGCTAACGTTCTTGCCATTTGGCTTAAATATGAACTCATTCCCTGTTGTTTGAAGCTCCGTCCACTTTTTCTGCTAGTTGGTCTCCGTATGTAGCTCAGATTGCCCGCTTTACCTCACATTCATCATCGCACCCAACCACCTGACACCAAAGGCAGTCGATCGATAATTTCCATAGTTGACCACTTCTGTGTATGCGAATTTTGAAGCGGACATCTGCACAAATACAGTCAAACTGGCATCCGCTGACGTACACAAAAGTCCAGCTACACATATACGCTCATCTACAAACAACTGTTCGCACTTGCCTTGACAAAGCTGTATCAAGAGCAAAATACGGACAGCAGAAGCTGCCACCAAAATGGGAGTCGTAGCGTTAGAAGCACAATACGTAAGAGTCCACATGAAGATAAAGCAAAGACCAAGGAATGGCCTGCTTGGTCCTGCAAAATGTTGTTTGCATACGACTTGCGACATGTGAAAAGGATAAGAGTCTATACGAATATACATGTAGCAATGTGAAAGTGTGAGTGTGTTTTCTATGCGACGGTCGGAACGAACAAGGGAATTAAAGTCCGAAGGGGGAGTTAGCGTAGGAGGAAACATAATGGATAGATGGTGGGTGGTTATGGGCGGTTGGTCAACTGGTGAGCCCAGAAACAGTCCAAAAGTTTGGGTAGGGAAGACAAGAATAAACTGCGCGCTAGGCGATTGTAAAATTTCACATTTTAGAGAATTAGACGCGTAGTCATATACATACACACATGCAAATAGAAGAAAATACATGTAATAGCACATACAAACACAAAAAATATGTACTATATAAGCCGACGAATACATTCACATCCTCTAAGATTCCATGTGACTGTTAGTCGGTGAAATCGGGATTTTATGTGCAACAGGAACAAGCATTCAAGGGAAATATCTAAACACAGTTTTGTTATTTATGCCAGTACCCTATACTTTTAAGATGTGGGCTGACCAAAGACACTGGGTATGATGGTTCCTTAGAAATACACAATATTTTCAAATGCGTACAATATATGTGGACACAAGTATAAAGTTTTCGTATTGAAGGAAACCTAAAAATGTTAAATTTTTTTTCATGAAGATAATCGTTTCTAGATTTATATTATAAAAGCACACCAAATTAATTAATAAAAGGAAAGCTCCGTATAAACTGATTTTGAGATTAATATTATACGACGAGCTTATACTTTATGGTTATATATTTGAAACAAAGCTAATCGACGATATATATTCTATATATATATAAGTTTGTAAGACATTGAAGGAGACATTTCCGTCCAGAAAAAGGATTTATGTATGTATATTCGAGTTGATGTTGAAATGGCGGTCTGTCTTTATATGTACAACCTCCTCCCGCAATTTTGAAGATTTTGATCTGAAAATATGAAGAACGTCTTTTTACACTTATGAGAGTTTGTACTTACTTTATCTTGAAGCTTGCAGCGCATTTTGATCCTTATGACGAGACAAGTTTTATATAGCTATGCCCTTTCTTCTTGAATGTGAACTGCTCGCTTTGTTTTAACGTTAGCCAAAAAATGTTAAATGTGCAAATTTTTTTTAAAGGTAGATAGGCATAACAGCCGAGACTAGATGTCCTCAAATAAGTTCATTACTTGCCGGGAGTTTGAATGTAAAAAATCAGCTTGAATGGATTACTATGCATGTAGATTGAACGGCAAAAATCAGGTTTTTGCTTGACAAAAATTTGATTTCAAAGCTAGACACTCAATATTTTCAACATGAATAGTATGCTTTTTGGTGAATATTAGGTGACTATACAAAATAGTGACCAAAAGAACAACCTGTCAAAAATAATGTATTTATTACAAGAAACTTAATGTTCTAAAATATAAGTAGACAAATTTTATACTTACGTGTTTATATTAAAGCTTTACTATATTGCAAAGTTTTATAAGATCCTAACAAAAGGTAACTACAATGAAGTGTTCTTCTTATGTTGCAAAATATGGTCAAAGAATTTAATCACCCGTACACAACTAAATTGCCATTTTGGAATATGCTTCGTGTATTTGGGATCCTCAGTATGAAAAGTATAAGGTCCAAATTAAGTCTGTTCAGAAACAGTTTTTTCTGTTTGCTCTTAGGTTCCACCCACCTTCCCCTTCTAAACAATAGTAGTCGGTTGATTATTGATTACAATTAGTTTGTTGAAACCCTGTCTAAACAACGAAAATATTAAAATAAGCAATGTAAAATGCTTTAAGCGCAGAAAATTTTTTTTATCCTAGACGACAAACTGTTTTTAAAAACTAGTAAGGGCGGTATTGTTGGGTACACTCAACCATATAATACCCTAATCACACGAAAGGAGGTGTAACGTCCCAATTAAAAAAAATCGTATATTTGACATCACCCATTTAAATGGTGTTCCAAATATCAAAAAAATCGGTCAAAAGTGCGGAATTTAGGAAAAGTTCGAGTTTGTCGGTCTCTGAGGGGGGAAGCCATCAAATAAAATGGTGTTTTTTGGTATGTATTCTTAAAAACGATTAACTGAATCTGCATACAAAATTTGAGACACGTATATTTCATAGTTGTGGAGATATACATATTTTAATAAAAATAAACTGCAATTTACACAAAATTTAAGTCTGCCGGCCTTTGATGGGTAGTCCAAATACAAAATGGTATTTTCTGGTATGCACCCTTTAGAAGTTATATATACTTAGTCTACGTACAAAATGCCCGTACCTTTAACAGTTTGGGAGATATAAGGTTTGACATGTAAGCCCAATTTGAGAGGTAAAAATGTGGTATGCAGCTTAAAACACGTACATTTATTGAAACTGCATGCAAAGTTTAAGGTTTGTATTTGTTATAATTGTGGAGGTATACAAACTTTTATAAAAACCAGTAAGGACGTTATCTTCGGCCTTGCCGAAGATGTATACTCTTCACGACACTTTTTGTGGTACACCCATTTTATTTTTGGAATCTTATTTCTTTTTGTCCACATCAGTTTTTCAGTTGTTTTGTTGTTATACCTCATTGAGTGCCAGATATATAGGAACTTTTGGTTTTGGTCATATGTGGGAGGTGCCACGCCCATTTTGATATCAAAACAGCTTTTAAGCCACATTATCAACAAAAGTATGAGGTTTAGAGTCGATTAGTTAAGACACAAAAAAGTTTTCCGTACAACGACTTAAATTTGGTTTCTCTTCCTCTTCTTCATTTTGTATGGCAGGTACCAGTTCCAGTAGTCCGATCTCAACAAAACTTACAGGCAATTGATCTGGTGACACTAAATTACTAATTTTGAAATTTCAGCACCCTAACTTCAGAAACAAAAAAGTTTCCCATACAACGATTTAAACTTTGCTTCTCTTCCTCTTCTTCATTTTGTATGGCAGGTACCAGTTGCAGCAGTCCGATCTCTATGAAACTTGGAGGCATTTGATCTGGTGACACTTACTTACTACTTTTAAAATTTCAGCACTCTATCTTAAGAAATAAAAAAGTTTCCCATACAACGATTTAAACTTTGTTTCTCTTCCTCTTCTTCATTTTGTATTGCAGGTACCAGTTCCAGTATTCCGATCTCAATGAAATTTTCAGGCATTTAGCCTGGCTACGGTTGTTCACCACTGGTATAATTTCAGCGCTCTATCTTGGAAAACAAAAAAGTTTTTCATACAACGATTGAAATTTTTTTTTCTTCTTCTTTTCGTATGGTGGCTACCAGTTCCAGTGGTCCGATCTCGCTGGTTCCGACCAATGTGTCATCGTAATAAAATACAAGGGTCTGTGCAAAGTTTCAGGTCGATAGCTTCAAAACTGAGGGAGGAGTTTGCATACATACAGACAGACGGACAGACGGACAGACGGACAGATGGACATGGCTATATCAACTCGTCTTGTCATCCTGATCAAGAATATATATACTTTGTATAGGCGGCCACGCCTCCTTCTGGCTGTTACAAACTTCGTGACAAAACTATAATACTTTTCACTTCGTGAAGAGTATAATTAGAAATTATTTATAGCTATGTATGCGTATACCATCGATAAGTGGCCGGAAGTATTTTATCAGTTTTAAAGATGACCACCCCCATTACTGCGAAGTCCTTATTTTAAATCAGAAGCTTTTAAATCATTTAAAAATTGTGTCGAAAATCACACAGGTCACAAAATTAAAGCATTGCAGTCTGACAATCGCACAGAATACCGTAACAAAAATGTTAATGACTTTTTACGAAACAACAGTGTACACACCTCACCAAAATGGCATCGCAGAAAGAAAAAACCGAACTCTGGATGAAATGGCCAGATATATGATGAAGCAATCTGGTGCTCCTGCAAAATTCTGGGCGGAGGCACTCAACACAGCATGTTACATCCGAAACAGATGTGCAACGAAGGGGATTTCTGGTATCATACCGTACACATATTGGACAAGTAAGGCTATGGTGACGTATTTAAGTATTTTAAGCACAAAAGAATTTGCATTTATTAAATGTACAAATGTAAGCAAGTTTGAAGAATGTGTATTATCAGGAAATGCAGAAGAATCGAAAGTATATCGATTTTTGTTTGTACGAGGTGTGTTCAAAAAGTAAGGTGACTTTGTGTTTTTAAGAAAAAATATTTATTTATCTATCAATATTTATGTTGTCGCCTTCTAAGTTATCCCAGATACAATACACTTATGCCAACGGTTTTTCCAAACATTAAAGCATTTCTTTTAAGCACTTTTCAGTGTAGCCTTGAGCTCTTTCAGTGATGTATTCTTTATCTCTTCAATCGTTGTAAATCTCCGTCCTTTCATAGGTGTCTTTAGTTTTCGGAACAAGAAAAAGTCACATGAAGCCAAATTCGGTGAATATGGTGGCTGAGGCATGATTGTGGTGTTGTTTTTGGCCAAAAAATCTTTCACAAGCAAAAATGAGTGAGCGGGGGCATTATCGTGATGCAAACGCCATGAATTGTTTTTCCACAATTCTGGACGTGTTCTTCATATTGCTTATCGCAACCGACGCATAGCTTCCAGATAATACTGCTTATTGACCGTACGACCATATGGTAAGAACTCCTGATACACCACGCCATGGTAATCGAAGAAAACAGTGAAACTTTGACATTGTATCGAACTTGACGTGCTTTTTATACTCTTGCAAAAAGAGTATATTGACTTTGTCATGAAGTTCGCAACGCAGTGAAGGAGACATTTCCGACTATATAAAGTATATATATTCTTGATCAGCACGACGAGTTCAAATAACGATGTCCGTCTGTCCGTCTGTCTGTTTCAATGCGATTTCCGGCCAGAGTTTTAAAGTTAGCAAAAAAACTTAAACGCAGAAAACTTTCTTCTCCTTGCAGGCATTTGGTATGTAAAAATCAGTTTGATCGGATGACTATAGCATATAGCTCCCATAGGAACGATCGTTCAAAAATGCTGTTTTTGCTTAAAAAACAGCGTGTTTTTGGAGTTATCGACTCAATACTTTGCACAAAAACTTTTTTGACATCAACAAAGATACCGTGCAAAAATGGTCAAGATCAGGCTACTATAGCATATAGCTGCCATAGGAACGATCGGTCAAAAATGATGTTTTTACTTAAAAAACAGCGTATTTTTGGAGTTATCGACTCAATATTTTGCACAAATACTTTTTTGACATCAACAAAGATACTGTGTAAAAATTGTCAAGATCAGATTACTATAGCATATAGCTCCAATCGGTTAAAAATACAGTTTTTGTTAGAAAAACTTTTTTGTTCTTGAATATAAGCAAACTAAACTTTGCTATTAGGTGTTGTTGTTAATGCCTGACTCAAATCCAGAATTTTATAAAAATCGGACAAAAGGGCGTGGTACCGCCCATACAACTAAAAACTTAAAAATTGGGCTTTCTCTGTAAACAGACGAGATACAAGATTGGAAAATGTAGTGAAGTTTGACTACTTTGCCTTCTTTAAGACAAATAAGAAAATGGGCGCGGCTACGTATATGATTCTTATTGGAAAATTATAAAAGGATTTCCTAATAAGAATAATTGTGAAAACGTTTGCAAGAGTATATAAGTTTCGGCATAGCCGAAAATAGCTCCCTTACTGGTTTTTGTATTGGCTCTTCTGCCCGCTTCAATTGGGATTATTGGGCTTTGGATTCGATATCATAACCATATATCCATGATTCGTCTCTAGTTATGACCCTTTTTGAGTAAATCTGGGTTGTCGTTGACTTCATTCAACAGCTCTTGAGCGATGCTCATGCGACGGTTCCTTTGGTCAAAATTTAGCAATTTCGGAACAAACTACGCTGAAACACGTCTCATGCTGAAAACGTTAGAAAAAAATTCATGGCACGACCCAAGCGATATACCGACATCCTCAGCAACTTCTCTGATACTGATTCGACGATTTTCCAAAAGAGTTTTTTTCACTGCTTGAATGTTTTCATTAGTTAATGACGTGCTTGGGCGTCCAGAGCGAGGCTCGTCATTGGTGTCTTCCCGGCCATCTTGGAAGACTTTGTACCATTTTCATATCAAAATAGTTTTTTAGCCACATTATCAACATAAGCATGAATTTTCAAGTCAATTGGTTAAGAAACAAAAGAGGATCCCATTCAATGACTTAAATTTACTTCTGTTCCTCTTCTTCACTTTGTATGGTAGGTCTCAATTAAACTTTCAGGCATTTTGGCTGATTACATCAAATTACTACTTGTGTAATTTTAGGACTCTACCTTAAGAAACAAAAAAGCTTTCCCTACAACGATTCAAACTTTGCTTCCCTTCCCCTTCCACATTCTGTATGGTACCAGTTCCAGTAGTCCGATTTCATCGAAACTTTCAAACAGTCGATCTGCTAAGTAGTTGTGCTAGTTTCAGCCCCTTTATCTTCCAAAACAAAACAGTGTTTCATACAACGATTAACATTTTTTTCATTTTATTTCTTCTTTTTGTAAGGGGCTTCCAGTTGCAGGGGTTCGATCTTACCTGTTCCGAACACTTATTTGACCATACATAAATGGAGACTCCCTGGAAGATTTCATAACTTCAAATCTACCCTATACTTTCAATTTGTAACGTCTGTCAAAGGTAGTTAGTAACTACTAGTTACCCTGTACACGTTTTAATCGCAAGAAAATCTTTCTATTTGGACTTTATGCGGGCGAGGCCACGCCTATTTTATGATTGAGTCTCATTAGATTCCATCCCAATAGCACTCATGAAAAGTTTCATTCTTCTAGGATTAAAAGATTTAGAGATACAAGCGTTCTAATTTTTAACTATTTTTCTTTTTTGTTTTTTTGGGTTTCAAGTCAGCTATAAAACCTTTAAATTTGATGTTGCTATTTAAAAAGACAACCGAGAAAATACTACTATTGTGATTTTTTACCCGAGGTAGCTCCAGTTATTTGCCCCTCAAAACTTAACTAAGTACCGGAGGGGCACCACAAAATAAACTTGATTTGTCTATTGTATAGCAGAATCGACATGAAATGTCATTTTTTTTTCTACGTATTAGAGTTTCTGACACCAACCTTTTAATACAGACAGACGGATATAGATAAATCAAATTCTCTTTTGATACTAGTCAGCAAAAAAATGTACATGCAGAAAATTTTCTGCAGTTTATAGGAGTAAATAAACTTGATAAACAAAAATATTGTGCAAAAATGGTCAAGATCGGGATACTATAGCATAAAGCTCCCATAGGAACGATCGCTTAAAAATACGGTTTTTGTTAGAAAAACTTTTTTGTTCTGGCTTATAAAAAAAAAATTTGCAAATATGTGTTTTTATTAATGCTTGACTTCAATCAAAAGTTTTATAAGAATCAAACATAAGAGCGTGGCATCGTCCATCTAGCGAAAAACTTACAAATATGGTTTCTGTGTAGCCAGAAGAGATAGAAGACTACAAAATGAAGTGAAGTAAGACTGTATTGCTTTCTTTAAAATAAATTATAAAATGGGCGTAGCTACGCCTCCATATCTTCAAAAACATATGTGATTCTTGTTGGGAAAACGATAAAAAGTATTTGGCAATAAGAATAATTAAGGAAACGCTTGCAAGAGTATACGAGGTGTGTTCAAAAAGTATGGTTACTTTTCAAATTTCGCGGGCAACGTATTTTCGATTATCGATTTTTTATGTTTTGTTACACGCTTTTCGAACATTTGCACCAAATTTTAGGTGAATGTAATTTTTTTTTGGTTGTGAGAGGCGTGAATATTATAAGTGTTATATAAAAATATAGATCAAAGGATTTGCATCAAATTTTGTGTAAAAAATAAAATTAAGTGCTCCGTAACACTTGAAATTATGACAGTGGCATACGGCGAATCTGTTCTGAGTAAAAACATTGTTTACAAGTGGTACAAAGTCTTCCAAGATGGCCTGGAGGTCGCCAATGACGAGCCTTGCTCTGGACGCCCAAGCACGTCATTAACTGATAAAAACATTCAAGCAGTGAAGAAAATTGTTTTGGAAAATCGTCGAATCACTATCAGAGAAGTTGCTGAGGATGACGGTATATCGCTTGGCTCGGGCCATGAAATTTTTTCTAACGTTTTGGGCATGAGACGTGTGTCAGCGAAGTTTGTTCCGAAATTGCTAAATTTTGACCAAAGGAACCGTTGCATGAGCATCGCTCAAGAATGAATGAATGACGTCAACGACGACCCAGATTTACTCAAGAAGAGTCATAGCTGGTGACGAATCATGGGTATATGGTTATGATGTCGGAACCAAAGCCCAATCATCCCAATGGAAGCGGACAAAAGAGCCAAGACCAAAAAAAGCAAGCCAAGTTCGTTACAATGTCAAAGTTTCACTGTTTTCTTCGATTACCATGGCGTGGTGTATCAGGAGTTAATACCATGTGGTCGTACGGTCTTATCACAGTATTATCTGGAAGTTTTGAGCCGTTTGCGAGAAGCAATACGAAGAAAACTTAATTTTTTTTGGAAAAACAATTCATAGCCTTTGCATCATGATAATGCCCCTGCTCACTCATTTTTGCTTGTGAGAGATTTTTTGGCCAAAAACAACACCACAATCATTTTGTTCCGAAAACTAAAGAGGCCTATGAAAGGACGGAGATTTGCAACGATTGAAGAGATAAAGAATACATTGCAGAAAGAGCTCAAGGCTATACCGAAAAGTTTTTATAAGAAGTGCTTTAAGGATTGGAAAAACCGTTGGAATAAGTGCATTGTATCTGGCATTACTTTGAAGGGGACAACATAAATATTGAAGGATAAATGAATATTTTTTCTTAAAAATACAAAGTCACCTTACTTTTGGAACACAGCTCGTATAAGTTTCGGCAAAGTCTAAATATTCAGGCTAATATTGCACTGGCAATAAATATAATTTTTGACAACATATTATGACGCTCCCAGATATTGTAGAATATTTAACAATGACTTATTTGAAGGCTTAAGTATTCACCTTTCCATTTATTATATTTATTCGTATATATGATTATTCGTTCAGAAGATATGAGTTTAGCAACAGAAAAACTCAGAAGGCCCAACTATGCTTTGTAAAGCCTTCCTGATTCCAATCGAATGATTGACAATAGCAAGGCACAATGGTTTAATGAATCTGTAAATCTTTTTACAAGAAAATAATTTTTAAGCTTCATATAAGCAAAACTAACCAGTAAGGGAGCTATTTTCGGCTATGCCGAATCTTATATACTCTTGCAAACGTTTTCACAATTATTCTTATTAAGAAATCCTTTTATAATATTCCAGTAAGAATCATATACGCAGCCACGCCCATTTTCTAATTTGTCTTAAAGGAGGCAATGTAGTCAAACTTCACAACATTTTTCAATCTTGTGTCTCGTCTGTTAACAGAGAAGTCCCATTTTTAAGTTTTTAGTTGTATGGGCGGTACCACGCCCTTATGTCCGATTTTTAAAAACTTCTGGATTTTAGTGAGGCATTAATAAAGACACGTAATAGCAAAGTTTGGTTTGCTTATATTCAAGAACAAAAAAGTTTTTCTAACAAAAACTGTATTTTTAACCGATCGTTCCTATAGGAGCTATATGCTATGGAAACCTGATCTTGACCATTTTTTCACAGTATCTTTTTTGATGTTAAAATAATAACTCCAAAAACACGCTGTTTTTTAAGCAAAAACATAATTTTTGACCGATCGTTCCTATGGCAGCTATATGCTATAGTAGCCCGACCTTGACCAATTTTGCACGGTATCTTTGTTGATGTCAAAAAAGTAGTTGTGCAAAATATTGAGTCGATAACTCCTAAAACACGCGGTTTTTTAAGCAAAAACGATCGTTCCTATGGGAGCTATATGCTATAATCATCCGACCAAACTGAATTTTACATACCAAATACCTGCAAGGAGAAGAAAATTTTCTGCGTTTAAAATTTTTTGCTAACTTTAAAACTCTGGCTGGAAATCGCATTGAAACAGACAGACAGACGGACAGACGGACATAGTTATTTGAACACGTCTCGTCATGCTGATCAACAATATATATACTTTATATAGCCGGAGATGTCTCCTTCTCTGCGTTGCAAACTTCATAACAAAGTTAATATACTCTTTTTGCAAGAGTATAAAAAGAAAAGAAGTGAGGGCGCTATAATCGGGTATACACGATAATATAATCCCTTATAAACACCAAATCTAAAACAATATTGTTCGTTGTAATTCAAAAAGCGAAACTCAACATATATTTTTTGACTGTAAGCAGCCTTGCTACCAAAACAAATAAATATAAGTGTGGATTGGCCACGTAAATAACATGTCAAATGTTTTGCTAGGTGTAAGTAGAGTTGTGTTCTTAAGTTCAAAATCCGCAAATACGTATTTTTATACTCTTCACGAAGTGAAAAGTATTATAGTTTTGTCACGAAGTTTGTAACAGCCAGAAGGAGGCGTGGCCGACTATACAAAGTATATATATTCTTGATCAGGATGACAAGACGAGTTGATATAGCCATGTCCGTCTGTCCGTCTGTCCGTCTGTCCGTCTGTCTGTATGTATGCAAACTCCTCCCTCAGTTTTGAAGCTATCGACCTGAAACTTTGCACAGACCCTTGTATTTTATTACGATGACACATTGGTCGGAACCAGCGAGATCGGACCACTGGAACTGGTAGCCACCATACGAAAAGAAGAAGAAAAAAAAATTTCAATCGTTGTATGAAAAACTTTTTTGTTTTCCAAGATAGAGCGCTGAAATTATACCAGTGGTGAACAACCGTAACCAGGCTAAATGCCTGAAAATTTCATTGAGATCGGAATACTGGAACTGGTACCTGCCATACAAAATGAAGAAGAGGAAGAGAAACAAAGTTTAAATCGTTGTATGGGAAACTTTTTTATTTCTGAAGATAAAGTGCTGAAATTTAAAAAGTAGTAAGTAAGTGTCACCAGATCAAATGCCTGCAAGTTTCATTGAGATCGGACTGCTGGAACTGGTACCTGCCATACAAAATGAAGAAGAGGAAGAGAAACCAAATTTAAGTCGTTGTACGGAAAACTTTTTTGTGTCTTAACTAATCGACTCTAAACTTCATACTTTTGTTGATAATGTGGCTTAAAAGCTATTTTGATATCAAAATGGGCGTGGCACCTCCCACATATAACCAAAACCAAGAGTTCCTATATATCTGGCACTCAATGAGGTATAACAACGAAAACTGATCTGTAGGCTATGTGGACAAAAAGAAATAAGATTCCAAAAATAAAATGGGTGTACCACAAAAAGTGTCGTGAAGAGTATACATCTTCGGCAAGGCCGAAGATAACGTCCTTACTGGTTTATTTTGTATTTGTATTTTAAATACAAGTATTTCAAATATGTCACAACTCTGCTGCTGTGACTCACAGCACAATGACAACATCGACTTTTAAATATTTATTTAATTAATTAATTGTATTATTAAAAGTATTTTGTATTTTATTGAAAAGTATTTTGTCACAACTCTAGGTGTAAGCTGTTGGTATTGTTCAAAATCGTTGGTAAGGCAGGGCTTACTTACAAAGCACTGCTTTTTTTATACCAAATACATACATACATACCAAATTATTATAATAGTAAGAACCATGATTCCTTTTCAGGTCGATTCAGTTATTCACTACGCAGAGCAAATTTAATTTGTTTTTTTTTTCACTTCAGGACTTAGTTTAATGGTGAGGGGCAAATATGTGGAGCTGCCTCGGGTAAAAATATACAAAAGTCGCATTTTCTAGGTTGTCTTTTAAGATAGAAACATCAAACTTGGATTGTATATAGCTGACACTAAACCTAACAAGATAGAATATAAAAGTGGGCGTCGCCACCCCCATATAGTAAAAATTTAAAATTAAAAAAAAAAACAGTCAGGACGTTATAGATGTATACTCTTCACGACACCTTTTGTGGTATGCCCCTTGTATTTTTGGAATCTTATTTCTTTTTGTCCACATAGCCTATAGATCAACTTTCGTTGTTATACCTCATTGCCAGATATATGGAAACTATTGGTTTTAATCATATGTGGGCGACTCCACGCCCATTTTGATATCAAAATAGTTTTAAGGCCACATTATCAACATAAGTATGAAGTTTCAAGTCGATTAGTTAAGAAACAAAAAAGTTTTCCGTTCAACTACTTAAATTTTGCTACTCTTCCTCTTCTTCATTTTGTATGGCAGGTACCAGTTAAAGTAGTCCGATTTCAATCTCAACTTTCAGACATTTTGTCTGGTCACACTAAAATACTACTTTAATTTCAGGACTCTAACTTAAGAAACAAAAAAGTTTCCCATACAACGATTTAAACTTTGCTTCTCTTCCCTTCTTTATTTTGTATGGCAGGTACGAGTTCAAGTTGTCCAATCTCAATGAAACTTTCAGCTATTTAGTCTGGCTACGGTTCACTACTACTTGTATAATTTCAGCGCTCTATCTTGGAAAACAGAAAAGTTTTTCATACAACGATTTAAATTTTATTTTTGTTCTTCAAAATTTCAGGTCGATAGCTTCAAAGGTGAGGGAGGAGTTTGTATACATACATACAGACAGACGGACAGACATCCAGACGGACAGGCGGACATTGCTATATTAATTTCATCCTGATCAAGAATATATGTACTTTGTATAGTCGGCCACACCTCCTTGTGGGTGTTACAAACTTCGTGATAAAACTATAATAATTTTCACTTCGTGAAGAGTATAATAAGAGATTGCAGTCGAGAGTCCCCGACTTCGACATACCCTATACCTTCAATTTGTAACAGCTATAAATGCACATGTCAAAAAAAAAAAAGTTGTTGCAAATAAAACAAATTTATATCATATGTTTCTATTTTGCCTTCCATAGCTCAGAGATTAGTTGGTTGGAATTCAAAACAGAAATTATAAGATTCAATCCGCAACGAGAGATTAAATGTTTAATATATTATTGTGACTAAATTTAATTAATATTAATAAGAAAAAATAATGTTATTAAATTAACAATTATATAAAACCAATAACGGAGCTATATACTCTTGCAAACGTTTTCCAAATTATTCTTATTAGAAAATAATTTCATAAATTTTCCAATAAGAATCATATACGTAGCCTCGCCCATTTACTCATTTGTCTTAAAGAAGGCAATGTAGTCAAACTTCACTACATTTTGCAATCTTATAACTCGTCTGTTTACAGATAAGACCCTTTCTTAAGTTTTTCACTGTATGGGCGGTAGCACGCCCTTATGTCCGATTCTTATAAAACTTTGGATTATAGTCAAGCATTATCAAAAACACGTAATTGCAAAGTATTGTTTGATTAAATTCAAGAACAACAACATTTTTCGAACAGAAAGCTTCTTTTTGTGGCGATTGTTTGATGGGTAGATAACTCCAAAATCATACCATACTTCAAGCAAAAACCTCATTTTTGACCAATCATTCCTATGGGAGCTATATGCTATAGTGCTCCGATAGATATACAATGACTGGACATATCTGAAGAATTATTGGGCTACAATTTTTTGCTATGTTTAAAACTCTAGGAGGAGTTTCCATTAAAACAGACAGACGGACAGTCTAACATCGGTTTTTTAACTCGTCTCGTCGTGCTGGTCAAGAATATATATACTTTTTATAATTGGCAAACTTTACGATAGAGTTTATATACTCTTTTTGCAAGAGTATAAAAACCAGTAGGAATTGAATTCGATAGTGCTGAAATCCGACATATTCCGGACTTTCAATTTGTAATGACTGCTAGAGGGCGTTGCCCCGCCCATTTTTCAATTAAACTAGGTTTCATTTTCATTCCATATCATATATGCTACTTTTTACTATTATACAGTTCAAGATATAAACGCATTTTATATTTTTTACTATATGTGGGCGTGACCGAAAGACAACTGAGAAAATATGGCTTTTGTATTTTGTACTCGAAGGAGCTCCAGATAATTTCCCATCACCCTTTAACTAGGCCCCGGAGTGGAATCACAATGTAAACTTGATCCGCATATTGAAAAGCAGAATCAACCTGTAAAGAAATTTTGTTCCTACATATTATAGTTTCCGATATAGAAGCAATCATAAAGACATTCGGCTAGACAGGCGAACATGACTATATCGACTTCTGTTTCTACACTGATCAAGAATAAGTACTTTGTAGGGTCCCCCACGACTTCTTCGAGATATTACATACTTTTTCGAAGTGCAAAAAACTAATATATGAGGTAGAGGTTGTATGAGGTAGAGGTAGTTTCAATGGCTCACTTTAAGGGAGAGGTGCAAATAACTGGAGCTACCTTGGGAAAAAATCCCTTCTTTAAGACTGCATACAATAAAATATACTTTTCTTTAATGGTTGCCCCTCAAAGACCACAAACGCAAAGTTACACATTTTTTTTTGATATTTTGAACACTATTTGAATGGGCGATTCCGAATAAAGAATTTGTTTTTTATTTGGGGCGGGGCACCGACTATCGTGTGTGCATTGATTAGTATACTCAACAATACCGTCGTTACTAGTTTTATATTTTTAAAAAATTTGTCCTGAAGCTTGACAAATCTAGAAGGAGGCGTGGCCGACCACACAAAGTATATACATTCTTGATCAGCTAGGTAAGTCGAGTTTATATAGCCATGTCCGTCCGACTATCTTTGTATATATGATATCATAGCCTTTCTCCTAGTAGTAGGGTATATTGTGTTTGTTTGGCAAAATGTATGTAACGCGTCTCCACAGCTATGAAATAAACTTGTCTCAAATTTTGTATGCAGGTTCAGTTAATATACGTCTTTAAGACTGCATATTAAAAATACCCCTCTATTGCATGGCCTCCCCATCAAAGACCCGCAAACTCAAACTTCTCTTAAATTCCGCATATTTGACAGATTTTTTTGATATTCAGAACACCATTTAAATGGGCGATGCTAAAAATACAATTTTTTTTATTTGGAACATCACACCTCCTACCGTTTGTGCAGGGTATTATATGGTTGAGTGAACTTAACTATACCGCCCTTACTAGTTTTATATTTTGTTTTAAATGTCATTGCATCCGTTTTGTGCGTAAAAGTTTCTTAATAGTTAACACTTTTTTTCAAATCTACTTTCTTTTTCAAATTAAGAAAAAAAATAATGATAAATAATTAAACAGGTGAAAATTTCCAATTAAGTGTTTTTATTAATCCTTGACTATAGTCCAAAGTTTTATAAGAATCGGATTTAAAGGCGTGGGACCGCTTATATAGAGAAACACTTGAAAATGTGATTTCTCTGTAAGCCGACGATGTAAAACATTGCCAAATTTGGTGTTGTATGATTGCATTGCTTTTATTAAGACAAATTTTACCATGGCCGTGGCTATGCCTCTTTATCTCAAAAAACTTACATGATTCTTATTAGAAAGTTATATGAAGGATTTCCGAATAAGAATTATTGGGAAAAATTTTGCATGACTTTCGGCGATGTTGAAAATCTCTCCCATTCTTGGTTTTTTATACCCACCAGATAAAAACACAAAAAACACAACCATCTCAAAACCGTACTCGAAAACAACATAACACTCAAGAGCGGTTCTTACGGAACCAAATTCCTGATAATGAACGTAGTTTGACAGGAGAATGTATCCAACGTCTAACCTTCCTAAGAACATAGGTATTTAGTCAATTGGCTAAGAAACAAGAAAGTTTTTCATAGAAAAACGTAACTTTGCTTCTTTTCCTCTTATTTTGCACGGCAAGTACCAGTCCCAGAGGTCCGATGTGAACGACAATTTCAAACATTCTGTCATTTCTGGCATTCTGGCATTTCTGGCATTTCTAGTTATGAAAATTCTGCCATTTGGCATAACTTATAAAATTATTTTTCATAAAACGAATTTAATTTTGTTAATTTTTCTTCTATCAGTTCCAATGGTCTAATCAATCCGGTTAAAAATGACTCCTTTGCAGGTCGATAACTTCCAAACTGTGATAGGAGATCGCATATACAAAGACACGCGGACAAAAATGGCTATATAAACTCGACTTACCGAGAATGTTTATACTTTGTCTGAATTTAGGAGCACCGCAAAGTGTACTAGTTTTGAGCACTTGTTCATATTGCGATTTTATAAATTTCGTATGGGCTTGGGTATTGATTTTAATGAGTCCAAATTTTCAAAATTTAAATAAACTTCTTGTGTTTAGTGTTAAGATTTAATATTGTATTACTCTCGTATTGAAGTAAACAAAACAATCCCAACCCTTCCAAAGACTTTCTGGCCCAACCAAGCAGGTGCTACCCAAAGAGTATTCTCTCTATAGAGTCGAAAATGAACAGTTAAATGGACGGAGATTTTGGGCAAAATTTTGACATTTCAACTTAGTTAAAATTATGAGCACTCAAAGAAAAATCCGATTAAAATTTTTAAGCCAACCATAAAAGAGTGTGCGAGGCATACACATCCAACTCGCTCGACCAATGCTTAAATCAAAACAGAACAGCACACAAAGAAGAAAGAATGACAAAATTGCAATAAGTTTGGCTACAACAATTGTCTTTTAGTCAGTTTTTTAAGAGTTCGTTTTTCACTCTGTAGATAGAATACTCTTTGGGTGTTACTTGCTCTTTTATACTCTGTACACACTGTGTAGCAAGGTATATTGTGTTTGTTTGTTCAAAATGTATGTAACGCTTAGAAGGGGGAGAGGAGGACCCCATAAAGTATACATAGTCTTGATTAGGACGACAAGAGAAATTTATTAAGCGATGTCCGTCCATCCTCACCAATGGTTCTCGAAAACCTTTAGAGATAGAGACTTAAGATTTGGAGGATAGACTCGTGGTGCTCGGCAGCAGATTAAGTTTGAACGGTGTTGTGTCGCGCCCACTCCTTCCCGCCCAACTAGCACCGCCTACTTTTTGAAAAAGCAATAACTTGAACACCAGAAGCGATAGAATCATGAAAGTCGGTATAATATTATATGTATATAAGATCTGAATTTTTAGGCCTCATATGTTGTTATTTATGTTGTAAATCTTGTAGTAGTTGTTGATATTGTTTTTTAAATTTTTGGAGAGATGAGGCCAAGAATCCTCTTTATGAGTTAAATGAGAAGGATGCAGCGCATTAGGTGAATTCGAGTGTACAGTGAAAGCTTAGGTAACTATTCTTCAGAATGATACTCCGGGGCTAAAATTTGAGCTATGAGATGGCCGAATAACTTGGAGGCGTTTTAGCGATCAATAAGATTGGAAAGTGGCAAGGAATCACTATGTTGAGCTTGAGCCTGCTTATAGACGGCCGATCCTTTGTAGTTTTCTGTAAGCGAATTGAAGTACAAAGCGCAAGAGATTCAGACGTTTTTGAGCATTTAGCAGTATTATGATTTTTACCGCATTTAACGAAGCAATGGGGCCTGTGACAATTACATTGAGTTTGTCCATAATTCTGGAGCTTAAACCTCTTTCTTCTTTAGGCATGATGCCATATGGAAGATTTTTCAGCCTCTAACACAGCAGTGATTTTGCGATGCGCATCAGAGGACTGGCAAGAGAATCTGATTGCGTTTCAAGCACAAACCTTGACAAAAAATTTTCCGGCGTGACACGCTTTAGCGGTGCACGAAGAAAGACCTTGAAAAGAAACATCGGGGAAAGGTTCGTAAGCCTCATTATTTGGTAAAGCGGCAAAAGGACACCGCAATTTAATAAGCCCTTAGAGGTTTATGGGACGATGTCTAGAACTTTAAAATATTTTTTGCTATTTGCAGCATTCCAAATACCGGACCTCGGTTTGGTAACCTTTAGGAACAACAAATATTGGCGCTATATGCTATATATACGGTTTTCACTAATCTCGCAGAGTTTTTTGTTTAACGATCAAGATGTTCATGTGCAAAATGAAGAGGTGATAGCTTTATAATCAAAGTGTTTTTTATCAAAACCCGATTGCTCCTAAAGCAGCTTTATGCTATAGTAAGACTTCATTGCAAAGATAGTATGCTAATTTTGCAAGAGTATAAAGAAACCAGAAATAACGCTATCTTTGGCTTTGCCGAAGATGTAATACTTTTGACGCACCTTTTTGTATACTCCCATTTGACCGTTGAAATCTTATTTCTCCTTATCGAAATAGCCTATTATTTAGTCGAATTTAGCAGACGGATAGACAAAAATATGAATAGGCAATAAGTATTAACTAAAAATTGTATTTAGTGGGATTTTTTGCTATTTTCCGTGAAAAACATTGATACTTTGCTTGGTCATTCCAACATGCAAACACATTTATTCTTGTGCTATTAACCGTGATTAAGTAACTGTTGTACAATAAAACAAACAGAATTGTTTTGGGGAAAAATACAAAGATTTATGGGCTCACAATAAGTCGTTGGCCTACAAAAGACGCAAACAACGCCTTCTCTTTCAATACTCCAGCACTGGAATCAAAACGCAACATAGTTGACGCTTAGGTTGAATGGAAATCTGTATATTTTAAGGTTAATGACGAAATTGTGAAAGGCTTCCTTTCTAACTTAGTATTAAATACAATTTTTTCGCGTGTTCAAATTTTATAAATTTGGTTTAAAAAACCTCATCAAAAAACGTCATATAAGGACGATGAACGTTAATTCAGTGCTCTTGTAGTTGATTGTTTTATGTTATTATTAAAGTGAAACTTCTTTAGCTTGGGTGTGATTTAAAACTCAATGAAACGACATGAATTTAGGCTACGATATATTGTAATTGGCATGTTAACGCTACAATCGTCTGTGGATCTGTCCTAATTGTATGGATTTTCGTATGGTTTTCGTGTAGTAAACCGTAGCCAGACCACATGCTTGCAAGTTTTCTTATGTATGTATGCAAACTCCTCCCTCAGTTTTGAAGCTATCGACCTACAATTTTGCACAGACCCCTGTATTTTATTACGATGACACATTGGTCGGAACCAGCGAGATCGGACCACTGAAACTGGTAGCCACCATACGAAAAAATAAATTGCTAACCTGAGCTAACGAGAGAGACTTTCGAGTATCCATATGTGCCACTTATTTAACCCTCACTGTGCGAAAATCAAATTTTGAATGAAATCTTTACAACTAATTGAACTATTTGAGAATCGAAGTTATGATTTAGGAGGGGCTAAGGCATTTTTAAATGTCTTGCAACCAACCTGCCCCCTCTGTCACCCTTGGCAACACCCTTGACTGACACTCTATGTTTCCTGGGTTTAAACATTCAGAATGTAACGTTTGAGTCGTCAAGTCACAAGCCAGCAAGTAACATTCGTGACTCTTGTAATTATATTTTTGTGATCAACGCGTTTATTTAGACAGACAGTATTCTAAAAGAAAACCAATAACAACGCTATCTTCGGCATTGCCGGTGATTTAATTCTCTTCAGGCCATTTTTTTAGTGGTATCTTCTTTTTTTAACCTAATAGTCTACATACCAATATTGATTATACTCTTGACGTGAACAGTATTATTATATTCTTCAGAAGTTTGCAACACATAGAAGGAAATATATTTCCCACTACACAAAGAAAAAAGTTAACAAAACGAAATCAAATGATTTATAAGCAGCTTCTTTATTATACTCTTGCAAAAAGAGTATATTAACTATGTCGTGAAGTTTGCAATGCAGAGAAGGAGACATCTCTGACTATATAAAGTATTTATATTCTTGATCAGCACGACAAGACGAATTTAAATAACCAAGTCGGTCTGTCCGTCCACTGTATTTCGATTGGACCACTATAGCTTATAGCTCCTATAGGAATGATCGGTCAAAAATGAGGTTTTTGCTTAAAATATGGTGTGATGCTGGAGTTATCAAAATTTTGCACATAGTTTTCTATAAAATAAACAAAGATATGGTGCACAAATGGTCAAGATCTTGATACTATAGCATATAGCTCTCATAGGAACGATCGGTTAAAAATACTGTTTTTGTTAGAAAAACTTAAGTTTGAAATTACGTGTTTTCAATAATGCCTGACTATAATCCAAAGTTGTATAAGAATCGGTCATAAGGGCGTGGTGCCGTCCATACTGTGAAAAACTTAAAAAAGGGTCTTCTCTGTAAACAGACGAGATACAAGATTGCAAAATGTAGTGAAGTTTGACTACATTGCCTTCTTTAAGACAAATTAGAAAATGGGCGAAATTATTTTCTAATAGGAATAATTAGGAAAACGTTTGCAAGAGTATATAAGTTTCAGCAAAGCCGAAAATTGCTCCCTTACTGGTTCTTTTATTTTTATACTCTTCACGAAGTGATAAGTATTATAGTTTTGTCACGAAGCTTGTAACACCTAGAAGGCAGGCGTGGCCGACTGTACAAAGTGTATATATTCTTGATCAGGATGACAAGACGAGTTGATATAGCCATGTCCGACTGTCTGTCCGTCTGTCTGTATGTATGCAAGCTCCTCCCTCAGTTTTGAAGCTATCGACCTGAAATTTTGCACAGACGCTTGTAGTTTATTATTATGACAGATTGGTCCGAACCAGCGAGATCGGACCACTGGAACTGGTAGCCACCATACAAAAAGAAGAAGAAAAAAATTTCAATTCGTTGTATGAAAAACTTTTTTGTTTTCCAAGATAGAGCGCTAAAATTATACAAGTAGTAGTAATAAGTAGTACAAAGATCGGACCACTGGAACTGGTACCTGTCATACAAAATGAAGGAGGGGAAGAGAAGCAAGTTTAAATCGTTGTATGGGAAAATGTTTTGTTTCTTAATCAATTGACTTGATAATTCATACTTATGGTCGTAGGGCGCACATACAGAGACAATTTTCAAAATTTTTCAGTAAGCAGACGAGTTCGAAGATTTGCAAAACGTAGTGAAGTATATTCTTCACGACTCCTTTTGTGCCACGCCAAATTTTTTTTTTTTTTTTAATTTATTTTTCTTCATTCACATAATTTATTGAAGTCGTTATTTGTCGGTTGTCTTTTGGAATAGTGTCATACAATTTGTAGTCTATATAG
>JBAMBP010001423.1:0-46422 GCA_037044515.1 Phortica magna
TTCTAGCAGTTTCATTCGCCGTACCCAACATGGCTCCCACTGGCGATCCTACCAACCCGGTCGAAACCTCCGAGGATGACTACGACGACGACCCAGTGTCGTCTGCCATCGCCGCTACCCACGTTCCATCACCAACTGCGCTGCCACCACCCACGCCGCCGCCACCAAAGCCATAACCCGAGCAGCCGCCCGTACCAGCGATTTCGGCTCACCCGTTCTAGCAGTTGCATTCGCCGTACCCAACATGGCTCCCACTGGCAATCCTACCAACGGTTCTGCCGTCATTCCCGACTTTTCTCCCGGACACAGCCTTCGTAATTGCAGTCGTCTGCCGACGTCGACGCCGAGCACCAGTGCCACCGCCGCCTCCACCCCGGTCGAAACCACCGAGGACGACGACGACGACGACCCACTGTCGTCTGCCATCGCCGCTACCCGCGCTTTCAACACCAACCGTGCTGCCACCACCCATGCCGCCACCACCAGTGCCACCACACGTGCAGCTGCCCGCACCACCGATTTCGGCTCACCCGTTCTAGCAGTTGCATCCGCCGTACCCAACATGGCTCCGCTGGCATCCTACCAGCGTTCCCGCCGTTATTCCCGCCTTTTTTCCCGGACACAGCCTTCGTAATTGCAGTCGTCTGCCGACGTCGACGCCGAGCACCAGTGCCACCGCTGCCTCCACCCCGGTCGAAACCTCCGAGGACGACGACGACGACGACCCACTGTCGTCTGCCATCGCCGCTACCCGCGCTTTCAACACCAACCGTGCTGCCACCACCCATGCCGCCACCACCAGTGCCACCACACGTGCAGCCGCCCGCACCACCGATTTCGGCTCACCCGTTCTGGCAGAAGCATCAGCCGTACCCAACATGGCTCCCGCTGGCAATCCTACCAGCGTTCCCGCCGTCTTTCCCGCCTTTTTTCCCGGACACAGCCATCGTAATTGCAGTCGTCTGCCGACGTCGACACCGAGCACCAGTGCCACCGCTGCCTCCATCCCGGACGAAACATCCGAGGAAGATGACGACGACGACCCACTGTCGCCTGCCATCGCCGCTACCCACGTTTCATCACCAACTGCGCTGCCACCACCCACGCCGCCACCACCAGTGCCAATACCCATGCAGCCGCCCGTACCAGCGATTTCTGCTCACCTGTTCTAGCAGTTTCATTCGCCGTACCCAACATGGCTCCCACTGGCGATCCTACCAACCCGGTCGAAACCTCCGAGGATGACTACGACGACGACCCACTGTCGTCTGCCATCGCCGCTAACCACGTTACATCACCAACTGCGCTGCCACCACCCACGCCGCCGCCACTTAAGCTATAACCCGAGCAGCCGCCCGTACCAGCGATTTCGGCTCACCCAGCAATACGTAACGGAACGAGTACGTTATACATAAACATAACCATCGTGATCGCGATTTGCTGCTGCTGCGCGTTCAGCGAATGCCATCGTTAAGATTACTGGTTCAATAGCCAATGGATTTGTTGTTGTTGTTGGGCTCGTATTGTTGTTGTTATTTTGTCATTTGCCTAAAATTCTATTTGATTTGAATAATGCGTGCGCACACACATAATTCACATTTTAATATCGCAATTTTTATGATATGCGCGCACATAAAAATTTTACAAAGCATTTTTATGCGCCTTATTACCAACACTAACCACGAATGAGGCTTTTGCTGATGAAATTACTGCAGATTTCTTTGCTTATTATATTTAAATTTTTTTTTTGTTTTTTTTTTCGATCTTTTTATTTCATAAATATTTAAAAACCTACAACGAAAGGCAAACGTAGCCATGAGTCAAGTGACTACCTGCGCTGACTCAGACAAATAACTAGAAAAGGTACGACAGATAGCTTCAATGAAACTGTCTGTCGTACCTTTTGAAGACAGAATCAAAAACATAGACTGTGTCAAACTTGAAGCGTATCTTAATGGCAAATCTTGCACATTGGCAACGGCAGCGAAACACCACTTCTCTGCACAAGTCATCTTATAAGACTCACACAAATTGAATTGTAGCAAAGTAGAAAAAAGAAAAAAAAAACTATAAAATGAGCGTTCGGTAAACTCAGCTGGCAAAGTAATAAACTTAAACTAGAAAATTAATTATCGGACAAGGCGAAATTTGCCAAAATAATGCCAAAATGGCCAAATATACTGTTGCTGCTATTGTTGCTGCTGTTGTTGTTGTTATTATTAATACTGTTGTACGGTGTTGTAAAACGAGCCATAAAACATTTGGTCAACAAGTAAGAAAAGTAGAGCAGAACTGAATTGAAGCGAAGCGGAACGAAACGAAACGAAGAGCAAAGAAACGCGGCGCGGACCAAGTTGAGAAAATAACAACATAGAACACATTAGCAATAACAAAAACAATGAGAACGAAACGGACACTGCGAAGAAGACGAAGTCGACAGCAACAACAACAGCGACGACATTGCGCGAATATAAACAAAAAGTCATAAAGTTTTACACAAAACATTTAATTTTATTGCATTTTTGGCAACAGTCGCGGCAACAACAACAACAACAGCAACAACCAACAATGGCCAAAGCAAGAAGAGCAAGAAGTCGAATATGAGCTTAAAGACGCTTGCTTGGTTGACTTGTGTCCTACATTGCGGCACAGTGGGGCGTTGTATCGGCGGCAGAAAGCCGAACCAAATTGCTGCTCACTAGTGTTGCAAGACGCTCATTGCCATTGGCTTACACACAAAATGAAGTCTTGCATATTTTAGTGAACATTTCACTGCCTTTGCTGCTGCATAATCCCCCATTTCGCCTTAGTTATTATTCTTCGAGTGTTCTACAAGCGCTTGCAATTCATTTCGAGAACCCTCCGCACTCCTACACAGCCGCTGAGCAAAGTTAATTTGCTGTAAATCGAGCAAAAATGCACAAAACGCACTAAATTCTTTTAGGAATCTTGTTAGAGTCGATGATGCGTTGCACACTTGTTGGCCGTAATGATTGTGTGCGGCATGTGGCGGGCAACAAGTGTGGCAAGTAACATATTTCTGGCTGACCAAAGGCACTTCATGCGCTTGAGTTCTTTACAGCTTGTGGGGCAAAATTGGGTTAGGTCAGACATTATCGTCGTAGTCGTCGTTGTTGGACGGCGGACGGACGGACTAGTTTGATTGTGCGTGCCTAAAAATACTTGGAAATATTGGCTTAAAAAACTTACTTAATCAAACAACTTGTTCTGTTCGAAATTTGAAAAATGTTTTCGTTCTTCATTTGTTTGTTCACACTTCTTTTACGATATTTTCCAGCAACAAGTAAAATTTTTAAAAACCTTCTACACAAAATATTCTCTAATTTAGGCTACAATACTCTCATGTCACATAGCGCAACATGCGACATACGTCAGTCTAGCATTTTCAAAAAAAACCTTCACTGAGTTTGGACACTCATGACTATTCTTAACTTAACAAATTTCCAAATTCTGAATTCGGAACACAATGCTATAGCCCAATAACTATGACAGCAATGTATTGTTCTGCATTTGATGCTACCAGAAGGGAAGTCTGCATTGAAGAGTGGTCGTATAACTGATGAGGGTCTCTACAAACAACAACTGATGCGATTAAGGAGACCGAGTGAGAGAATTTATTGATCTTACAAGATGAGAATGCTTAGCTACATGTCGCACAGGTCACAACTAGTCACAAATGATCAAAAATAGTCACAACTTACCTTGCAGCCTCAGAATATCATTTATTTGGTCGATATAGAAAGCTCTACAGTTCTTTCCAGTCTTCCTTTTGATCTCCAAAGACGAAATTAATTTAATTGGCGCGGAATCCATGCATTGCTAGAAAAGTTCTTTGTTCAATAAAGTTTCAAATAGATAAAAATTTTTTTAAACTTACTTTTATAGCCAATATATTATATCAAGCTCTCTTTGGCAAAGCTTCTGCGTCATGTGGCAACGGATCACACATGACTTCAATTCATATCATTCGTCATAAATCTGCAAATATTAACAACAGTTGTCGTCACGCATTTTGACATCATCATCATGATCATCATCCACATAATGAACATGCTCATGAGCTACATGAACATCATTATATACACAGTCAATAACAATAAATGGATTAAGCGACACCCAAAAAACCTGAGCAAGTCATCAAATATCGCACACAAAGATCAATCCTGCTGCAAGACAGACGACAACAACAACAACGAGAACAACAACAACAACGACAACGACTTTTGGACGAAACGGAACGTTATTGAGGTCGCCATGGCCTTTTTGGGGTTTTCGAGTGAAATCTCTGAGTGATTTCGAATTGAAGTCCGCCAGCCAAGCATTGGATTTATGTTTCTTATTTTGTTGTTGTTGTTTTTTTTTTTTTTGGGTGCGGTGTGTGTTACCTTCGACTCTGCAGATGGATAAGATTTTTAAAGCGTGCTTCGGCACTCTCACTTTCCATGCCGGCAACACGCACTTACATTTGATGACAAAAGCCAACATTTTGGAATTTTTATAGGCTTCAAATCTCTGGTTTTTTCTTTTTCTTTTGTTTCTTATTTTTTTGTAATTTATTTCGCGTTCATTTTGACTGACAGCTGCTACTTAGAGTCAACGCTGTGTCGCCACCGCCGTTGCCGTCAGCAAATCTACAACAACAACAAGCGATTTGTATCTGCGATTGCTTAAAATTTTATATATTTTATATAAATAATAAAAAAAAGTACAAAATTATATTTTTATAGCACACGTTGCTTGCATTCTGTGCCAAATGTGGGCAACTGTAGTTTTTCAACCAAAAGCCAACAAAAGATATAAAAAATAAACCATCATGGACGGAAGTTTTCATTGCGCCTTCGAACAACAAAAGACAAAAGACACGTTTTGGCAATGGGTTAATGAAAAGTCAGACTGACTGACAACCGACAAATAAACAAATAAAAAAGTGCGAGTAAAACAAATGAATAAATAAAAAGTCAACACACACACACACAATAAGAACAAAAACGTCCCAACTGATAAAGCATGTTGAAAAGGTGTCGTCGACGTGCTTGCAACATGACACAGACAGCAAAAATAGCAAAGTCAACAACAACAACAACAATAATAAAAATAGATAGAAAAATGTCACTAAAACATTTCGCGCGCAGGACATTTTTTGCCATCACACACACACACACACACAGAGAGCACACAAATACGCTTTGACCATGCCAGCGTGAGTGGCATTTCGACATGATCTCCACGGCGATGCCATTAATAAACAATGAGTGTTAAAAGCTTTGCATAGATACTTTTCGCATTTTTCTATGTTTCTATAACATTTCAGTATTTTGGATTCAGTTGTTCATGCCCCCTGCAAAAGGATAACACAACTTTGTCATGGCGAATGCGACACAAACAAGAAAGCATCTCAGAAAGTGCATGAGGTATATTTATTATTGATCACAAAACGCAGCACGTAAGACTGGGTATATGTATATCTATAAGCCAGTTAGAAAGTCAGTACCTAGAGTGGAAAACGGACTCATACAATCCTATTTAAGAGGCACATTAAAATTTCCAAACCAAGCACGATAGACATACAGAGAGACATAAAGAGAACCACACACAAAGAGGAATGTGAAAAATACAACAATTTTGCAAAGTCAACTACAACAAAGTTTTTAAGAGTCCGTTTTCCATGCTATTTCAAGACGACTTATTCATGCTAGAGGTAATTGGCTTGTGCGTTAAAACTTCTCAGATCTCTATGGCATACAACTGTCATAGGGCCAATCTCCAGATGAAACAGCAGAATATAACATAAATGTTTATGACCACGCCCCTTTATTTACACAACACTTTTTCTTATTAGCATAAAATTTGTATTCATTTCAGAGTAACATTTAAAAAGGATATGATTTTCGCCAAACTTGACTTCTTGTATTTTTATAAAATTCATTTACATTTTCTACACTAAAAGTATTGTTCTTTTATTTATGCTTTAAATGCTCAAAGTGCTTGAAGCATTGTTGTTGAGTTTTCCTTTTTTTTCGAGTCAAAAATTGACAGCAAAAGGAAAAAGAAAAGCTAAAAAACTTTTCAACTTGAAAAATGCTGCGAAAATCGCATAAATGAATAATGAATGCAATAAAAACAACTTAAATCAAACTAAGAGCTTAATTACAATAATAACAACTTTATGTTTATGTTGCAAGGTTGTAACGAAAGTTTGACGGTAGTTAAAACATATATATATATATATATCTGAAAAGCCAACCACGGTTTGGTCATAATGAAAAGTATAACTTTTATTACAAAGTGGTTGCCTGTTGTAAGTTTAAGTGTTATTCTGCTCATTCGAGTCTATAATTTATGTATAAGGCAGAAATAGTTTTGTTAGATTTATAGTCGTTCGAAGCCTCAAAGTCAAACAAACCAAAATTATTAAAGTTGTTAGCATTAAAGCATTTATGCAATAAAAATATTTGGCTTAGTAAATTACGCTTAAGTTTGCTGAACATAACTTATTTTGCGCCTTAAAGTGCTGGAGAGACTTGATGCTGCACACGATGACTATAAGTTATTGAGAATCGGTTTCAGAACGAAAACGTATCAAATGCAAATCGATTTTTGTGCTTGTTGCCGCCGCATGAGGATGCCATAAATTACAACGCGCGACCCAAGCGCAAAATAAAAGCACAAAATTCAGCGATCTGAGCGAGAAGATATGCCAGAAATGTTAACGCAAAGCAACAATAAAAGAAACTTGCTAAGCGCCAACGATGACGACGGCGATTTGTGCCAAGCTCCAGATGAAGGCCAAGAGGGCGCGGCAGTGTGCGGGCGTGGAGAAGATTTTGTGACAACAAAACATGAAAGACAGTTATCTTCGGAACTGTCGAAACTTAAATATGCTTCGAAATCTTTTTTTGAGAACATATAAGGTAAGATAGATTTATAGTACGGAATATATAAAGTCTTGAAGAGAATGTGCCGTGGCCACGCCCTAACTTTTTATGCATTTCAATATTAGCAGCAAATATACCATAGCACAATATACAATATAAGCCTTTATATCCGAGCTTTATAAAACATTGCTTGTTGGTTAAATCATGATAATTGGATACACAAAGTAGGAATTCTAACTTTACATTTTTGGGTTAGTTTTAATACACTGGAAGAGCTTGCATTCAAAGACACATATATAGACTTATAGACTGTTCAAAAATAAATAAAATTTATACAGTGCCAGATGTCTCCTTTTGTGCCTTGCAAGCTTCATGATAAAGTTAATATGCAAAAACAAAATATCGCAATGGCAAATAAATTCAAGCATTAAACAATTGTTGCCAAATGAGAAGTGCCACCGCACACGAAAATTTCATTAAGAAATAAAACAAAAAAAAAAAAATATAAAAAAAACAACAACGAAAGGTCTTTGATACAAGTTTGATGCCAAAGCAAATAAGACACGTTTAGCGCTTTAAAATGCCTCAATTGCTGAATGGCTTTTAACGGCAACGGCAACGGCATCGGCATCGACGTTTGCGCATATAAGCCAAACACTCGAATTTGCGGCTAAGTTCGTTTGCGTGTTAATCTTATCTTGACTCAATGGCGGCGATAAGACCGCGCGTTGAGGTCGTCTGTCTAAGCAAATGACAACGTATGCAAAGTTGTAGCCAAGCCTGACAATTGCGGCACTGAAAAGCAATTAACCGCAGAAAGTTTACTTAGAAAAAAAGTTAACAAAAACCAGCAACATGAATCAGTGGACAAAAGTCACAAGCAAAACCGCAGCTGCCGACTTATTATTATTATTATAATTATTATGTATATTATTAGTTAAGCAAAAAAAATAAAACAATAATTCTTCGTTTTGATTTGCGCGCACGCAATAATTTGCATCGATGGCGCATCACTGTCAAAATGAATCGTACAAATCGCACAGACATGCATACATCATGCATGCAGTTGCTCAAAGTCAATGTGAGAGATACTTGTCTATAAAGTGAGAACCAAACAGGTTTGCTGCGTTGGTAATGATTATGAACGCGTGCTTACAATCAGGCGGCAACAGCGAGACATAAATCATCGTCACCAAAGTCATCTTTAGCCATATTTTCATCAACATCATCAACATCATCAACATCATGATGATGATGAACTACCGTCCGGCGTAAGAACAACAATTACAACAATAACAAAGTTGTCGTTTGGTATGCAAAATGCATGAAGCCAATAAAAACTTTTGCATTTCATCTTTGCTATTTTACCGAACGCGCTTAAGTGCGCTTCGAGCCAAAATACAGACAATGCAGCCGAGCAGCAGAGCAGAGCGACCGCCACCACAGCAAAGCCTTGGCTAAGTGCATGGTTCTCGCCGCGCATACTGATTAACATGCATATTGAATCACTGAACAATCTCACAACGCCCACGCGGCGTTTTTTTTTTTTATATCTTTTGTGTTTCATGGAATTCGTTGAAATATTTTAATAATTTCAATATTTTTTTACACACACATATGTTTAATTTTGTGTAAGCACAAAAACGTGAAATCGTTTGTTGCATGAAGAATTTTGTGCAAACGTTTGTGCAATTTATAAAATTAACTTTTCTTTGGCTTTTTTTTTATACGAAAGTTGGTTTGGCATTTTTGACAAGCGGACAAGCGAATTTATTGGCCATAAATGTGTTCAACTGTCCGCACATTGTCAAATATCGGCAATCGTTTCATTTGCCATGCGATTGCACAGCTTTGAGTTTAGCCGTTTGAGCACAGATTATGTAAGAACTTCTGACTTACAGCGCGCATAAATTTTTGCCTGCAGACCAATAAGAAAGTATCATGCTTCTCACACGCCATCATTATGCTATTTACACTCTGTTTACAGACAACCCCACAAACCCACAATCCAGAAGAGAGCCTAGTGTCTGCTTGTCTGCCTGTTTGTTTGTTTTACTAATCAGCGGCACGTCGCATTTGTAAACGCGCCGCTAATGTCGCCGTTCATAGCCAACAGCTGGAACCGGCCCACGTACGCGACCGTGTATAAACTTGGCTTAAAGCGTGCTAATCATACAGCCAAATTACACGATCGAATGAACAGAGGCAGAAAAGCGAATTTGTATCTCAGTTTGCCAAAGCGTTACACCATGCTCATTATGGTCGGCAGCGTTGTGCTTTGAGCTATTTGCGTTGGTGGGAAATGACGGCGGAAGAACTGTTGTTTCTACTAGGTGAAGGTCACTTCTGTGCCATCAATGCTAATTGGCTCATTGTTGCTGTTGTTGTTGGTCTTGTTCCTCTATTTGCTCTGCCGCTGTGCAAACGTGCGTGCGTGAGTGAATTGTGGCCAAAATAAATATATTTTCAACTTAGAGCAAATTCCGGCAATCAGATAAATAAATCAAATTATTGACTTTTATTAAAGCTTTCCTCGCGAATTCTTTGTAAAGCAAAGCAAAGCAATTAATTCAATGAAAAACTAATATTAATTAGAAACAACAAAAAAACATTTAATTAATACGAAAATAATTGGTGAATCCTCAGAAAATAAACAGAAGAAAAATGAAGAAGAAAATGATAAAAACCGGAAAAGTTTCTTGTCAGCAAATTAATTAGTTCGCAGGACTAACTTGGCCGGCTTGAGATATTTTGGAGAAAGAGAGATAATTCAACTATACCGAATATCTTATACTCTAGACGCAGGAATTGCTATCTTGTGTATCCAGTACACTAAGTTTTTTTGAGATCAAATGTATGTAACAACTAGAAGGAGGAGCGAAAGGTCCATTTAATTATATAAAGATATGATCAGAATGTCAAGAGAAATTTATAAACTTTATTGGTCCATCCTCACCAATGCTTCTGGAAGCCTAGGTAAGCTTGATATGCAATTGGTAGATTCGTGTAGCAATGAAATTCTTAAGCTTTGTTGTGTTTTAAAATCTTTCTACCATTTCAATACCATCCACAGTCACCCTTACAAAATGGGTAACCTCAACAGCACGCATTTTATAAACTCATTAAATAAACTATCCACACTACTAGAGACTATACCATGAGTACAGGCACGACGATACATTACAAACAAACTACGAACATTAACATTAAAATCAATCATCCAACAATGGAAATTGAGGATCACACTGTTGCTTTACTAACACATTGGGATAAGATTAAACCATCGAATTTAAAAACCGCACTCTGCTATCTTACAAATAATAAGAGTTGTAATAAATTTTATGTTAATAAATTACCATGGCCGAATCATTATAAATCAATTTTTCAATGCGAGCAAGCTATAGAATTTTGTAATCCTATCTCTTCTATTGTAAGTAGTTCCCTTCGAGGCTGAACACACATGGGGCTTAGGGAAAGACTACCAAAACTCCTTGTTTTTATTTACCTCTTAAAGCAGAAAAGTTTTATTACAAAGATTTACATTTTCTGCCTTCCTCTTCTTCATTTTATAAGGGTGCTTCCGACAACCAGACAAATCATTTGACTGATTATATGTAGACAGACAAATCGGACTAATCGACTCGATTTTTCGCACTGACCAAGAATATATTTTATATTTTCGGTTTGTCTCCTACAAAATACGATTTAAATAAATTTAATTAAACTTTTTTTTAATTATAAATTAAAAATCATTATTTAAATATTATAATAAAGTGAAAGGAAAACATAAAAAAAAAAACAGAATAGATTTAGTTCTTCGTCAGCCCGGTTTCTTAAATTGTGTTGTCTTTATTTATTTGATTGCTAACAAAAACCATTAAATTCTTGATTTTGCATTTTGAGAAGAAGACGCAAAATGGTAACTAAAAGATCAAGGCCAATTTTGATTTTGAGTTGATTTTTATTTTAAGACTGCATGATTTTATTGAAGATTTTATGCACGAATATGCCATGTGACATAGTAACAAAATGCCATAAAAGAGATAAAGCCAAAGCATTTTGAGTGTTCCACAGCTTATGCTAAAAGTGTATTTATGAGCGACGAAGTATGCTAAGAACTTTGAAAGCTTCTTTACAGAACGAAGTCAAAGAAGTCAAGTTGTAAAACCATAAAGACTGTAATAAGTGGTGAGGTACTTCGAACTACCGGTTAAGTGCAGTCAAGATACTCAAGCACGAAAATCAAAATACAAAAACCATAAAAAGATGCACTTCACAGACATCAGATACACTAAAGAAGCCAAATGAAGCCGAGAAGAAAGAAGAAAAGTTTCAAAAATGGCACGACACAATTGAGCAAAGAAGACTTCACGAAAAAAGCCGTTGAATAGACTAGATTGTAGCTAACGACAGACAAATAAGCCTAACAGACGACTAGCGGAAGTAAGTCAAAAACGGATGCACATGCAATGAAAGTGGCTGGCTGTTGAACTAAGCCGACTGTCAGCCTCAATGCAACGCAATAGCAGATAATATTAGTAGTTGTAATATGCACTCAATGTTGCACTTGCATTGAAGCGTTCTTTTGCAGCCGACGTGACGTTTTGTCTGGCAAAAGATGCACAAAGAGTGCATTGACCGACGGAGTGCAAATGTGAGCCGAACTGAAGAGAAAACAAGTCAGTCGAGCCGAGCATTGAAAGTGTTAAAAGTCGCAGGCAGACAAAAGTCAACACATCACATCAGCATAACCGCAAATTTGTGGCTAATTCAAAGCAGACAATTTGCAAGATTTATTTTTTTACTTAAAACTTGCAAAGCCGCTTTGTTTTTTTTTTTGGTACTTAAATAGATATTTTTCGAAAACAACACAAATGTTGATGCAAGGTTCATTTACCTTTTAAGCTACTGAAATTGTTTGGCACAGAAGTCAGGCAGACAGGAGGCAAACGCAACAAGGCGACAAATTTTTATATGCGTTATCGTTTTTGAAATGAATTCAATGAACTGAAATTGAATATTTGCCTTCGGCAAGAAGGTTGGCGGTGGTGGCAGTATCGGTGGCAGTGTCGGTGTCGATGTCGATGGCGCTTAAGAATTCCATTCAATTGAAATGCGCAGCGAAGCTTAAAATCTAAATACCAAAGGGCACGAACGCAAGCATGGGCAGACACATTTAACAAATGCTCAAGTGTGAGCAACGAAGTGCGTAACGGCATAGAAACACAAATGAAAACAAAGAACAAAAAAAAAACAGAAAAAAAAGTGAAAGTATCTTAGTCAAAAGGTTCGACAAGGTCAGTTGGGCTTAACAGGCGCAAATGCGCTCTTCCGCAATCAAGAACAAACAGAACAGCAAGTAAAAGAAATGACAACTTATTTCAATGACAGTGGCAATCAACGGCAAAGCATTACAGGGTGGGTGGCCATTAAATGAGGTGTTACAGCCCAATTGCAGGCATGGGCAACGGCAACAAACCTCAAAATCAAATGACAAATAATCAAAGCCAAAAATAAGACATTTAAGTGCAAAAGCGAATGAGCAAAGCGCACAAAGTTCACTTAACTTTCAACTTGTAATTTGTCAT
This sequence comes from Phortica magna, assembly GCA_037044515.1. NCBI lineage: Eukaryota > Metazoa > Arthropoda > Insecta > Diptera > Drosophilidae > Phortica > Phortica magna. The sequence continues at coordinate 12,485 of JBAMBP010001423.1, forward strand.
GTTGTTGCCAACGCTGGCGCGCAAAGTGAAAAGATGTCAACCGAAAAAGTAGAAAAGATACATGTATCATGGCCAAGCGACACTCGCAATGCTGACAGCAAAGAAAACAATATGCGACAGCCACAACAACAACAACAACAACAGCAACAGCAACAACAGCAACACCAGCAATCATGACAGCATTGGCAGCACTTAGGCGTAGTACTTGTATCTGTATCTGTATCGGTAGCAACGACAGCAGTATCTGTTATTGTCGCTTATATTTTTGTCTTCAGCTGCCTGTGGTACTATACGCCAGACAGAAATACAGACATTCGTCATTGTTCCGTGCGCTTGTCGTCGCTGGTGACGTGCGCATATACAATTAAATTGAAAATTATTTATAAAATGTTTTCAAATCTGCTTACAGCTCATATTTTCAACATTTACCATTGTTTTTTATCACACATTGCGTATACTCTTCTTTTGTTTCATTTTGCCAACGAATTCATGAAAAGAAGCTCTTTAGTTTCATTTTAGTTAATTTTCTTCTTCCCCTTAGTTTATACTTGTATGAATTCAAGCGGCAGAACTTCACATCTGAGCCAAAGTGATTAATCATTTGGCCTTTAAAGTTCTCCACGCCCTCACACCTCCATGGCCTGCTTTAGTATGCAGAAATGCCGGCTTTCGTAGGCTCATAGGCAATGTGCCGTATAATTAAACATATTGCTTGAACATATGCGCAAAATGGTTGCTTATCCTTGTCCGGCAGTTCCCCTCGACTAATCTCCATTGCTGGCAAACCCTTCAGCTGCCTTTTGCATAATCAAACTGTGTGTTGATTGGCGGCCATATCGTTAGAACGCTTTAAACAACACTTTAACTTTAGAATGTTCTATTCGTTGTTTTAGTTGTTCGGCATTGAAATATTTAAAGCCTAAAATTAAAGGGCAAAATGAACAAAACAAATTGAAATTGATTTGCGACCACAATGATGATGATTTTTATTTGAAATTGCGACGTCTTCGGAATAGTTTAAAGTAATACGTTTGCGTATTTTATTAAGTTGTATGTCGAAGCGTTCTAAAATAAACGAAAATATATGTTTTAAACAGAAGATTGAAAAAGCGTTGGCATGTTTAAAAGCTTCACATAACATAAACATAAAGTTAGACTTTTAATGAAGCACGTTTCGCCTTCAACTGCCAACTGCCAACTTTGACTTTGTTCTTGGCGCTTCAGCTTCTGTTTTGACGCCAACACACACAACGCAAAGCATTTAAAAAAAATAAAGAAAAACGATAAACAAAAACGTTAACATGAATCGCATAAATATGTTAATTTGCTTAGAATATATACGCAATACAAACCGCACCTCAGCACACCTCTCAACAAACCACACATCAGTTTTTTATAATTTGTTTGCCGCTTATTGAATCTTCACATTATATATATGTGTGTGTGTTGTGCCATTGTTGCATATGAATTAATTAAGCGCCAATTAGCATAAGATGAGTCTAGCTCACTGCGAGCAGTTTTATTATGTATCTAAAAAATAGATAAATAAACAAATGAAATGTTTTGTATAAAAGTAAAAGTGAAAACATTCTGGATTTGTGGAGAGATAAAACAGATATTTGAATTTAGGTCAAGGCTTGCGTTGCGTTGCGTTGACATTCATAAATGAGGAAGAAGCTTAAATAAATACTGAACTTTATTTATTTAACTCAATTCAGACAAAACAAACTGTTAGTAATATTTGATTAACTTAGCAGCAATGAGGAATTTGTATTTAATACATACAGAAATGTGAAACGACCGATGATAATTTGCAGTTCACCTTCTCCAACGTTGACATTTGCCATACAACACAGCTTAGTTTAGCACACACACATACACACACACATAGATACATACTGCAGCACGAGTATCTCAGGCATTGCGTGTATGCTTGTTTAGGCTTCTTCGTGTGTTGCTGTGGCAGTAAGCCTTGCAGGCGATTCTAGTTCACTTTGAAAATGACTCGCAATGATTAATGCACAAAGCCTCTGCGTGCAATGTCAAACGAAATAATTAGTTTAAATGCTGATTGCAAATTGCAAATACAAAACTGATGAATAAGAAGTTCTATTGGAAGGACAAGAGGCAATCGCATATAAAATGTCAAATGTATTTGTGAGCGTAAGCAATAAAGCGTATTTCATCATTCATAAGTAACATAATTGGCCCAACCAACGTTGACAATGAGAACACTTTGCGAATTCTCGTGACAAGTGACAAGCGTCGTTTTTAATGACTCTGATTTTGTTGCACAGTGTACACAGATACACCGGTGCTATGAGGTGCGCCAAACAATTGGGATTTCCTCACTTATGAATTTACCATAAGAATTCATTTGCGGTTGATTTTCTTTGTTGTGCTTAGTTATTAAAAAGTAGCTAAGCAACTTTCGTACGTGTTGTTATGCATTAAAGTATTTTGATGACGTTAATGATCATGATGATGATGATTAGGTTGATATTGATGCTGTTGCTGATTATAGCATTGGCAAAGTCTATGCAATGGGTGTGTGTGAGAAACTTTAAAGAGATGCAATTATTTACTCATTAAACAGATTGTATACAATTTGATTATTTTAATTAAAAATTTATATTTATATATTTGAGGCATTGTTCATACAACACGTTGCATTCGAGTATCTCATTAAACGATTTGCATAATTAATTTAATATGAAATTAAAGCGCCTTGCCAATTACACATGTGGTAAACAACCAATTTCAAATACAACGAACGAACCTCACCCTTTTATTAGTACTCACACACACACACACACACAAACACACACACAACCATCGACATCGAGACTTGCCGACTCCTACGCTCAATATTGACTTTAATCAGAGTGTAACATGCCTACAGCGCTTCTACCGCTTGTGACCAAAGTAATTACTTAATTCTCTTCGAAAAATGTTCCTCTTTAACGACTTATAAAAATTGATGCCTTCCCCCACAATATCCTGCACCTTTTATTTTTATGCGTTTTTAAATCGCTTTTCACAGCCATAAAAATCAACTTATTTTTAATATTATTTGTAGGTTTTTTTTTTGGCCGCAATTAACACACATAATGACTATTGATCAATGTATCTCATATTTTTTTGTCGCTGTAAACACTTTATTTTTAATTGCCAATTTTAACTCTGAGTTTATACATGAGCTAAAAGGATATAAATGGCTTTCAAAGTCATTAAGAAAGACAATTGTGACATTCAAAATAATTGCAAATTTAAACAAGCAAGAGCAGCATAGTCGAGTATACACGACAATATAATACCCTTTAGACTCCAACTCTAAACAATATATTGTTCATTTGATATAGCTGATTTATGAATTTTTCAAATCGTTGGTAACGTATGGCTTACACAATCTATAAAGCAGTGATATTATTATAAATATATATAGCAGTGTCAGAGTTATACTAACTAGGATGAAGCAGTGTCCAAATGGTAATTTTAGTTTGTCGTTCCATAAAGGGTAACAATATGGTCAAAATGGTATTTTGGTATGAAGAATTAAAGAGTATATTTTCTGAGCTTCCATGCGAAGTTTCCCGTACCTTTTATAGTTTACTATTTTAGAAGACGATTATTTGATGAGACATGAGGGGGAAGAGAAAAATTGAGTGATATCATTTTGTAGGGCAGTCTATGCAGCGTCTATTCATCTGATTATCATGTTACTGGTTAGGTGGAAACAGTACAGTACAGGCTGACAGATGGACATAGGTCGCCAAACTCGTCATCAAGCACAGTGGGAGAGACTTCAATCTGTGCATTGCCAACTTCATAACAAAGGTCTCGTAATCCTTTGCTTAGTTTTAGAAAATAAACTGACTAAATAGTTTGAAACAAACGTAGGAAAGACAGCAAAATCAAGCGTGCCTGACGAAGGAGGCAAAGCCAACATTTCTTGAGTGGTAATTTAATAAGTCCATAAATATTCAAATGAGTTTAAACAACACAAAAATGTGCTCCAAATTATGATTCAACACACACGCACACCACAGACACACACTCATGAGCAGCCACACTGACACCCCAACTCCCAACAAATGCCGCCGCTGAGATAAAAACACGCACGCACTCACGCACGCAGGCACGTTGGTTGGGACTTTATTGTCTTTCACTGCTTAGCAGACAAAGAACGGAAAGAAAAACACTTCGCGGCAGCTTCTTTTGGCCGGAGGTGAATTTCGCTTTCACTTATCAACGTTAACGACTTCTTTTTCTTCTTCTTGCGCTGATGCGTCGTGTTTTGCCGAATCAGACTCAGAATTGGGTCGCGTGCGTGAAACGTCACCAAAAAGACAAAAATGAGCCCAAATGAAATCCAAATATGAAGTGCAGACAACAAAAGAGGCTTTGGAAGAATGTTGAGTCTTGGGTGTTGGAAGTGAGGCCGAGTTATAAAAGCAACAATCAACTTAATCATAAAAGCATATAAAAGCAAGAAAGAAGATGAGGCAGCAGCATAAAAGAGTGTGCAGAACAAAACCGAGTCGATGAAGACAGATGCTTCTGCTTGCGTCGCTGTTGAAGTCATCGACTCAGATTACCAAATCATCGTAGGAAGTGGAAGAATTTTTTATGTCGTCAACTGATTAAATTCATTTAGAACGCCACTAAAACTCGCCCAGTTCTGTTGAATATGAACAAGCACCGACCGAACCACCGAAGCACCGAAGCAGCGAAGCACAAAAGGCAGAGACAATAAGCATGAGATTTTGTATCTCTTGGCTGATTGTTTGGCCTTGCTGCGTGTTTGACTTTGTTTTCGGTTACTATAGCAGCAAATTGAATTCCAACTCGCCTTGCTTATCTTATGTGCGAGACTCACGCGCTTATCGGTAACGTCGTTGCCCAAACCGCGACGGTCAGAGGAAAGACACATTCGTGCTTTGTCCGATTAGTAGCAAAGTCAGCAACATCAGCATTTAAAGCTTCTTAGTGGAAGTAGCTCAGTTTGAATTTGGTATACATTTTTAACATAAAGTCAACTTTTATTACATATTTCGAATGCGTTTTGTTTTAAAAAACATGAGACTTTCAATTAAACACTTAAATGAAACCATTGTTGAAGATTGTCTGCTCAAGTAGCTTAATCATCTTATCAACTGTTCTTACACAATGTTTTACAGTCTCGGGCTACCATAAAAAAATTAAATAAAAAATAAGAATAAACTGTTATCTTTAATGCTGAAATTACAAGCATTTCTTGTACCAAGCGTCGTGCCCATTGATAAGAAGATATCAGTGACATTCTTGTGGTGAAATGAGTTGAACATAACAAAAAAGGGACATCAACACAGAAATTATAACAAAAAGATAATTCTTTGAAATGTTTTCGTAATACTTTACATTATTGAAGTCATTGAATTTCTTTGCCTTTTACAGCAAAATTTAAAATATGAAATATAACTTATTTATTTCCTTTTTTATTTTTCACATTGATGATTCATCATTCAATATTTCTCACACATGTAGAAAAACGCTTAAAATTCTTATGTAAATAAAATAATAATAATTATAAATGCAGAAAATTCAACCTTGAACTTGAAGCAGCTAATTGAGATACACTTGTATCTATTAGCACACGGTTATTGCAGTTATATGTGGTTGTTGTTGTTGCTGTTTCTTTTTTTTCACTGTTTTTTATTCACTTAATGATGATGACAAATAAAATTAACCAGCGGGAAATTAAGCGTGGGTGGCGAAGCGAGAAAAAAACCAAAATGAAGACAAGTTTTTTTTTATAGTTTCCACTTTGTAATTCTAACATTCAATTATGCAAGAGATAAAAAAACCATAAATGAAGTTACTTTAACACCTGCGAAGCCATCACATCACACCTCGTAAAACAACATTGTACAGACTTCTATCTCGAACGATTACACATAAATTATATGTATTTATACTCATGTCAAAAGCGAAGGAGAAGGAGAAGAAGAAGAAGAGAAGATGTCTCCCCCGACTTTATAAAGTATACATGTTTAAATACTATTGATCAGCTCGATATAAAGCCATATTCGACAGTCCGTCTGATTGAATGTTTCAATGCGAACTCCTTCCTCAGTTTTAAGATAGATATAGAAAGATTTTTCTTTCTTATAAGTATTGAAAAAAAATTATATAATCAGATTACTACATCATATGTATTTAGAGCTAAAAACATACGTTTTTGCTCAGGAACTTCTTTGAACTTTGAATATAATGGAACTGTTCAAGATCAGTAGAGATCGTAGTTCCTAAAAGAACAATCAGTTAAAAATAGAGTTTTGTTACAAAAAAAAAATTTGCAATTAAATATGTCTTTTTCTTAAGATTTATAAGAATCGCATGAAAAGTCGTGCTTACCAAAAATATATATTCTTTTTATGGCGATATCACCTTCTGTGCATTACAAGCTTCATTTCAAAGCTAATTGTTTGTTTAGGATTAGTTAAATTGGCGTATTTCATGCATAAACATCCAATTAAAAGAACCTTTAACCCATAATCATATTTCACAAAATTGCATCCCTGCTCGCCAAAGTATCCTGTGTCAATTAAAGTCTTTCATGGAGTATTTCATGCTAAATTAATGCGTATCACAACTCCACTCAGCATTCCAGTTGGCATTCATCACGTGCGTTACTACGAATTTGCTCTTCATACCGATAGCCGTGGGCAGTTGTGTACCTTTGCAGTTGTATGCATCGGCGTCTGCCCTTCGCGCTTTATTTAAAATAGGTCATTATGCAATTATTACAGTCGCGCCTTTTAAGCCGATTATTCACTATTGGTTTTTGTTGCCTCATAATGTTTGAACAAGCCAACGAGCGTGAAATTTGAGCGCAACCAATATTAAGTAATTAATTAAATATGGTTTGGCGGACTTACAATTCACGTTTTCAATATTATTTCAATATTTTAACTAACAAAACTCGCATTGACTGAACTAATAAAACTGCCATCAAACTTTGACTTAACTTCTAACCACAGAACAAATACGTTTCATTCGAATTCCATTCTACATTCACAAGCGTTGAATTCATGCAAAACCCAACAATCGCACGAAAATATCTTTTATGACTCATCAGATTTATTTGTCGTACGACCTCACACCGAACTTGAATGCAATTAAACACTCAACTGCAATTAACAAAGTCGAAAAGTGCAAGAGATTGGCGAAGGAACACGAGTAAAGTGTGAATGAGAAAAAAACAAGTCAAAAGCACAGCAAAACAAAGCGAAACCAAAAGAAATGAAAATAAGATAAGTTAACGACGAAAGAAGCTGATTTCGTCCAAGTCGAATATTAAATATACTTCGATGTTTCATAACGATCGAGTCTCGCGAAACAGTTCTCTCTATCAATTACTCAGTACTAAGTATGTAAGGAACTTATCTAGAGTTTCCACCGTTGTCATCTTTAAGATGAATTTGACTTTTATTTTCCTTAGATGATACTTGCATGGGAGCTATATCACATGGACACTATATCAAATTTTAAAAACTTTACCAAAAAAGTACCAGATTAGTTCAAACATCAAATGGTAGACCAGTGAACAGACAAACGGATATGACTATATCAATCTGTCTCTCCGTAAAGATTTATACACACAGTCCTTCCTTCATTCTGTACGTTGCAAACTTCACGACAAAGTTAATATACTATCAGTCCCAAGAGTCGGCACGAGTATGAAAAATAACCAGAATTGAGTGACGCGACGTGTGCAAATGCAAAAGATCTCGCAAAGATGAAGTTCAAGGCCAGCACTTTTAGTAATTTGTAACCGCATAAAAATTCTGTTAAACAGCAAACCGAGCGACGACGACGAGAAGAGCACGCTACCTACAAACAATATCAGTTTTTTATAATACTCTTCCAGCAGTGTACTTTGACTTCGCCATGAAGCATGAAACACACAAACCATATAAAGTATATATTTATAATGTATTATATAACGCTTTTAATCTAAACAGATTATTTTATATTTTTACCGATTGATTCATTTTTGAAAACGATATAAAAACGATGAGCACAAATTTGCAAAATCGATGTTGTGTAAGAAACTTCTTTGTTTTTTCAAAGTAGAGTGCTGGTATTCAAAAGGTAATCTTCTGGCATAGCAATACTCTATATAAGTACCATTAAGATCTGAGCCCTAGAAAGGGTACCTCACATAAAAGGGTATTGGATATTTTAAAATCTTTATATGAAAAATCTTAATTTTTTCTGTATGATTTGACTTGAAACTTCAGACTTACGTTTTATGTGAGGCGTGAGATTTACTTTAACCAAAAAATTGGAATGTTTTCTTTGTGAATTCCAGGAAAAAATCTCTGAGGTCTGAGTGTTTTTAAGGCAGGAGATTGAAGCTTCAGCTTTACTTATACGTATTTGCTCAATGATGGTAGTTTTATTCATTAACAAGTTAAGCAAAGCCAAACCACATTAAGCTTCTGTTTAGTAATTTATAAATTGTGGCAACATTTAAATCATAGGTTAGCTTATCAAAGACAACAAGCCGTACGCGAGATACAAGATACAGTTTTGTAGATGATTATCGGACAGCGCGGCAAAAATATATTCATGAGCATTAAGTGGCTTAAGTCAAGTTGTTTTTTAAAGTTTCAATGAAGGCAACTTACTTAAATCTTTTAATGGTAGAATTCTTTTTATTGACTCTAATATCAGATTAATACGAAAAACCCCAATTACAATATCAAGTCTATTTGTGCTGGGATTAATATGCTGTACTAGACCGATCTTAACTTTTATACACATTCTAACAAAAACTCTAGAACACTTTTCGCATTAAAATCTATATGATGCTTTTATCAATCAGGCAGCATTTCGATCTCATCACGCTGATAAATAATTTATAAGCTTTATTAACTCGAACATGCTTCATGACTAAAATGTAATACTATTTTCAAAAGCAAAAATTATTAATAGCTTGGAAATTTTATTTATGCGTTTCCATTTTCTTCGAATTGCCATTAAAAACTAACAAACTGACCCAGTTCTGTCATTGATGTTGTCTCAATGCTTTTTACGTTCGTGTCTGTGCACATCTTCACCCGCCCCCCTGCGCGTCTGTTGCCTCATCAACTATTCGCATGCAACATTTGTGAATGCATCGATGCATACATTCTATTGGCCGCCGTGCCTCAACCCCATGCCCTTTGCCCACTGCCAACGGGTGCCATTCATTGCTAAATTGTGTAATTGGCGCACGCGAAGCTGAAGCTGCTCTGCCTTCATTTTGCCATGTGCGCTGCGCCTCTGTCCTCTTTGCGGCGCTAATAGTTTGTCATCTGTAAGATGGCTTGCTCGCTTTTAATGCCGGTCTGCTTATAAGCAAAATTTGGCCAAAGTGAATACAGTGGAATTAATTAAACATACGCTTTGTGAACTGAACTGAACTGACGTCAAAAGCAGCGTTTGAAAAGTATCTTTGTGTATAGCAAATGATATCTGTATGACATTTTGTTGGTGTTCTCTTTGTTTCAGTTTTCTTTCATGAGCTTCACTGCGTTACAACATGGGAAAGCGACAAATTTTCAATGGAAGAAGATTGTAATGAATTTTTGTAAGAATTTCGTTTGTGTTTTTTTCGCTTGCGTGAAAGTCTTCATATAAAGTTGAATTGAGTTGAATGATTTGGCACGAAGCGCTTTAATGAATAAGCGCAAAATTTGCATAAACCATAAAAAAACAAGACAAATATCAAAATAAACGACAATAAGATTGAATGCAAAAAGTCAGAATAAGATGTTAAGAACCCAAAACGAGACCGAGAAATTAATTTCAAGGTTAAACAAGAATAACAACAAGAAAGGCCTAATTAGCATCTTTTTACCGATTTTGGTTGCGGTCACGGATTCGTTTTTGATTTCGGCTTTTGGTCGTTGCGATTTATGGCAACGGCTTTAAAACTGAGACTGGAATCTTCACGGCGGGAGCGCTGTGCGGGTGTGAGTTTGTGCTGAGCTTGGGGTAATGTCTCATTGTCGGTTTGTCGGCATTTATTATTACTTTTTTTTCTGATTATGCTCGCTGCACATGCGCAGATCAAATCTGTATCTTTTGTTAAATGCTTTTATAACCTTTTGTCGCGAAATTCTTATTATTTGTGCTTTCTTGTTTTTGTTTACTTGCATTATTTAATACTCATACATTTCTTTGTATTATAACGTCTGCGTTTCTTGGCAGTGTTAATTAAAAAAGAAGACTTTTTTATTTGACGGTATATAAAATCTTTTATAATATTTATTATATTTCTGCACATATATAAATAAAAGTAACAACAACAAGCGCATTTGTTGCTGTAAACAGCATTTATTTGTAAATGTTCTTGTTGTTGTTGTTGTAGTTGTTGCCGCACTCAAGATGCTTCAAGCTAATTTTTGTTGTTTATACTTATTGTTTTTGTTGTGCGCGCATATAGCAGACCTTGACCTGAAACAAGTGAGTCAAAGCACTAAAAGCTAAAAGCAGCGGCAGCAGCGTATGATAAATTTTGTTGTTATTGCTGTTGTTGTTGTTGTTGTTGCTGCTATGGTTGTCATTTGCAGAACAAATAAAAACGTTTGAATTCTAATAAGAGGAATGAATCGCAACAAGAAAAAAGGGGGAAACAAAAAGAAACTAATTGAGTTTGGCTATAATTGGTCAAAATGCGCAGCAAACGAGCGTCACAACAAATGCGAAAAATACAATGACAGCAACAGATCCATCAAAGCAACTGCAAATCACCAACAACGACAACAACCACAACAAATACGTTAAGTCAAATGCATGACTTCATCGACTTGCAAAAGCGAAAATTAAATCACAGCAAAAAATTAGTTCGTGGTTGCAATTTGTTTTCTCTCATTTTTTCATACCCTATGGGTTGTGTTAAAAGGGCATATTAATAAAAGGAGGCGGTACAGACCCGATAGAGTATAATGTATATTTAAATACTTGTTAAGCATCAAAAGACATCCATACGTGCGTCCGTCTGATTGAACCAAACGATTTTCGATACTATTAGAGTAAGATTCTCGAATCCAGTTTTTTTTCTTAATATATTTTAGTTGATCTCTAATTGTTTTTCTTGCTTTTCAGAAGAATTGTAACGCAGATATTTATAAAGAAACATTTGCGCGAGTTGCGGCAAGTGGCACAAGTATCGGTGTGAGTTCAATAACAAAATTAAGTATGCGCAATGTTACCGCCTCTATGGTAAAAGAGCTTATGGTGTGTCAAAAGTTGAGAATGTTAATGTCAAAATTCATTTCGTATCTAATCATTTAAAACGCACGATTTGATTAATGCGATCAACAACAAAAGCGGCACACACCTAAAATCTTAATTGGTTAATTAATTCATGTAAATGTGTTAAAGTGTCTAAAATGCGTGCTCGTCACTCATTTTGTTCGTATTTTAATGCCTCGCACAAAGTAATTAACAAAAGTCGGCGTCAAGTAGCAATTATTATTTTGACACTCATTAAAGAAGCTTAAAATAAAAAAACATTACCTGAAGAATTAAGCGAAACGTAAAGATGCGCAGTAAGACGCACGTGCAAAGTAAATCGACTCAAACACTTCCTGAACAAAAAATTAAAACCATGTGCATTAAGAATGATGACCGTTTGTTTTGTTCACATGTCAAATGTTTTAACGACAAACTTTAACACTTATAATTTATAATATAATAATCTGATGGATGAAATCTTACTGGACATGTCAATCGAATTGCTAATAATTGTTTGGTGTTATTTTGCTTGATAGTTTTGACCTCGATCTTTGTTTTTCGGTGAAGCTGTGTGTCCATCTGTGCAGCAATGTGATCTGTCTGATGTTTTGACTTATGTTACATGCGATCACACGTAACAAAGAATAATCGAGTGTTCAAACTTGGTATTGCAATCGGTCTCAAATTGAACTTAAAGTTTATCCCTGTTTTTGTCATCACTATCATCATTAGCGATTTTTGCAATGATTATTCGTAACGTATTTAGGACTTATATGTATTTTAATCAATTGTATTTTATTACTCTGATAAACACTCATATTTATTAAATTTAATGCATTCCTATAAATTTTATTATATTTAAACAAGATACAAGCAAATTTAAAATCATTTTCGAATAAAATTGCAATTAGGATGCAAAATAATGAAATTTTCCCTCTGTGTATAAAGTTACGATAGGTTTTTGTTTACATTTATTGCTTAAATATTGCCGCAACAAATGAAAATACAAAAGAAAACACAAAAAAAATAGCGAAACTTCCATAATTGCATATTGACCCATTTTAAACAAAGCGCGAAGGGCAGACGGCAACACATGCAATTACGACTGCACACAGCAGCCGAAGCAAAGGCAAAGGCATCAACAGCGCAGCAGGGATGATAGTAAGCGGCGGCGTTGGTGGAGGTGTTGGAAGGCAAGAACAATAATGAGCATGATGAATTGCACACGCCAACTGAGGACCGAAATAAACCGAAGAGCTCAACTATACTGAATTGAAGTCGAGTGTTAAGCGATTCGATGCAATGCGTCATGAGGCAGGACGGAGCGCGGCGCGACGTAGCAATTGAGTTAATGAGTTACGCATGCGTGCTTCGAAGCCGCCATGCTCTGCCTTCATGCAATTATGAGGCGAGCAAACAAACTCGTAACAAGTGAAACAGCAGCAGCATTCAAGGTAGGAGTGACGAGGTGGCGCACTGGCATAGTGGTCGACAATCAGGAGCACTCAACGTGAACGACAAAAATCAACAGCAAATGAAGTAAGCAAAAAATTGAGAAAAGCGAAGAAAAAATAAAGACTCGAGAAAATTAAATAAAGTGAAAAGAGAATCGTGCTGCTGCCGGCAAGCGAGTCGGGCACAAACATTTTTGCATGCAACTTCGCACTGACAATGAAGTTAGTCGTCGTAGTCGTTGTTGTTGTCGTCTTAATGCGTGCGCTACTTAAGTGTCCTCCGCTGCTCGCCGCCAACGCTTATCGCTCAACCAACAACAACAGTGTTCACCCAAGTGCTGTGCGTTTTATTTACTTGGCCCAGTTAACGTGCCTCAGCGACAATGCTGTTGAGGATGACGCTGTGGCTGATAATGATGATGATGATGTTGACGATGAAGTGGTTATTTATGATGATGATGATGCCACAGTTTTGCGCTACTGCCACCGCAAATAAAACAAATAAGAGAAGACATTTTGAAACGTTTAATTTGTTTTTTTTTTATTATTATTTTTTTTATTTAAGTTGTAAAGTATTTCGTTGCATATCAAACAAACAATTAATATATTTTTGAAATGGGTATTTTTTGTTTACTTATGAGACCAAAATTATTGCATAATACATCATGAGAAGGCCGCAACACTCAACAGTGTCCCTGCATTATATACGCACCTGTACTTTGAGCACACTTGATATTTGTGACTGTGATTCATTGAACTATGGAAACGTAACCAAATTACGTGACTGATTTAGTAAGAGGGAAGAGGGTTCTTTGAAATACCACGGCAAATTTGACATCTCAGCATTTACTAAGTGAAGTCACCGAAGAGGTTCTCATAATTTGGATACGTTCTCTAAATTGTCGAATTAAATCTCATTTTTTTTTAATTATTCAAATTTAATAACAAAAATAATAGATTAAGTTTGCTTAAATAATTAACTAAAATCTTTGTAATCATTTTATGGTTCAACGCATTCAAAATGACGATTAAATGAACGCTTAGAAAAATGAATTGTTTGACAGTCTTAAGCATATTCGTATTCAAGTTTTATAGAATTTTATAGAAACTCTAGAACACTTTTTCTCAAGCACACAAAAAGTCTTTGAGCATACATGATATAATATCATTGATATTTCACAACGCTTTCAACAACTTATTACTTGATAAATTCCATAAATGGAAATGATTCACAATTAAGATAATACACAGAGAAGACTATATTTATTAATACTTTTCTGCGTACTTATTTATTTTATTGTATCGTATTTGTATTTTATTGTCTTGACTACATTAATCATATACATAAATAGATTGACAATAAGCTGAAATGTAAAGTACATTGTAAGTACGTAAGTGTGTTGCTTGGGGTATCTTCTTCAGGCGTCTGTGCAACGCATGCATCGTCAGCGGTTAAACAAGGGAAATTCGGTATAACTAGAGATAATCATTGTCCCAACAGCTATGGAAGTTAATTTCCGCCTGTGACCCAAATACCGTTAAGCCTGAGATGTTTTTCAAAGCACTTTAAAGAGCCATTGTTATTATAGATCTTAATATACATATATTTCCAAGTAAAGTGTTTTTCAAAGTAGAACCCAAACTATCGCCAATCAAATGTGAATTATTTTTCAATGTTATATGAAATTCGCTGAGTTTCTTTCAAGATTCTTGCAAGCATTCTATATACTTGTAAATCTGAAGCTTATTTGAAATACCACAATACTTTTACTTAGCTTTTTACTCTCAGTTTAACAATATCAATAGTTTTTGGTCTAATATTTTTTTAACTCATTGTAATCACAATAATCTTGCATGGTCATCAGGCAACTTTTGTGCCATTTGTTACCTAAATCTGCAACATGATAAGCATCTTGTTCGTGTTCATTTGCCAGCTAAAGTTAGTTAATTTCGTTAATTTTCCCTTTCCCAACCTAATGTTTGAATCTCGCTAACGAAGCGCATTTCAATGATTCTAATCGAAAACGCTTGAAATATTCCAATTGTTAGAATTGAATTGCACGACCTTGGCACTGAACCATGACATTCACGTTCAGTTGCTTCTGCGTTACGCTGCGCTAATGCAATTTCCTACCAATGAAAATGTACACTTTTTTTGTTGTTTTTTTTTTTCTGCTGCAAATTCACAAAAGCTTCATGATTATCAACTTCCTGCTTATTGTGCACAATTTGCGCTGCGAAGCTGGTTACAAAATTTGTGGCCAACAAACAAAATGAGATACAGAATCTCTGATTTTCCCATTCGATACAACTATTAGTGGATTAATATGCAAAACTTTGCGCGGGTTTCAATTGAACTTGAAGCAATGGTCGTTCGACGAACACATTTCCAATTGACTGCCGCCGCCGCCAGTGAGTCAGTCGGTGTCAGGCTCAGTGTCATCTCTTGACGTTCTGCCAACCAATTGCAAAATTATTATTGCGGTTTTGAGCGCGTGACTCTATTGACTTTATTTCAGCTTTTCCATAAAAAAAAAACCGTATAAAAAGGGGTGTAAAAAAACCTTACTTTAATGCAAACTACAAAAATAAATCATCGAAATTATTGCACGTGCCACATTTCAACATTTTTGCGTTATTATTTTGTAGTCTGTTGAGTCATGCGAAAAGTGACAAATCGCACGCGCTTTTAGGTTGTTTTTTTTCCTTTATATTTATATATTTTTTTACATTATGCTACACGCGCAGACATAACAATTATGTTACCACAAGACGAAAGTGCTTCCCGAACCGACCGCTGTACATGGTCGGTGCATTCCCTTTGTGTGTGCTGAGGCAAAAGTTATTAACCCATTATGTCAGTTTATTTATATAAAATTATTTCTTCTTTAGATAAGTTTTGACTGTCACAACAACATGACTTCTTTCTGCTTTGTTAGCGACACAAAAACACATGTAAACATCAAACCGAAAACTTGGTTATATATTTGGAGGCACTTATCTTTTATTTATTTATTGCAATACTTTTTTATCACGAAAAACGTTTTCGACGCGCCAACTGACAAATAAGTGACATAAACTAGCAGAAAGTTGAACAAGCGCGAATACAACGAATACAACTTGTTCTCAAAAGAGTTCCAATAAGCACGTACCATACTTCAAGTGTGGCTTTTTTCTGCTTTTTAGTTCTCTTGTTCATTTTTCAGCTTACAGTCTGATTCTTTAAAAAAAAACAATAAAAGAGAACAAATTCTTCTCACGCTGTCTGACATGTAATTTATTCAAGTGCTATTGACTCAGTTTAGAACATGAGTTGTACAGATTTCTTATCAATGGGCAACACATTTAGTGCAAATAGTATCTGCATGTTAAAAGCCGAAGTTATCAAGCAAACAAGTGGTGCAATGTGTCATGGGCATTGCCAAGTTGCGAAGTTATAACTGCCCAACAGAAAGCTTATCTGACTTCCTGAAGAGATCCAGTACTGAACTCCTTTATTAAGTTTCTTGGAGAACGTTTCGCTGAAGAGAACACGGAATCTCGCTCATTGAACAAACTACGAAAATTTTAAAGAGAGCTCATAAGAAAATAAATTATATTATGATAGCAAATGAGTTATAACAAAACCAACCCATCAAATCTTAACGATGTTGCTAAAAATCTTCTTACCGAAATAAAAAAAAAAACAAAATACCGTTAAGCAGCCTTAAGAGACTTAAACCGCCTCAACGTTCTGGCCATGATGAGAGTGCATAGAAAACTTATTAATGAAAACTTTTTATCAATATATTACTTCACCATCCTCCAATAATATCACCTTAGCAAAACCCCCTGAGACAGTGGCGAACAATGTGTAGATAACACACATGTTTATTTACGTAATGCTTTCTATAAGAGAGCAGTAAATGTTCGATTCTTTTTCTGTTGAAATGAATAAGATTTTAAATATAAAATGATGAAATAATTGTAAGTAAATAATTCAAGCACATACTTCAAATGATGAGGTTTTCAGAATGTGTCTTTCCTCTGACCGGCGCGGTTTGGGCAACGACGTTACCGATAAGCGCCTGAGTCTCGCACATAAGATAAGCAAGGCGAGTTGGAATTCAATTTGCTGCCACAGTAACCGAAAACAAAGTCAAACACGCAGCAAGGCCAAACAATCAGCCAAGAGATACAAAATCTCATGCTTATTGTCTCTGCCTTTTGTGCTTTGGTGCTTCGGTGCTTCAGTGGTTCGGTGCTTGTTCATATTCAACAGAACTGGGCGAGTTTTAGTGGCGTTCTAAATGAATTTAATCAGTTGACGACATAAAAAATTCTTCCACTTCGTACGATGATTTGGTAATCTGAGTCGATGACTTCAACAGCGACGCAAGCAGAAGCATCTGTCTTCATCCACTTGGTTTTGTTCTGCTCACTCTTTTATGCTGCTGCCTCATCTTCTTTCTTGCTTTTATATGCTTTTATGATTAAGTTGATTGTTGCTTTTATAACTCGGCCTCACTCCCAACACCCAACATTCTTCCAAAGCCTCTTTTGTTGTCTGCACTTCATATTTGGATTTCATTTGGGCACATTTTTGTCTTTTTGGTGACGTTTCACGCACGCGACCCAATTCTGAGTCTGATTCGGCAAAACACGGCGCATCAGCGCAAGAAAAAGAAGTCGTTAACGTTGATAAGTGAAAGCGAAATTCACCTCCGGCCAAAAGAAGCTGCCGCGAAGTGTTTTTCTTTCCGTTCTTTGTCTGCTAAGCAGTGAAAGACAATAAAGTCCCAAACAACGTGCCTGCGTGCGTGCGTGAGTGCGTGGTTTTATCTCAGCTTCGGCATTTGGTGGGAGTTGGGGGTGTCAGTGTGGCTGCTCATGAGTGTGTGGCTGTGGTGTGCGTGTGTGTTGAATCATAATTTGGAGCACATTTTTGTGTTGTTTAAACTCATTTGAATATTTACGCAATCATTAAGTTACCAGCCAAGAAATTTACACTTTGTCGCCTTCATTAAACAAGGCACACGTTCGTGCCTCCTGTGTCTTCTTTGCCACACACAATGAATTTTTCTTTTCACTTTTCGTGAGGGTTCGCTTTCTTTCAAAATCTTTATGACGCAACTTCAACAACATTTGCGGGCTTCTGCTTGATTTACATTTCAAAAAATGTGCTTGATTTATTTTTATTTGCTCTGTGGTTGTATGTTTATAACTTTTACTTTTTATCTGCAGGGAAGAGAAAATTCCCTTTCATTTAGCAATGCATTTTAATTTGTCATAATTATTATTTAAGTATTAAGTTTTTTTTTTTTACAATGATAATTTTGCAATTTTCCAATTAACAGAACATATTTTCACTACCCATAAATAACAACATAGAAACTACAAGCCAAAAAAAATATATAAACTTAATTAGTAAGATAAGAATAGTCGAGTATAGACGACAATACAATACTCTTCCGATACACTTCAAATCTAAAAAAAATCGTTGTTAACTCAGAGTTTATCACATTTGATGAAGCACTGCTGTTCTTATCACTTTAAAGCAGTGCTGTTCTTACCACTAGCAAGCAGTGTCGGTATAAATAAAAAGCAGTGCTTACTTAAAAAGCATATAAACCCATTTTAATATTTTTATCACTTCTGTTGTTCGAGTAAAAGAAGCATGAGGCTGGCTGAGGTTAAGCTTGACTCAAATATCCATCACACATGATCTGCTGCCGAACCTCACGTGTCTCCAACCCAAGTGCGAGCCTCTAGAACTCATAGATTCTCAATCAATTTCTCCCCTCATTCAAGGTGTACCCTGACACACTACGATACATATAAAAGATACGATATAAAAATACAATACGCAAGAGCTAGAGACGGCGATATGCCGTCTTTATAGCAACTTCCATTTTGTTGGTAATTGTGGTTTTTTTATCGTGCAAATGAATAAACAGTAAAACGATAAACAACTCATTTCATTCAATAAAAAAAAAAGAAAAAAAACATTTGAAGAACATTTAAATAACAACTACAAGATAAATAATAAATGCAAGAAAAAAGCGTTGTTATTCAATGGAGACGGCAATGGAAGGCAAATACTTTAAAATGTTTGCAATTACTTCATATTTATTTATTAAGCAAGCGATGATAATTAACAAATTCTACGCATAATTAATCATTTAATAATAATAATAATATTAATTGCAAATAATGATTTGATTGCAGTAAATCTTTTTCATATAACTATTTGACGCCGACACCGAACAAACTCAAGCAATTGCATAAAGAGCACGTAGCGCAACTTGAACGTGTATCTGGTTTTGGTCTGTGTAAGCAATACGGAAACAATTGATTAGCTGAACAAGCGGAAACTGTCATTTCTAATCAAACGAAGTGAATTCAAACTGTCCATCAATCATAGAATTCATTCAAATCGAATAAAACATTTACTAAAACTGTCGAACTAACGAAGTCTCTCACACAACTCAAATCAAATTCAACAATTGTTAAGTCAAAATTAACAAAACAATGAAACAAATAAAATAAAAATAGAAAATCAGTTAAGTATGCAAAAATTACTTTAAATAATTACTTTCAATGGTTCACAACATTAGCCAACCGGCGTTGCTGCAATAAACAGTGGCGGTCTACTTTCAATTGAGGTCCTGGAATCGCCGCGCCATTGGATCACCTAAAATGGCAGCGTGTTCCAGCCGTGTGTTGGAGGACATATGCGTCTGTTATGATTTGAGATACAAATTGATGTACTTGAATTTGGATCGCATGCTGACACGACTGCCAGAGTTCGAAGTGGAGAAGCTCAATCATAAGTTCATTGGTCTAATACTGGAAGAGCTGGAGAAATACGAGGGCAGTGAATGCGAAGAAGATACTGACGATCAAAGTAAAAAAACGCCATCAACTCAACCAGCTGAACGAACCAACCAGCCGCACCCAGTGACAAAAGTAATCCCGCCACAGGCGACACAAGTGCTCCCTCCGAAACAATCACCACCTCCGACACAAACCCCACCGCCAGCACAAACACCACCTCCGTCACAAGCACACACTCCTACACAATCTCCACCGTCATATCAATCTCCACCGGCACCACCGCCGCCAGAGGCTCAAGCCGCTGCACCGCCGACTGATCCTCAGGCCCAAAACAATCCGGAAACAAATCCTCGTTGAATTTTAACCTTCGGCAGTACTTCAAAATTCTTCAAGAGAATCTCCCATGGCAAACTTT
Source organism: Phortica magna (assembly GCA_037044515.1). NCBI lineage: Eukaryota > Metazoa > Arthropoda > Insecta > Diptera > Drosophilidae > Phortica > Phortica magna. The sequence goes on from JBAMBP010001423.1 coordinate 32,441, forward strand.
TACCAGCCTTGACCGAATTCTATTAATTATGTTAATGGCATGATGTCAAATGTGTGCCAAAAATTAATGACAACTGTCATTTTTACACTTTCTTTTTAGTTTGATTAAAATTCTTGATTAAAACACTGATTTACGCTAATTTGTTTGGCTGCCAAAACGCTAACGCATAAAAACTATTGTAGATGAGAAGGGGGCGGTTAAAGCATAAATTTATTTCAAGCTTCATGGCAGAAAAGTAAAAAAAAAAACATTCGTGATTTTTATTACTTTTTTATTAGTTTTTATGAAAAATTAACATATTTACGTTATTTAGTATAATTTTAATGTTGGCATCGTCGCACTGACAAATCGACGAAGCGTCAACCGAACCAAACAAAAGCCGAGTTACAAAATTAGCGATGTGAGGAGGCGAAGCGAAGTGAAGTGATAATTTTTACGTTGCTAAAGTTTTTAATTCAAGTACAAATCACTTATGTTAAACACTTCCGCAGTAAGATTCTTTGAATGGAATTTTCCCAAGCTGTAAAACAAACTGGCAAGAAAAACCAGTTAACAGATACTGATGAGCCAAGCACGCCAATAGTGCCAACTCAAAAGCTTTTGAAAGAAAATCTAGCGCCGGTGGCTCGGTAGAGTAAATGTACAGGCGCCCTATAAAAAAGACAATATTACAACATGGAAAACTCCGGGCCTGTGAGAATTACACCTTTACCCCCCCAGCTATGGACTTGCCTGACCATCATCTCCGTGAATTTCTTGGAATAAAATGAATAAATAATACAAATTTAATATGCAACAATACAACAATTAAAAAGATCTTCATTGGAATTGCAATTGGAAAGCATGCGAATTTGAAGAACGTTTCATTAAAATTGTTTAGTGTACATTAGTGGTTAGTTTTGCATAACTAGCGACTTACCGTCATCACATTTGTAAGCTGTAAAATAAGAAAACAAAGTGATTTGTGAAAAATGCTGATAAACTTGAATTACGCTACTGAAATTGTTTGTCGCTAATATTAAATTAACTTTTCCAGCGAAGCGGCGCCGCACAACATTCACGAACGAAAATGACAATAATCATTTGACGAAAATTGTTTAAGGTTTTTTGTTTTATTTTGTTTTTGTTTTTATTTTCTTTGTCTATTTTTTGTCATCATGATAATTATTTTATTGCGCTGCTATTTTTTCAACAAAAACAATTCGCGGCTGTTAGAGTGAAAGAGAGAAAACTAGAAAAAAAAAAAAACAAAAAAAAAAAAAGGTTGTAAAATGGTATAAAAACCAGTTTTAATGTATGTTATATCAAGTTCAAGGTCGCTAAGTGATGCAGTAACTTTATGTATTGTTGTTGTTTGTTGAATTTGATGTTTTGATGCAGGAATTTCGATTAGTATGAGTATATTATATTTGGCTTGTGATGTATAACTATCAAAAGTGGAACACTCACAGTATCTATCGACTGAGCACATATGATATTGTAGCTTTATAAGAACTTTGTCACCAATTTCTATGATTGTTATAACAAAACTAATTTAACGCGCTAGTGTTGCCCACCTGCCGCAACACACAAACGTCATCATTTGTTTGCGCTGCTATGGAAATGCTGCCAACTTCGCTGAAATGTGCCCACCTACTTTGCATAGAAGTACAATATAATAAATAGGTTGGCGTTTCTGCACAAAGCCAGATAAATACGCATTCGTCACAGTTTGCTGCACACAAATTAAGTTTGAGCGAAAATTTACATATACACCAACAACACTAAGGGAAATTGTTTTGTGGGTGTGGCAAGCATCAAGTGCTTAGTTAATGTGATATTTACGTTTATTTCTTGTTTGATTAACGTTCTTTTTTTTTTCCAACTTTTTATCCGATTTATTTTCATTCATTTAATTAATTTTCAATTTAGTTCACAAATCACTACGAAAAGCGAGCGAAATTAAATTATGAATTACGTTGTTCGCATTACAATGTCATAGCAATAAAAGCATACTTCAACATAAATCATTATTCAAGTATCTTTATAAATACGCAAAAGAAGCAACTGTAACATGTGTGTGTGTGTGTGTAAGTCGCGAATGGCAACAACGCTAACAAGAACACATAATGATTCATTGAGAATCAAATGCATACAAAAGCATTTCAAGCAAATAAAAGCCAATAAGATAGTCAACGTCGACGACGATGACGATGACGGCAGACACGTTCAGAACGTTGCATGAAAATTTAATTTAAAGATACTTTTACAAACTGAGGCAACGAAACTCAGTTCACTTCGACTGGATTGAATGCGTTGCGGCGGTAGAGTTCATAGGATACAAGAGAAAATTGTATTATTAAGCAGCATAAAGCGTCAACATTCCTCTTATTATTATTATTGTTATTATTATGCACAACAACACATCACGCACACGCACATTCTCTCACACACACACACATATATATATGTATATATATAGACAACACACATGCAGAGCCCATGAAGGAGTAAAAGATTCACAGAATTAAAGCTTCAACAGCATGGAACGAAGCAGCGTAAAAGCGAATGTAGCAACTCGTGATGCAAGAGGAACAAATATGTTCAGAATATGTTCCAGGATACGTTGTCGATATGTGAACATATTATACACATATGTATGTATTTATGTATATGAGTGAATGTGTATTTGTTGAAATCTGTATTACAAATTATAGGCGAGACTGCGTACGATAAATTCAGCGCCGTGCTGTAAGGCGTTGTCACGGCTTACTCGTGCGTGATATGCTAATGTGTGATAATTGTTTGCATATTCAGTATTTTATAAGAGTTGCGAGGTATGAATAAAAGTTTTTAACTCTTTTCATAAGGGAATCTTAAAATTACGTTCATAAATTCAGCTTCGTATACTGATCCCATTTTTTCGTATTATTTATCTCTACTTTAACATTTAAAAAAGAAAATTCTTAAGCGAGTAAAATTTCAAGTTTTTAATATTTACACAATACACGGTATTACCTGCATATAAAAAAAGGATTATTCGTTGGGTTGTAGGCGTAAAACTTTCCACAAATGTGTATTTCAATATGTGAAAGCAAAAAATAAGAAATAAATCACAAAACAAAAAAATTTCTTACCATTTCGTTCCAACATCATTTACATAACTTAGAAAAAATGTCAAGATTCTAAAGAGGTTGAAACACCCAACCAAACTAGAATTTGCTTCGTGTTATTTTTGTGTATTTTATAGCCTGCACATGACATGAATGAAACGGAATGAGAATGAAACTGACAGCCTGTCTAACTTCCATATTGACTGATTTCTTTCTTTCTCTACTTTGTTTTAAGTCAAGTCAACGGCCTCTCAACAATTTAGACTATGACGACATAGGACATTTTAATGTGGAGTATACTCAATTTTATAATTTTTTTATTTTTGTTGTTTTCTTTTTCTCAAACAGAACGAATTGCTTTATGAAAAAACATGAAATCGTTGACAATGAAACCATTTTCGAACAAATTATAGCCTCACTTAACATCCGCAGTCAAAATATGCATGTACGAGCAATGCTCGTCACGCTCAAAGCCAAAGAACAATATGGAAATTAATCAGGCTGCTTGGCAGTTGGCAAACAACAAGTCCCTTGCCAGCTGCGCAGCACTCATGCGCCACCCGCTGGTCACGCCCACACATTTGGCAAGTGCATTAAAGATAAAAAATACTTAAATGAATTTAGCAATAATATTTATTGCATATGAAGATAAATGTTCACCACAAAAATGTGACGGTAAAAGCCTCATTCATATTTATTTATAATCATATTTAGTAGAAAATTTATTTATTAATCATACGACATGTGTGCTTTTCAACTTATAGACATGATTAACAGATAATAACAGCCGTGCAGAATAGCAGTGCAAAATATAAATGTGCAGAAATAAATGCAAATAAAATCAGTTTAAATAATTTATAACTCATTTCTCAAGTCTTCCAAAAGAAAAGCGTTGAACAATGACGAAAGTTGCGTCAACAACAACAAAAGACAAGACCAAGCAAAACAACAACAAACACATCAATAATAACAACAAAAGATATTTTTATTTATTACTTTGACCAGACGTCAAGTGACAGCAGCCGAAAAGAACAACAACAAAAAGAAAATCTCATCAGAAACTCAGAACATTTAATAGATACACTTGAGTGTTGTCGCGCATTGCTTTCATTACTGTCAGTATTTTCTTTTGGCTATTATATGCGTACGAGAGTCTCTGGATTTTCTTTTTTGGTAGACAGCTTTTCACTTATTATCTTTTCGGTTGCGCACTGCTGGCAACATGACAAATTACAAGTTGAAAGTTTAGTGAACTTTCGCTGGCTTGTCTGTCCACTCGCTTTTGCACTTAAATGTCTTCTTGTGCCCGTGATTATTTGTCATTTAATTTCGGATCTTCAACTTGTCTTTTTACGACTCTGCGCTGTGGTTTGATCTCTCAATGGTTTGAAGTTCCAGGCCGCCTACGCAATAGACTTGACTTGTGGTAATTTACTGTCATTTTCGGCAGTTCTCTTTCACAAATGGCTTCTCACTATCATTATTGTTACTACAACGCGTGCCAGCGTCAAATGGTGGAAATAGTAATGTTAACAAAATGCAAATTATTTTAATTCAATTGACGTTGTTAAACTCTGCAAAATTGTTGTCGATGTTATTGTTTTTATTACTCAGTTGAGAATATTTGCCTAACTTTTTTTAAAGTGCTTCCTCTAAGGCCACTTCAATGGAAAATCAATGTCTGAAATCCAATACTCTGCCTTCGCTTCTTGCAATTTACTCTCATTATGCTCACATAACCAGAGTAATGTACCCGGTTGCCTTCAAGGCAGCGCTGGGCTGCTGCAACAACAACTGCAACTTTTGCGCTTGACTTATGAGTTAAACATAAGGAAACTCAACTTTAAAGCAAAAGCATCGCCAACTACATGAATATATTTAACATTTTCGTAACAGCTTCAATGAATTATTATTCTTGTCTTAACATTCTTTTTATTTTCAAGATTAAATTTTCATTATGTTATTTATTCACCTTTTTTAACGATTTACATAAACTACACAAAGTTGCTGATCAACAAGTATTTTCATGGACTCCATTGGAAATTGAATTTGCTCCAAGAAATTGCTGGCAAATATTAACGTGTCTTCTGTGGGCACTGCGTCACGTGTCAGTATTGTTGCGACAACTTAAATTTAAATTAAAATTTACATATATACTTACAGTCTACTCACATTATTGCTTACCATTTTTACCCGTACATTTTCGGAGGAGCACATAACTTGTATAGTCGGTGGCCAAAATACGTTTGGCTATTTTTGAAACATCTAGAAAAACACAGAAAAGAAATAAGTATCTCCAACTAGCCATATTATTGACCACTTACTTGTGATCCTTCGGACGTCCGCAGTGTCGCAATCGGGCTTATAACTCGCAATGTCATTTCTGCTACGTGAGGAGATCGAGTATAAATACCAAACGCCCAACAACTGAAATTAATGAAAAGCTTTACAAATTCTTTAAAGTTTGCACTATAAAAGTCACCTTTTTCAATTCCAACTCGTCTTGTATTTCAGATCCAGGACAAAAGTCAAAATGGACTGAAAATATGTTTGATACAAAAAACGAGCACCAAATAAAACTGAAAACTCCTTGAAAATGAGTAAAGAAACGCTTAGCATAAAACACAACTTACACAGTGAATTTCAACATTGCAGCTTGTATAAATTATTTGCTTCAACTGCTTGCAAATACAGCTTCGAAACTATCTTTTGCATGACAAACACGATGACATGCTCTAAATTGCATACAGATGTGATTATGAAATGTGCTATAAATCAGAACAAACAAAATGTAGAAGTATATTTGTCAAAATTCTTAATGTGAACGAAGATTGAAATCAGATGTCGTTAAGCGCCTCTGAAATCAATCATGCAATCGATCATGCCATACAGCAAGCGAGGCATATAAAGAAACAAAAGAATCCAATAAACCAATAAAAGTTACCAATTAAAATAACTCGTCTTGATATATGTATGTAAGTGAAGACCAAATGTTGAGAATTATTTTTTGGCCGTGTTGTTGGCACAAATATGGTTATGCCATGAAAAATTTAATAAATAAAAGTAAATGTAAAAAAAATTGTGAGTTCGCTTGGCGCACTTGAGTGTGTGGGCTGCGCAGCAAAAATTGTGCGATTCATAATAATTTGTACATTAATCAATATGCAAAAGAGCAAACGCGACTTCGGCTGCATTTTGTCAGCAGAATAATTCCGTACGATGATTCGGCGGCTGCTGCTCTTTGCTGTTTGCAGCGCATTGTCTGAGCGCAGTTTTTGGCATTTGGCATGCAAAATGGTTAAGTGCGCACTCAGGACGCGATTTGGTTCGAAACGCATTCGACAGCAACGCAAAAGTTTTTATTGCGCGTTGCTACTTGAATATAAATGCATGAGATACACTACTGGCTATAATATTCATAATGATGAACGTCGAAGAAGATATGGTTTGGCTTGATGTTGATGTTGTTGATTTACGTTTGCTTTATGCGGCCTGATTGTGAGCACGCGTTCGCAATCATTCATCAACAGACACACAAATAAAAGCAGTCAACATTCTACACTATCAAGCACAACAACGACGGTCCGGTACAGTGGTGATGATAGCTTTAAAAGGTGCCTGGAACGGCGTTTCAATATGACGAATGCTTTCGAGCGGCCAACACTGAAATTTGTCCATATAAATTACGGGCTTTCAAGCAATTTCAAAAATGCCAAATCAAGTTGGCTTTGCAAAAACCTTTGTAAGCTTTAAAGCAAACAATTCACGCTGTTAAAATGCCTTATGAAAAGAAAAGCGACGAGAAAAGAAAGAAATACGAGACTAAGAAATCGCTGAGCGATGTTGAACGGTAATCATTGCATAATTATATATTTGCCAAACTAAACGGATCATGCTCTTAGCTTCAGCAGCGACAGCGTGCCCATTACAGTGCGCCGGCATTTGGAGAAAGTCTTGCAAGTACAGCTTATGGAACGCTATCATGGCGATTCGTTGCAAAATCCGTTTAGCCACATAGTCTGGAGCAAAGATGATGATGCCGAAAAGGACTTGAAATCAATTACGGTCAAAGAGCATGTCGAAAGAGGTGGCAAGAAGAGCGCCAAGGCCAAGCTGGAACCGGAAGTAGTTAAAGAGAAGCTCGAAGTAGCAAGCACCGATGATGACATGTCTAAGACAACCACTTCGAAGTGTGCACAAAGTTTGCCGGAAGTCACGGAAGGCGATTTGCTGACTACGCGCAATAAGACTGTGGGACAAACCACATTTGAGTGTGAGTATTGCGATAAGAAATTCGATCGTGCATGGATGCTGACTTCGCATACGCGTGTGCACACCGGCGAGAAGCCATTTCAATGTCCGGAGCCAAAATGTTTGAAGCCATTTGCCGATCGGTGAGTTTATACGCTTTATAATCATAATAATAATATAGAGATCTATTGAATTGCAGTTCCAATTTACGCGCACACCAACGCACCATGGGCCATCATAGGTGGGAGTATCAGTGCGGTCAGTGCGCGAAATATTTCAGCCAAAAATGCTACTTGGATCGGCACAGCTTGGACGCATGCCGAAAGTATTTGTTAGCAAGTCTCCATAAAAAAAACTAATAACTTGCTATACTTACAACTAAATTCCTCAACATAAAATATGAATGTCTCAATTGACGCCATTTTGTGGCAGCATAACATTAACGTGCAACATTAAAATAAAGAGTAAGTGTCGCCATGCTGAAGTCAGCAGCTTGTAGCATGTCTACCAACAAACAACGCACTTGTGACGGGAAAGTAATTTCTATGGTAATTCTGGAAACCACAAACGCACATTTCAACTTAATGGCCCCCAAAAAGCTGCCACAAAAATTTTCAGTCAAAAGGGAAGAAGTTATTCACGTATGCCGAAAAGATTAAGAGGACTTAATTATTTTTTAGGCCACGACACTCGAAATTTTTTTTCAAAAAAAAATATATGAAAAATGCTATTGAAATTTAAACATAGTTTTGATAGTAAATGTTTATATTATAACTTAGTTCTGAAATTTACAAAAGATGTAAGGAGACATTTTCTACTATACAAAGTTTATGTGTATAGTCTTCATCAAGATGATAAGACGAGTTCCACAGCTTTGTAGCTATCGAGCCGAAATTTTACAGAGACTCTTATTTTTGTTTTTTGGTACCAACATTGTATGGAGAAGTTGTTTATTAATCTTATTGTTTATTTTTTTGGGAATACCATTTATCATTCACACACACTTCTTATTAAGCTTATTGTTGCTTGTGAGCTCATCATAAGTAAACTCGTGTCTAACACAATATATAAGACAAATCACATGACATTCAAATTTTGCTTAAGCAAAGCTCTGACTTGCGTTTTCATGTGCATTAGCATCGGAAAACATTTACGGTATTGACCTTGACCATGTGCTAAGCAGGTTTCACCTACTAAAAGAAATGCTATAAAAAGTTGTTTCAGCTTTGCATAGCAAATAGCCTATAAGACATGTTGCACGCTTACAACCTTGGCCCAGTTCTCGAAAAGTGAGAACAATGTCAATAGCAACTTGTTGAACGCGACTTGCAGCCGAGAACTGGTTTTCAGCTCAGCGATGATTACATTATTCGTCAATGCTAACTTGACTTAACTTTAATTTAGTTCTAAGCTCCTTTGGCAAGCCAATTTAAAAAATTATTAGTCCTTTTAACAAATAATTTTAATATATTTAAAAAAAATAACATAATTATTATTATTATTTATTTGAATATTTTTTTATTTATTATTTCAACATGATTAACTAAAGAATAAGATCTATCTAAGGTATGCAATCCAATAAGCGTTAATCGAAATTTTGTATGTTTGAATTTTATTTATTCGATCTATTTGATATTACTGATTTATTTGATTTGATTGACGTCCGTGATGAGCTGTCATCAGAATCCTCGTAAACGGAGAAAATTATCGACGCGTCCGATACCAACTGCCCCCCGTCGCCATCTGATTCACTGGACTCCTTTGGTGAAAGTCTTTTTTCAAGTAAAGCTTTTTTTCTCAGTGTAATTGATGATACTCGTTCTGTAAGGCTTCTTATTGACATACTTCGCAAATCTTCGGTTTCCACGGAATTTCTCGATATGACCGCGTTCGACTCGGGTAAGGTGCTATCGTCATTTGATATTGGTCCAACATCGATGTTACTAACATCATTGTCGTAATTACTCTTGTCTTTTCTTAGTATTGGGCGCATTTGTTCAAAGAGAAGGTGGGCATTTTATTATTATTTTTTATGTTTTATAAAATTTTGATTTCGATTTTTCAAAATTTTATAAACGTTGAGAATATGTTAAAAAAAAATCGACTGAATTTATTTATCAACTACCATTTTTCTTTTTCTTTTTAGTTTCAGTAGAAGACTTTCTTTCATCAATATTGCTGTCACTGTTTATCGAGGCTTGCTCATTTAAGCTCACTTGTGAAATTGTCGAAAGTTGAGTAAAAGATTTTGCCAGTTGCTGTTCGGGCACAAATCCACGTCTAACGGTTACATCTGAATCGTTTTCATCACTTGTTAAATTAAAAGTATTTATTGTTGATGTACTGTAGGATCCAATAGATCCGCTATTACTACTCGACTGCTGTCCCACAACGATGGTAATCTCCGATTGATCGGCTGAACGTGAGGGGGCCAAGTAATTAACTGTTGACCATTTTCTTCGACCCTCTTCACTATCAACCTTGGTATTAAATGATTTCTTTTCTTTATTCTTGTCATTATCCATTATATTTTGTGTTTTTAAGACAACCAGTATAAGTTTGAAATTTAGAAAAAGAACTGTTTAAAATTTTGAAAAGCCTGCTATTGATTGCATAGCGATACAATACATTGTATAGATAGTAAACATGTATATTATAATCATTTATACGAAAAGGCTTCTATTTGTTTGTCCATCTCTCAAGCAGTAACAGAGTAAAGCATTGATGTATTTTATAACCCACATACATAGAGTGTTGGGGTATATCAACCTTTTTTTTTTACATGTTGGTCTAAATTTCCAGACTTTTTGCACCTGCAAATGTGTTTTCAATAGATATGACTTTAAAACTAAAGAACACAAGATAATAATTTAACTGTTAAGAAAAACCACTACAATTTATTATTTGAGTTTATTGCAGTTACTATGCATAAGTTACGAAACTAAAACTGAATTAAACAAATAGATCAAGTATTTGATTATGATATATATGTATGTCATTACTCGCTTAAGTGCGTTAACTACTACAATTAGCAGATTCTCCTTTCCTCTATTTCAATATTTCGAATTTTCGAATTTTTTAATACTTTTAAATTTGGTATATAGTAAGTAGAATTAAAGCCAAAATTTATCGCCGATTTGTTGTTCAAAACAAACATTCGTTGATAAAAAATAAAACTATGCAAAATAATACGACTAGCGGCACAAAAAAGCACACCTCATCCCAGCTAAGCTTGGAGTAGTGTTTGCGGACGTACGCCAGAGCAGCAACGACCAAATCGAGTCGCCAACACTAAGCCGTCTGGCACTGAACGCTCTGGAATTGTGGACCGGCGCCACCATACTCTCCCTCGTCATCATGGTTGTCACGACGAGACTCCGTCTTGAGATCGACCATTGTAACCTCTTCGGCATCGGGCGGTATGGTAACAAGTTCACGAGGCGGCAATAATTCTTCAAGTTGCGCCATTTGAATAGGTGTTGCAAAGTTATTTTGAGGGAACACAACACCAAACTGCACGTAGAGATCACCCCTCTCAACTGGATTATTGAAAATTGGCATGCCTTCGCCACGGATTACTTTGACTTGATTGTGACGAAGTACCTCTCCCGGAGAAGTTCTCATGCAGATATCGCGACCGTCAAGATGCTTAAAACAATGCACAAATCCACAAAGTGCTTCTGTCAATTGAATGTTCATTTCGCGCAAATATAAATCCGAATGACGACGCAGGAACACCGAATGATCTGTTTGCGTGACAACAATTACAAGATCGCCTCGTTCGCCTGAGCGAAGTTGATGGCCCTCTTTGCGAAAAGGTAGCTTTAGCATGTTCGGTGCACCCTTCTCGATGACAATGTCGCGTGTCTGAGTCTGTTCAATAATGCCACTGCCAACGCACACGGTGCAGCCCAAACCCTCCTTAATCGTATATCCGCGACCTTGGCAATGACGACAAACCTTTAATGAAAAATTACATATTTAAACAATGTACTTGCATAAATGACTACTATACAGACCGATTCGAATGCACTTAGACCCACAAAAGTGTAAGCCGACATACGACCCACGCCATCACACATCTGACATTGTTCTTGTGACTCTTTGGGGCCACCCTCGCCACCACATGATGGGCACAATTCGTGACGATTAAACTCCACAGTCTTTGTTACATTTCCCACATAAATTTCCTCAAGTGACACTTCTAATTTAATAACAATTTGACCTTCACGTGAGCGTCCACGAGCTCCACTTGTCGACGCACCAAACGGAAACCACTGCGACAAGAAATCAGATGCATCGGTAAAACCATCTGCCCCCTCTTGTAATCCTTTCAAGCCATAACGGTCGTAAACACGACGCTTATCGGGATCAGAAAGAACTTCATATGCGAAGGATATCTCCTTAAACTTTTCTCCAGCCTCAGGATTTTTATCAGGGTGATACTCTTTTGCAAGTTTTCGATAATTCTATAAATACAAAGAATTCGTGTTTAAGTAACAAACAAACAAATACAAATGTTAGGTGAATTTTCTTTTTCCTTCGATTAAATATTTATTTCAAATCAATTAAGCTTTGCTGTTGCAGTACAAGGTAGCGTAAATAGGTAACTGTAAGTTGCATAAAGTCATTGCGATGACAACAAAAACATAGGCGGCGGGGATGAACAAGTTCAGCTTTTTGTGCAACGGCACCCACACGAATTTATACATATGTTCGTTTGTAATTTTGCCTTACCTTTTTTATCTGCTCATCAGTTGCATCTTTGCTAACACCCAGCAATTCGTATAGCTCTAAATTTTCCATTGTGTCTTGATTAATGTGGTTAAACTAAGTAAATAACAAAACTTTAAAAGTCGACATTTTAGAAAATAAAACGAAGAAATGAATGAACTTCCAGAGCTGCAAGAAAATCGATGTCTAATTCGATTTCAGCGATTCTTTGGTTTTGGTGAAAACGCCGATTCTTGTTTGGATAATCGATGTATCGTTATTATGGCCACCTTCCAAAATTCATTCATTTTTACGAAGAACTAAAAATAATAAGTATGTGGTGTGAAAACATGGCATTTTTTTTTTGATTTAGTCGATTTTGATCGATTTTTTATTAAGGAACTAAAAACATCGATGCAGCAAGAATTGACTACTTTGCAGCTCAATGGACTTCAAGAAAACGACCAGTGTTGCCAATTTCGTCATTTTCCGTGCGTTTCTGACCATTTGCAAGAATCGACCGCCAGTATATATGTGTAATATCTTTACGAATGATTACTGTTATTTTATTTTGGATCATGACTGACGTATATTTTAATGATTCACCATAAGCTATGTGAACAACAAAATTAGCATCAACCCATGTTGGCTCGGTGTTTCGGAAAGCCACCTGACTTGAGCCGCCCATCCACGACGAATACATTCGCACAATCTGATTGTATTATTTAGTTAATAATTGAACTAAAATGTTTACATCCGATTTTCTAAGACCCCCTACTAATTTGATCTCATGAAATTTGTTGGCGATCCCATTGACACATATCATTTACATATATACAACTTTTGTCGAATAAAAGTTAATTCCGACCCAGTGTGCCTTTAATGCTTTTAAATTAGTGATGGAAAACCTTTGAATCTGGAAAACGCAAAATTTTGTCAGCTACATAAGTCAATTAAGTGGTCTTTAAATTTGAGCGTTAAGCTGTTGTATGTGCTGAATATCCTAGCGTAACATAAGAAGCACTTCGGCAAAAGAACTGTTTATGAATTCGAGGCACTAATTTAACTGTTATTTTTCGTTTCCGTTTAACTGTCGCTTTCCAATTTAAAATTAAATATTAACGTCTAGTAGTACAAGTTTAATGTTTCCCCTCCCTTTCATTTAATTTTAAACAGATATTGAAGAAATAGTGCAAGATGACGAGTTTAGCCAATGACTGCGAAAAAAAACAAATGATATCATTCAGACATATTGTTTTTATTGCAATTAAAGTCAAGCAGTCTATGTATATAGATTCAGAAGGCAGATTAATTTAAAAAAAAGCACAAGCAAACATTAAATAAGTAAGCATACAAAAACTCATGTGAAGCGAGTGAATTAAATGAGTCGCAAAAAAAAAATATAACGATAATTACTGTTCACCACACCAGTGTTGCCCAAGTCTGAGAAGAAAAAATGGCTCCGTTCAGCCAGTTCATAAGTAAAAATGGCCATTTTAACATACACTCAACACTTATTTCATACGTCATACCACACACACTTTGGCCCAGAGAAGTCGGGCGAGGAAAATTTCCAGAATAAATTACGTGAAAAAATTGCAAAAAATAAATTATTTAAAACGGAACAATTTTAATTTTGCAATTTTTATTGTATTTTGTTTAATATATAGAAAAAAAAATTTTTGCGCTAAACATTAGTGGAATTTTTTTTTTTCATTCGGCTAGCGAAAAGCAGACGAAAAAATTTGTGTGTATCAACGAAACAGCGGTGAAAGCAAACACGAAAAAAAACGAAACAACCCGAAGCTGAATTGGTTTGTCTGCGCTCTTTTCGGCTGGAAAAATGATGGAAAACTACGAGGATATTCGGCTCGAGCACGTAAAGTCTAAAGAGATTTGCAGTGTAAGTGAGATGTAGCAATACGT